>JAGFNQ010000951.1:60239-238184 GCA_024364735.1 Boesenbergia rotunda | reverse complement strand
TAAAATATTAATTAACATAAAAAAATATCAGTTATTGGCAAACAAGTATTAACTAAAATCTAACAATTTAGTATGAATTTTGGGACCCAATACAATGTTTTATCAACCGGATTTATTAAATATTTTGTAGGAATATAGTTTCTAGGTACTTTTGTAATTTGACCCTTATGATTTCTAAAATACTAACTTAGTCCTCCAAAATATCTAACTTTTAAATTTTGAAAATATTTTGAACATTCAAGATTGTTTTTTAGTTTTTCAACTTGAGTTTTCAAATTCTCATTTTCTAATTTCAGTTTATCAAATATTTCTAATAGGCATGCGGAAGCTAATTATTTTTTCAAGTCTAAATTTTTATTTTTCAATTTATATATGGACTTTGTCATTGCATTAATACATGAATAAAGTTGATCAGGAGTAGAAAATATACCTGACTTACCATATCTTTTCGATGTCTGAAGCTCCCCCTTTGTTGCTGCTATCTTATGATGTGGCTCCCCCTTCATCGATACTTTCTTCTTCTTGGTGGGTAGCCATGAGCGCTAGTCCGACTTGTTCCTTGAGATCGGACTTATCCGATGAGAATTCGTCCCATGTGGCCATCAGGTTTTTGTGTTAGGATTTCTTCACCTTTAGCTTTGGGCAATTCTCCTTAATGTGCCCTTCTTCCTTACAATTGCAACAACGAATCTTCCTTTGTTTCTTACCCTACACTTTATTAAACATTTTAGCTTTGAAATACTTACATAATTTCCTTACCATGTATGCTGTGTTTTTTATCTTCTAAGGATTCCTCCTCGTGCTGGATCTTCCTTGTGTTTAGGGCAATGTTGTCTGTCTTATTCTTTTATGCACACCGAGACTTGTGAAATTCAAATATCGAAAACAATTGCTCTAAGGTACTTACCTCAAGATCCTTAGAGATGTAGTATGTGTCTATTATGGAAGTCTAGTCCGGGGTCCTCGGGAAGACATTTAAGGCATACTTTTGTATGTCGCGAGTTGTTACCATTTCTCCGAGGTTCTTAAGTTCTGTG
Source organism: Boesenbergia rotunda (assembly GCA_024364735.1). NCBI lineage: Eukaryota > Viridiplantae > Streptophyta > Magnoliopsida > Zingiberales > Zingiberaceae > Boesenbergia > Boesenbergia rotunda. The sequence continues at coordinate 237,147 of JAGFNQ010000951.1, read as the reverse complement.
ATTAACTCTTTGATTTTAGCGTGCAGTTGGGCAATTGATTCTCCTTCTTCCATTCGGAGGTTGCTGAGTTGGTTGCAGAGCACAACTCATTTTGCCAGCTTTGTTTTAGAGGTACCTTCTTGAAGCTCTAGGAACTTTTCCCAAAGTTTCTTTATTGATTTGTATGTTCCAATGCATATGACTGCTTGCGTCGGTAGAACGGTTAGTAGATAAAACTCTTCTTTCTCGTTTGCCACAAAATCCACTTGCTCCTTCTTTGTCCACAGACTTTTTCTTTGTCTTTATTATCAGCGACTTTGAGAACTACAAACCCATTTTTCATTGTTAATAATAATTCAAAGTCTATTTTAAAAAATACCTACATTTTTCGCTTCCACATAGCGAACTCCCCCTCAAACTTTGGTGGGTAGATAATTGGTTCGACCATCTTATATGTGTTTCAGTTGGCAGTTAGTCCTTCAAGAGCATCCTCACTCTGATACAACATGTCAGGGATCATGCGGTCGATAAGAGGGGGGTTGAATTGCCCCTAAAAATAAAAACCGATCTTTTGTTCGTCTTAAACAAAGATAGAAGTTAGTAACATATAAATAATATAAACAACAAATAGAAAGAAAAGAGACACCAACAGTTTACTTGGTTTGCAATCAGAAAAGTTACTAATCCAAGGCAAAGTGAAGTTCGATCTCCTGATTAACTCCTTGGGGCGGAGAAGTCTCTTTACAGATATAAAACTCAGAGAAAAATAGAGATAACTTAAGAAGAAATTCATGTACAATCAATTGATGGAAGTAACTAAGTTTTGGGGTATATTTATAGTCCCAGTGAAAGTTTATCCAGTTGCTGACGTGGCCCTACATAGGCGTCCGAGTGCTCACGGGCGCCTAACACGTGGCTTCAAGTTTATCCTCGTTGCAACGGTCGCGAGCGACTAGTTCTAGATGAGGTCAAGACCTCTCAGGCACCCGTATGGACTCGAGCACCTGTATGGTCGAGTGCCCGTATCAATGAGGGTGCCTAAGTGCACGGGTGCCGGAAACCACTTGGGTGCTTGAGAGCTTATTGGTCAGCCTTTGGTTGACTAGCCTTCTCTCGGCCTTTTGGGTGATCTCTAGCCATCCGGAGTCGGGCTTACTTGAACCCTTCTCCAACCTTCTCCTTGAGCGTGCTCCTCCTATCTTCTCGTCCCTCGGACGTCGCGCACTTCCTTCTCGCTCCATCAACGTACTGTTTCGCAGACCTCCACGTCCCATGGACATACCTAGCCCATTAGTTTCTTTCCCGTGCCATCTTTCTCATATGTTACGTCTTCTGCTCGACTTCCTATGCTCCTAAGTTCCTGCACACTTAGACACAGGGATCAGACACCAACAAGACCTAACTTGACTCGGTTGACCACATTAAAACTCATCCGGGGTACTTACATTGATATGGTATGATATCAAGCCCGAGGTCGCATTCAAACATGAATTTATCGTAAGGTTAAATAAATTTTGAGAACCCTATTTATGTAATGCATGACACCATTAGAGCAGAACATATCACATCAGAGCATAACATGGTCTAGCTAAAATAAACCCTACAAGAACCCTTATACTATTTCTTTTTTCCGTTTATACAAATTTTAAGTAGTTAAATGATACGTATATTACTAATTTTTTTCTTCTTCTACCAAACACATTATTGCTTGAAAATTTACTTTTAACACCGATCTTCCTCAACGATTCTTTAAAGTCACCTCTAGAACACACTCCCGTTTTCAACTCTCTCTCTTTTGCAATCGCAGTAAAATGTAATAAAAGGTTCGTGATGAGTCGAATTTACAAGGCAAAAAGAGATATGTTGAGTGAAAGAAGATGAGAATACCTGCATCTGAACCACAATCTATTATTTTAAAATAAAAACTATGAAAAAGTGATTCGGATGTCTCGAAAAGTGAACTGCGAAAGAGGGTTGTTGATGGGAGGGGTAAAAGAGAAATTAATTGATTGTGCGTGTGTCTTTTGTTATAAAACAAATCTCAATGCATTTTTATTATGTATTTTTACATGCGTCTTTTATAAAAAGTTATATATATATATATAATATATATATATATATATATATATAATATATATATATATATATATATATATATATATATAAAAGGTTCGTGATAAGTTGAATTGTACAAATAAAAAAATATATTGAGTAAGAGAAGATGACAATACCAATATCCAAACTATAATATCATAGATGAGATTGAATTATGAATATTTAAATGATAATTTGACGTTTTTACTACACCATAATTTCAGAGTTTAAATTGGGATAAATGCAAATTGAATAGAAGTCGAAAATCTGTTGGGTGTCAAATCCGAGGTTGTTGTCGGGAGGAAGCAAACTAATATGATTATTTCTAGGCTAGTGTTGGACACTATCTCCATAAAACGATATTGCTCCGTTACAGGTGCTCACGGACAACAGTCCAGTCATCTCTCTCCTCCTACCTGAGTATTAGGTAGGCACAACTACATCACATGCCACGTCACCGAGTGTCACGTTACATGGAGCATAAATTTACATCACATGCCACGCCACCGAATGTCACGTCACATGGAGCATAAATTTAAGCTCCTCTGCTCCTCGCGAAGATGCGTATGTGCGAAGTGCGCCAACAAAACGCTCATTACGTGCGTGACGGATGGCAGGCTCGCAGGTGTGAGTTCCTACTCGCCTGTGTGAAGAGACAATCTGCATTTTCTTTTTTTAACTCCATTAACATAGGAACACATATAAGAAGACAAACTCTTTTGGAAATTTAAGATGTGAGACTATTCCCCATTTACTTCCTTTTATGTCAATTTTTTCTGACTTTAAACAATTAATTTCTTATTCACCCGAAATCAGTTTTGAGCAAATTAATAGTCTAAATTCATATATGCGAAACGTAAATTTCGTTTTTAAAGTTAATTTTGACTTTCATCGATTAATGATACTTCAATTTTTCTTTACAAAATTATATTTAATTTTTTTTAGAACCAAATATCTAACAAATTCAAAATCATATATCCCAATTTATTTCTAAATCAAATATCCATCGTTATTTCTGGTGTTGCAATTTTTTAATCCACTATGATACAAGTTGCAATAATAAATTCATTCCATTTATTTATTCATAAAATTTAGGTCTGCCGGTTTTGACTAATTGCTTATATTTCAAAAAAAAACAGAGAAATCAAATTTATTTATAGAATTTAGGTCACGCGGCCCTGGTCTCGAGCCTCTCTATTTCACAGCGCCGCCACCTCTCAAAATCCTATTTCCCATTTCGATCGCCCTGCTCATCTTCGTTCTTCCATCGCCTTCAACCGGAAAACGCTCTGCCGGAGTAAGTGTAGGCCGGATCAGATCGACGAAAATCTGAGCGACGATCCAAAAGAAGCCGTGGTATTTGTTCTGTCTCTTTCTCTTTGACTCGTATGTTGCGATCTGCGACTCGGCTGTTGTTAACCGGAAGCTAAACATAGAATGGTTGATTTTTGACAGGTATCATTTTCTGTGGAGTGAGATGTTCCGGCTTGGCCGAAGGAATGATGATAAGTGCAACATGATTTGGCTGATCCATGGATCTTCAGGAAGAAGAAGAAGGAAAAAAAAACCATTTTGGTCCTTTCGCGTTTGGCATGGGAGGTATTGGAAAGGTTCGTAAGTAAAATCTATCTCTGTTCTTCATGCTATTTTTTTTAGATCATCAACCTTAAATTGAGCATATAAAAAAAAATTAGGCTTGATCATTTCTTCCCTGAGTACATGCTGAAACAAAAATTAGAATTCAGCCTTGTTCCAATCAAACTAGAATTAACAAATAAATCAAATAATCAATCATGACTAAGTCTAGTTTAATCAATATTGACTTCAATTTCTATTATCAGTAATATAGTTTCTAATTGTGCTATGTCCATTAGAAAGATTATGTTGTTTCTCTTTTTGCATTCTTTATCAATGCATATCCTAAATGGTTTGCCCTATTGTTTTCCTTTTTTATATCAGGTTGAAAGGCACTTTTCTTGTTAACCTTCTCTTCTTGAATCACAACACGAGGGAGATTTTGAGCTTTTATCTTCCCTTTTTCCTTCTTTAAACCTCAACCAATTTTTCTCTTATGTTCATATCATGCTGATGTACCATGTAAACCATAAGATCCTCATCGTAGCTTTCTTAAGATGGTTTGAACAAGGATTGTAAATATGTGCAACTGCTTTTTTTCACTCTTATTCTCAAGAAACTTTTGAGTAGTGATGTTCTCTAAGTGATAATTTCACCAATATGGATGCTTTATGGAGAATCTTCCATTGGTGCCGAAAGCACCAGATTGATCATGATTTTGATAAATCTGGCAACATATCAAATATTGAGATAGCAGAAGTTGCTGCAAAAATTGTAAATGTTTAGTTTTATCTAATCTCCATTTTGCCTAGCTAAATAAACTTGATTTTATAGAATTCATACACAACTATTTATTATTGTTGCCTCTAGATTCTCATGTTGTGGTCATTATGCATAGCTAAATAAAACTAATTTTTTTTATTGATTTGTTATATAAGATGACTTGTTGAAAAAGAAGGCCAAAGGAGAGTTCAAATCTTCTAGAATGAATGATGTGTTAACGATTGCCTTAAGAAACCAGAAACATTATTGACGAGTTAGAGGTGTGGGAGGATGTGTAAAACCCCAAGTCTACTTTAAAACTCCAAGAAAGATTAGAGAATCAATCCCAAAGGATTCGACTGACAACGTCAAAGAACAATCAGAGGAGAATAAAAGCTTGAAGGCTGAAGTAGAGAAATTGCGGTCCCAACTTGCTCAGGTAATAGTAGTCATGAATGATCAAACTTGTGAGGCTGTGACATCAAACAAACCCTCAAACATGAAAGATCCAAAATGGTCAGATCATGTGGAGGTTTATGAATGCGGAACTTCAAACATCGAGGTTCTATATTCTCAATTTTATATCAAATTGTTTTTTTTTAAATTCATATGTTTATATAATATTTTATTGTTGTTAAAAGGGGGAAAATGTCACTTGATCGCGAAACAACATGGAAATGTGGTGGCATACAACACAATACTATCAAAAGGTGACCTAAATATTATGATTCATTATGTTCCACTTGAGGAAGACAACTTTGTGGTATCTGTTGATGTTTTAGATGGAGCAAAGCTTCCAATCCTAATTAAGTCTAGACTAACAACCGTCAGTGATGCAGTTGGATCAATTGTTACTTGGCCTAAAGAGTTGGTAATTTTACCAACGAAAAAGGTACTTTCAAATTTTAGTTGATTTTGCTTTATGCACTATATTATATATTGCTTGAATAATAACTTACTTTAGAATACTCATATGGATATTTTAGACATTTATAGAAGAATGTGAAACCTCAACCATTTGATCATTCAAATGTTATTGGTGAACAAGACAAGTTCACGAAAATTGAAAAAATGTTACCAATGACATACAAGTATATCTACTCATATGCTATTAGGTTGATGTTTGAAGATGAGAGCATACACATAGAATTTGATGAAGCTATATTATACAAGAAAATTATTATATACCCACGATAAGTTTTAGCTACACATATACAAACTATGGATATAGATAACATATAACCACAGATATATGAAATCGTCACTATAAGTTATAGGGACATATATCAATGTTGTGGATATTAGATATCTATACATATACTTATAATTTACCGTCACTATAATTTTTTTTTTAATGTGAATATAAGTAGCATATACCTATATTTATAATTACTGTCACTATAATTTTTTTTTATAGATATAAATAATATATATACACCATTAGTAGAATTTTGATAATAGACTTCGTTATTGATTATTTTAGTAATTATTAATTATGAAGTAATATATTATAATAAATTTTGATTAAAAAATTGATGAAGTAAATATTCTTGTAGACTTCGTCAATTTCAAAAAGGGGCTTCACTTTTCATTTTAAATAACATTTAATTTCATAATACTTACTCATAATAAATTAGAAAAAATAGTTTATAATTGTTGGATGCTAAAGTAATAAGTTTGAAATGATTTATATAATATAAAGTTATAAGGTGAATCGATTTTTTAATCCATCCTTATTTTGTTTTAACCCTATAGCTACACATATACAAACTGTGGGTATAGATAACATATAGCCACAGATATATGAAATCGTCACTATAAGTTATAGGGACAGATATCAATACTGTGGGTATTGGATATCTATACCTACACTTATATTTTGATGTCACCATAATTTTTTTTACTGTGGGTATAAGTAGCGTATACCTACATTTATAATTTACTGTCACTATAACTTTTTTTTTATATATATAAATAATATATATCTACACTCATAATTTACCGTCACTATAACCTTTATATGTGCCATATGTGTGGTTTGGTTCGGAGGGTTTGGGTTTGGGTTTGTCCCCAACGCCACCGTTTGCGGCGATAGGTGATAGGTTGAGGGTATGATCCTGAGTGCCCTCGCAACCATTGATGATCTTCAAGTTATGAATCGAGGTGACAACATTGTGCTAGTATACATTTTCTTTTGTTTTTCCTATCTCTTTTTGTTTTTGGAAAGATTTCATCAGAATTGAAAACTTCAAAAGGTTAGAAATATCTATCTCCTATCGTAAACTATTTATTATGATAAACTTTAGCAAAAAAATTATTTAAAAAAATTAAAATATCATATTAAACTATTTATTACGCCAAAACGTTAGAAATTTTGGAAAGATTTACGGGGTAATTGGACACAAAATAGGTTAATTACGAATTAATTGAGGAAAAGATTCAATTTTTCCATATATATATATATACTTCGTTTTTAACACCTTTAAATTCCTTTCCCCGTGCCCTTTCTCGTCACCTGCGCCTGTGCCTTAGCCTTTCCGCCAAACCCTTCCCCTGCTCTTCATCTTCGCCGACGATCGAGCTCCCTCTTGATCGCGTCGCCGTCCAGCGTCGACCCCTCTCCGGCGGAAAGAGACATCTGAGATTGTCGGCCACCACTTCTTCCTTCCTAGTCCGGCGTTGCTGCTCAAACCACGCGAACCTCTGCCTCGACGCTTCTCCTTCATCTTCTTCGTTTTCCTTTCCTCTCCATCGGCTGGGAATTGTTGCGGTTCACTGATTTCTCGCACCCGCTACCCACACACGATCTGTCCGATCCTCTTCTATCTCAGATCCGTAGCAGACGTCGCTGTCGGTAGCCAACAATCGCATCCCAGGTAAGGAAGGTTAGATTTTGGGACCGATCTTGAATAAATTTGTTATTGGATTTTGATCTAGAATTGAGCTTTGGGGTTGAGATTTCTGTGATCTACGGTCTAATTTGGTGTATGGATGTTGCTATAGTATTGGATCAGTGGTTGGTTTCTTATCCTTTGTTGTAATGGTTTTCCTTGGCCTTCTTATGGTTGAGAAATAAAAACTAGTTAGGAATTCAGATGGTTGGTCCAGTGTTGTGTTTCAGATTTGTTTATGGGTTGTCTCCATTGATCGGTGTCATTTCCTTGAGTAGTTGGTTCTGTTTTGAGAGCAGTTTAGGTTTAATGTTGATTTCGTTGAGGATTTGGTGTGGCTTAGTACTTTGGGATTTTGTAAGGTTTTGGTCGTGTGCCACATTTGGTCTTGTGCTTTTGACGTGAATTGTAAGTTATAGAGATTATTTTGTGGGAATGTTGTGCTAAGTGTCGGTTAGGTTCTTTACCTTTGGAGGTTGATCGTGATGACCGGGGGATTTTAGTTGGGATAAATTGGGTGGTTAAACTTATAACCTAACATCGATAAACTAGGCTAAATAGATAGAAACTTATTGTTATTTATGAATAAAATGCTTAATACTATTCAGTGCTTACCTTATTTTCCTGCTTTAGTTTGGATAGATTGTTTTATCTTAAATTTATTTGCCTTATTTTCCTGCTTGATACTTATTCTGTGCTTGACCTTTGAGTACTTATTCTGTGCTTGACTTTTTATTCATGTTAGATGTGTGGGACATGGATCCTATTGGTGAAGAAGCAAAGACTCTTACTCGATTTATTGGAACTGTAGTACGAAGGCCCCAATATGCTCCAATCAACTATACAAGTTGGAAATTAATGCCAAAGAATAACAAAGAGGAGATGCTTAAACTAATAGAGGTTCCATGATTGTTATTTTCCTTTATCTAATAATTTGTGTTATGATTAAATTTATATTCATAATTTTTGTTTAATATTTTTTATTATTTAGAGTAAATTTGAGTTCGTCCCACCTATAAATGATACTATAAGGGAGATATTGAAATCTGAGATGAATGACAAATAGAGACAATGGAAGCATGATTTAAAGAGAGCATTTGACCCCAGTAAGACAAAAGAAGAAATTGTTTCTACATTACCTGATAATCGAGTTGATCCAGATCAATACCGCGCTATAGTTCATCATTGGTTTTCAGAAGAAGGGCAAGTAAGTTGTTTTACATATATATGTATTTTATATAACATTATACACATATGTGATATTTTCTCCTTATGAATTCTTGCTTTGTACAGGAAATAAGTGGAATTAATAAGCAAAACCGTACTAAGCTTGAAGATACACATTGTATGGATACAAAAAGTCTCCCAGTAGTGATTGATGAGAAGGTCTGTTTACATTCATTATTATTGAATCATAAATTTTTATGTGAAACTCACACTTTATTTGGTTTTAGAAAAAGAAAAACAAAGGAGTATTGCCTGAATGTCATGTGGTATATATTGACACTTGAACTCGTAAAAATGGAACAATTATCAATGACAAAGCTGCTGATGTTATTGTAAGACTTTATTATATATGTTTTGTTTTTGCAACTATTTTGTTTATTTTTACTTTGTTGTATGTGACACTCTTACAAGTATGACTTCTTTTATGTATATGGTGTTTTAGGATGAAATTAAAAACATATACCCGAGGGTGAAACATCCCAAGCATCTCAAAGCAAACAAGGTTGCACATTTTGGAAGGATGACTTGCTTTCAAAAGTATAAGAACCTGAAAATGAAAAGAGAGGACATGTGCGTTGTTTGGACAAGATTCCATCAGTTGAAAAGTCAAAAACTTCATCATCTACAGATGCAGATTTGTGTGAAGTTAAGTAGATTAAGGGATTGTTGACAAATATGATAAAATTAATGCAAAGTCGTTTGCCAGAAGATGTGTAAAATATCTTACAATTTGTAGCTGAACAAGTATGTTAACACCTATAATTGTGTTTAAAATGTACTAGAAATTTAGTTTTTTTTGACAAAAGTTATGGAGTTTTTTTAATGATGAGTTTTTTTGGTGCTATATTGTTATTGTGAAAGTCTATTTATTGATATTAACTTTGTGACACATACTATTTTATACTATCACACATATTTAAAATTTACATATTTTTTTTATAGGTTTCGGATGTTTCAAGTAAATCAAATGATTAAAGCAATTCAAGATATCAAAATGTTAATGATGAAGATCATGAATATAGTATGTATTTAATTTTATTAATTTTCATTAAAATTGATATTAATTTTATAAAATACATACATTAATATTAATGTTTTATTATAATTTAATTTACTTGTGATAACTAGAAGTGAAGGTGCTCATCTTTATTAATCGTTGGTGATTATGCCTATCATGTTTTAAAATTGTATTTTACCGGCTATGGGAGTATAACATGTACTTCTACTAGATTTTCTTGATTTTGTTTATTTGTAATATTGATACTTATTACTTCAGTACTTATTTTACTTTTAATATAATTGAAGTTTTTTTAATATGGTTGTTATTCTTATATATATAAATTTCAATATATAAATTAAATTCTAAATTTTAATTTTTTTTATCCATAATAAAAAATCATTATATGCTATACTCATGGAAAATTTAAATTTAACAAAAGTGTGGCTATAATCTATACCCATAGAAAATTAAAAATCATATCGCTATAAGCTATACCCACGGAAAAAAGACCTTTGCACTAAAGTATATAGTCATAGAATTATTTTTGTGGATAATTACTTGGTGATTATTTATGACGGTTTTTAGTCCTGTCACTAAAACCTTTAGTGATACAATGAAATTCGTAGGTATAAGTTGAGGTATTTTCTGACGGTAATGAGCACCGTCACTATAGGTTATACTGACGGCAAAAAAATCGTCGGTAAAGGCATAGTAAAAATGACGGAAATGAACGCCCGTGGGTATAGGCTTTTGAGGTCTATACCCACATTTTCATGCTTTACCTATGGGTTTTTACTGTGGGTATATGATAATTTTCTTATAGTATAGTTCGGATGCCTTAAAAGTGTATGGTCGCTAAGAGATGATATCTTGCATTTTATAGAGATGAAACAACTAGGTGCAAGACAAATTTTAATTTATATGAGGTATGCTATGTCTTATATATAATTTTTTTTTCACATGTTTTGCTTGGTTATGCTAAAACATTTAATATATGTTGTTTGAATGCAGTTACCTCTATAAATACTTGAAAAAAGAAAATAGGGTTGAGTATATCTCATTTGTGGATTCTGGCGACATACTTACATGCCCTGTGCCCGAAGTTGATAGTAAATTGTCACAACATATTGCTGCTCAGTTGAAAGCATCAAATAGAGATAACATCTACTTTATCTCATACAATGTTGGGTAAGGTTTTAATTATTTATCGATTCCTACTACATATCAGTCAATGTTGTATTGTTATTTTTGTAGGTACCATTGGATCTTGACTATCATATATGAAGATAGGAATATGATATATTATTAGACTCTATGAGTAATGGAACCGAACCCATACTTGGAAAACTATTGTGATTAAGTAGTAGATTATACTAATCGTGAATACATTTAGATACAAATTAAATATGAAAGTATAACTTTATATTTTTTACATTATAGTGGGGTGAAGATGTATAATGCCTCAAGGAATTTTAATAGGATCATGTTTTACACAATTGACGGTATGTATTTAAGCTAGATATTTTTATAGCAATGTTAGATACAAATATGAAAGTATAACTTTATATTTTTTACATTATAGTGGGGTGAAGATGTATAATGCCTCAAGGAATTTTAATAGGATCATGTTTTACACAATTGACGGTATGTATTTAAGCTAGATATTTTTATAGCAATGCTTATTTTTTTGGATTGTGACTAATAACATTAACTTTTAAATTTCATTAGGGTATTCTAAATCAAAGTGATAGTATTGAATATGGATATTATATAATGCGCTACATGAAATAATAGTCTTAGATGAAAATCCACAATTGGAGACAAAGGTAAATTTTTTTCTTCCTAAACTTGATAATATTTTTTCTTGTGTTTATCACTATTCTATTATTCATCGAACTATTATTCTTGATGCTCATGATGAGACAATTATTTCTATGACCTGCTTCTATGTATTGGTGTTATATTTTAGAATGCTTATTTTAAATTTTTGTTAATGTTTCAGTTTGCAAGATCAATTAAGAATCAATGTTATAATCAATCGCAGTATGATGAAGTAAGAAGTGAATGAAACAAATTCGTCTACATGTATGTCGGTGTCTAATGGTTATGATATAAATTTCTAAATTATATTTAGAGATTTATGGATACACTTTCGAGTACAGTTGGACATGTTTATGTTACTTTTGCGTATACATTTTTGGATTATGATAGTTATTTATAGTATATTTGTTTTATTTTAGTGGTGAAAAATATTTTGTTCAATTATAATTTTATTGCATTAAAATATGATCAATTATTTCTATACTACAAATAAATGATAGAGTAATATAATAGAAACAACTTCGACAAATTTAAATAATAGCGAAGTTAAAGAAAAAATTTACTTTACCCAATTCAAATGTACAAAGTTGTTCATATAAATTATTTCATTAATTTAAAATTATCTTCTAGTAAAATATAATTATTTCCTTCTATATTATAAATACAGATGTAGTAATACAATACAAACGACTTCAAAAAATGTCAAAGTTAATTATAAAATTTATTATATCACAATTAAAAAATTATAAAGTCATATAAATAATTTATCATTAATTAATGCAACATGTGAAGTCCTATGTGATCAATTACTTCGGTATTTGTAAAAAATTGATAAAGTAAAAAGACCTTTTTATTTAATATACGGTTTAATTTAGAACCGGTTTAGACCAGATAAAGACTTCGTCATTTTGTGGCGAAGTAATAAATTTACCCTTTTTACTTCACGTTTCTATATTTTGATAATTATATACATATTATTTCGTTTAATATCCGAAAGATATCACTTAATTTCACATAGTGATATTTAATTTCTTTTTTCCATTTTACGTAAGCATTGTTTACTTGATTTATTTTTTAATGTAATAATTGTGTATATTTTTTGATTAATTAGGTTAATCATGATAATAATGATTCAATTAATGGGTATATTTCAAATTTTATTTTTTTAATTAAAAATTGAATAATTTGTAAAAATATTTATTCATTAAATAGGTCATTGGGAGGCAAAGATAAAAATATATATATTGAAGTCTCATGAACAAATTTCAGAACCATTTTAAGTGTAAGTTTCATAAAAAAATAATTTAATTAAGATTTTAAAATTTTATTTCGATTGAGATAATGTTTAATATTTTTAAATTTTCACTTCATCTAAAGCAATATTAAAATTATTTTGTGCTTTAATTTTTGGATTAATGATATTGAAGAAAATTTTAAGAAAGAGGTAAATGAATTCTATCTAACTCACTTTCTTTTCGTTATATTTAAATTAAATATTAATGTGTCCGTAATTATGGAATAGCTGAGTGGGCTAGAGTATGGATTTCAGCATTGGTTGATCGGTGAAAGATCAATTTATACTAATCCATGGAGGATTAGATTCGTGGGTTGCTCGTTCCTAGATCGAGACCTTAGAAGGTACGTTCTATTATATGACATGTTCGGATTGGGAGAAGGCGGAGTAGTGTTAACTCTGACATTTTTGACTCTGTCCAGAAAGTCTCTGAAAAAGAATTAGGATTTCTGGGACCTAAACTGAAGTTAAAGAGGAGTCATATTACACCTTAGGGACTAAAATATATTAAAACAAATGTTTACAAGGGGCTTGTAGGATCGATTCCGTATGCTAGAGCGGGGGTGAATAGCGAATTCTCGGATCTTTTACCTACGTTGTTAGTTGCGCAAACGGAATATACAATAAAAATGAAACTAACAACAAAGAACAATGCTAACAAACCGATTTTACTTGGTATCCATTCCGGACGGGTGACTAATACAAGAATCTTTCGGTGGATCACTCCCCGGATAACCTCCGGCTAGACCTTGTCGTTCATTGTGGGTGGATAAACCTCGCCACAATCACTTTGACAACACCTAAGCACTAAAGGCTACTAATCTACTTAACCCAAGTAGATTTCGCCAAGAACCCCAGCCCAAACCGAGTTCTCTTTAAATAGAACTCGGACTGGAAACCCTCGCTGGCAGTCGACTGCTCTCAGGACAATCGACTGCCCCCACTCAGAATTCGACCGTTGACACTGCAACATTTGAATTCTGCCAGCTCACCAGCCGCTACCAGTCGACTGCCCTGGGGGCAGTCGACTGGTCCAGACCTGAGACCATTCTGTGAGTTTCATCAATTGACTCTCTTCCAGGGCAGTCGACTGGTCTACTCACACATCCAAGGTTACCCTTCCCGAGCACATTTCACTCCACACTCGAACCCCTAGGATTTCCCGAGTACAATCACACAACACTCGTACCCTCACGACTTAACTGACGCCTCATCAGCAGCCTCGACTATTGCTTTCGCGCCCTCTTCATCTTCGGCTTCCGTCCCTCAAATGCACACAAGCCTCCAGCTTACCTCCATGTCATCCTTCACGCATGCCTCGAAGTCCGCACCCCTCAGCTCATCGTCCCTGCTCTCCAAGGTCCCTTGGGTGCACACAAGCCTCCAACTTGTTTCCATGCTACCTTTCACCGTACCGAGACCGTCCAGTCAAGTCAATATGTGTACACCTGTACAACCTGCACACTCAACATACACATATTAGAACACAAGGGAAACCTAACTTAAACCCTTTGTCCAAACATCAAAACACATGGTCACTCTGGACCACAGATTGCTTCAATAATCTCCCCCTTTTTTATGTTTGACAATACGTTTAAGTTAGGGAAAACAAATAGTAGTTAATAGCAATAACAATGCTAAATAAACATTTGGATTTACACTACGAAGACTTCATCTTCGACTTACACCGCCAATGCATATGCAATCCATAGATCCTATCCCAAGGCATCATACACCTAACCCTCTAAGTTATGACTTTTCACACACCTAACTTCCCAAGTCAGGAATTTCCCACACCTAACCCTCCAAGTTAGGAATTTTCAAGACCAGGTTTTTAAAAGCTTCTCCCAAGCTCCCCCTGCATTGGACTTACAAAGGCTTTTTAAGAACCCCTCCAAGGTCCCCCTTACGCCAAGAATGGAGCAACCATGCTCCCCCTAAACCTAGGGTTTCCCCGCAAAGGTGTGTTTGATTTCCCACTTAAACCCAACACTTCTCCCCCTTTGCCAACATCAAAAAGACTCCAACAATATCTCAATTATTGGATCTTTTAATCCCTAATGATTATAAACAACATGTACTAACCCCCCATACACTTATTTTTCATTATTCGGACACAAATCAGCTGCTGGATACCCACACTAGCCTTGACCAGTCGACTGCCCCCAGGGCAGTCAACTGATACTCTGAAAATCAGTTTTTCAGACCACATTCAGAAATGCGCTAGAAATTTCACAAATCTCCAAAAAGTCCCAAATTTTATGGAGAACTTTGTGGTACGCATACCTATTTGGAAAAAATGCATTCCACAATGTATCTATCATCATTCCCAAGTTTGACACAAAATCCAAAAATTTTCTATGAAAATTAAGGCAACCTTAGGAGGCACCCTCCCCCTTAACCTATGCCTTCTCCCAATTTTCAATTTATCTAGGTGAAGTTCTACCCAATTTAACACCATACCACTAAGTCAAGTTCTACCCAACTCAACTTCCAAGTACTTCCTTCTTGGACACCATTAAAGGATTGCTGACGGGCCCAAAATATACTAATTAATTTGTCACGAAATGTATGGGCTCATCAAATTTAAAATTTATAAATGAAATGAATGCTGGAAACCCTTTTACAATCAAAAATATGGAAATGTAATATAGGGGCCACAGGTCGTATTTTTCTCGGGGCTAGTTGACGTTGTTTGATTCGTGCTTGTATTTATGTGTCGTTTGTGAATTTTGGGTTTCAAATGAAATTTGGTGTTTGGTGTCGATGAGAGACTGAGGAAACAAACATGATATCAAATGCAGCAACTAAACAAACTGATATGCAAAGAAAACAAATTCACGTGCCAAAATGGTACTAAGTGCAAGCATTAAACTTGATCAATTTAGCCTTATAAGCAACTATCAACGAAAAGGTCAATGCAGTAGCAAGCTGAATACTGATCAATGCAGTAGCAAACTGATGTAGATGTTAATGCATAACTGAAACAATAACTCCAATACAGAAATTCAACAACACCCTCAATGCAGAATTAAGATGTAGAAATGCAGAACATAAAGTAGGAATTTTCAGAATGGAGTCCAGTGCTGACAAACCAAGCAGCTAAAGTCCAATGCACAAGCTAGCTTCAAGATAATACTGAGAACTGCAGAAATCAAGCTGATCAGTTCAGATACAGCTGAGTGAATGAGTGAACTCAGAAAAACAGTACACGCATGTAGCAATGTAGCAATAATTCAGAAATAGAATGCCTAGATGCAGTGAATTAAATTCAGAATCAAACCAAGCTCTTTGGTATCACATTCTCCAATCTAATGTTAGGTTAATATTCAGAATAGCTAATGTCAACTTGATTCAATACATGCAGAAATAAACTAACTATTCAGATCCCGAATGCAGCACAGCAGCAATGAAATTCAAGCTTGCAGAATCCGTAAATGGAAATGCATACATAAACTGTTCACTTCAGATGGGAAGATGAGGCTATAAGTGAAGTGCTGAACAAGAATTGGTGAAGACATTAAGCAGCCGATCACTGATGAATCCAAATCAAGATAATGCAGAATTGACAGAGCAGGAATTAGATTTCGAATGCAGAAATTCTAATGCAGAAAACAGGGCTGAAATGGGATTGATACGCAAGCTAAGCTAAAAACTGAAACCAAGTTGCAGGCAACTAAATGCTAAGTTCTATGCTCACTAAACAAGCATCTACCTAGCTCGAATGCAGAATTTAACAACTTGTATCAGAAACTACAAGAAAAATGCAGAAATGGAAATGACATGAAATCTGACTTTGGCACGCATCAATAGAACTGCAGGAAACTACACTTAAATGCTATGCTATCTAAGCAAACTATCTAACTAATTCGAGAGCAACAATTCACAATTAAACAGCTCAGAAAAATTCAGAAAACAAGTAATCTGAGACAAACTCAGAAACTGAAAGGAATTGCAGAAATGAAATGGTACGCAAGCTGGGAATTGGCACGCAAGCTAAAAACAGAAATTAAACTGTAAATTGGTCTATTTGTTCACTAAACAAGCTTCTAAATCTACTTAACTTGAAGATTAAAAACTAGATTAAGCTAAACAATTCAGAAAACTTGAACTAAGTGGCTGATAAAACTGCAGATACAGAAAACAGGACAGAAATCAAATTACAGCTATGAAACATTGAAATTAAACTATCTAAGCTACTCCTCAACCATTCCTCAACTCAAGAGCTTCTTGGTCGTCAATCAAGGGAGAACCTCAGACCCGCAAGCTCCGCAAATCAGTGAGAATCGCCTCAGCTACCGAATCTGATCAGATCACTGCCCAAACTGAATTCAGCTTCCAATTTCATCAAACTCGCTGTGGTGGCTCGCGATTGGGATTAGGGAGTGACCAAAACCTTCCAGGGAACCCCTCTGGTCAGCTCGGATGTAGTGGAAGTGGAGCACAGCTGAGCTCGCTGAAATCGGATAGCAAGCTGCCGAGACCTCGCGCAAACTGGCTATTGAACAGAAAATCAATCGGAAACCTCACCAAGAGCTCTCTTCACTGACCTAACTCTTGCTTTGATGATGGATTTGAGGGATCGCGCCTCCTTGATGAAGAACTAGCTAATGAAACAGTGAAGAAAACGAAGAAGGAAACAGCTGCGACGGAGACGCGACCAAGAGAAAGGCAGCTGCGTTTTTGATTAAATAGGAATCAATGGACGGCTCAGATCGATCGGAGGAGATCCAACGGCTGATCTTGCTCTGATTGAAGCCAAACTTTTATGATGATGATCTGGGGTCAGGATCTGCCTTGTGGTAGCTCGGATCCTCCAGATGTGCAACGGATGGTCCAGATCAACTCTATCTGTGAATGGACGCTCTAGAGCCCTCCTTGCTTGATCCAACGGTTGATTTAGCTCTGATTGGGATGAAACTTTCAGATCTTGATCATAGAGCTTGATCAACCCTAACCCTAGCTCGGATTGCTTCAGATCGTCCCGGATGGCTCAGATCTAGCCGCTCTTGAATCGGACGGCCCGGATTAATCGTAGGCTTGATAATTCGATCCGGTTCACATCCGACTCAGGTTTGACCCAGTATGCCCTAGGTCTAGGATCCTTTCATGCCTACAAAAATATATCAGAAAATTAGTGGCCAATTAATCCAAAAAATGTGTAAATTTGTAATTAAGTCCAAAATAAGATAAAGTTCCAAAACCTAGGGTAAAATCATAATTAAGCAATAAAAACATGGGTCAAACATGGATTTTAGCAATTAAAATAATCAATAAAATGGTGCTTATCAATTGCCCCAAGCAATCTTATCCCTAGTGCCAACAAGAACTCAACACAACCCATGAACAACCTAAGAGTTTGCAAGTACATTTGCTAGGATATACCCTATCCTAGAAAAATATGATTTCATGAAAATATCAAATGTGCTTGACATTTGGTACAATTTCTAAATTCCTCAAAAGATTGGCATTTTGTATTAATTTTCAAATCCATCTATAATTCCATGTGTTTGTTAAGGCTTATCATTATAATTTGACACATGAAATTGTCCTCAATTTTTCCATTTTATCTCCTAATCCTAGTCATATATGGGAAACCTCCATATCTTTTCATTCATCAAGAGTTAATTATCCAATATCATTCAATATTAGTCTATGAATCTTCAAATCATATAATGTCAATCCATAAAATCTTACAGGATACCATGCTACTTTCCTATGCTTCCAATTTGACAATTTCTTATCATCTAATAGGCCCCTTTGCTTACTCTCACAGATCAGTCGACTGCCCCCATGACAATCGACTGCCAAAACAAATAGAGAGTTTCTGGGCTGAGACCAGTCGACTGCCCCTGGGGCAGTCAACTGGTACCTGAATTTCAGGTTTTTCAGTCCAATTTCAGTAATGCCTAAATAATTTTACAAATCTTCAATAAATGTGAAATTTTGTGGGGAGATTTGTGAAGCCTATATCTACTTGGGAAAATTATGTTTCCAAATAAATGTACTCCAAATCCCAACATTGACATGAAATCCAACTCTACCTAAATTGTATCATTTTAACTCCTCCAAAAGTTCTAATTTAGGTTTCTTCTTGATGTATCCTCTCATTCCTGACCATAATACATGTATATCATTGAGTTATATGACATTTACACACTAATCCCTAATTTTTTACCAAATATACTCTATTTTCATCTTTTTCTCCTTAAAACTCCAATTAGTGTGCCAATTTCCTAGGATTAAGACTTTCCCAAGTCTTTCAATCCCTTTGGCACATTTCCTAGTCTACCTAGGTCGTCCTAGAGAAACCATCTATTGAGATCCATTTACCACGGATCTCAAAGGCTCCTAGAGCTCCCCCTTGAGCTCTTAGCCTTAGTCACCTCCCTAGGTGACTCAACCCACACTAGACCACACTGGTGAGCCCCCGGTGATTCTGTCACGCCCCGAGACCCAAGAGCCGCTGATCCAATATAAAATCGGACAGCACCTCCCCTGTCCGACGGACAATTTACACATACACAGAACACGACCACGCAGTTTAATTGGCCTCAGGCCTCAAAATATAGATAGACACAATATAAAAACACAAGACAACTAAGTAGATCATACCTGACTGCGGACCGGTCCGACTTACGACGAAACAACCAATACAAAAACCTCTTAGGGCACACGACAACACTCCCAAGACATATACAAGTCCAATAAGTAAATATACAAATAGACACTACTAAGTACAAAACGAAACTATGCCGTCGCGATGGGTAGGGACTGGCTGCTGGGCTCTTCTGGCGACTCCAAGTATCACAACCTGAAATAAAAACATATGGCAACGGGGTGAGTCCATAATTCAGCGAATACCCAGCAGATATGCATAGTATGTTATAATAACAATAAGCATCTACGTTAATACAGTCTCATATCAACAATATGGAAAAACTAGTACTGGAAATACTGAGGTAGATACATACCAGAATCCAGCTAACCTGAAAAGAGGACAATGAGTACCATGGAAATACCATTAGTCATATAATCTCAAATAACAAGTCTCCAGAATATGCATGACAAACAAGTGTAAGAATCAAGTGTAGCAAACAATGCACGATGCAAAGTATGCACATGGTGCAATAACATGTGTCACCCCTAGTCCCAGTCAGGATATCGTCCACGACGTCCGCGTGGGTAGAGCTGTGACAAACTGTACGCACCCTGCCATCACTGCTCCTGAGTGACCGGGTGGACAGGATGCTGGCGGGGGACCACCCCCCTACCCCAAGCAATGGGGGAGCTCCGCTCTCATCTCCTCGTGGCTCAGTACGAGAAGGGACCCCTGGCTGCTACCACGCCCGCGCTCACCCTCCTCATAGTGGCCGAACGGAGCAATACAGAGCAAATGCACACATCTACGGTATCCACTAACCCATGAGTGGCCGTGTGTGCATATCATGTACCGGAAGACGATTAGGCTCAACCACAAGGGAGTCGCTGATCGCCGGCATGCAACAATGCAAGAATGATGTATGATATGCACACATACATCCCTCATGTCAAATACAAGAGATACATTCCGATATCTAAGCATACATATAGATATGACAATACCTGAGACTGTATGAAACTAACAGCATAATAACTCAGGGATAAACAACAAGTATCCAGAACAAGCATAATAACTCAGGGATAACTAACAAGTATCCAGAACAGGCATAATAACTCAGGGATAACTAACAAGTATCCAGGACATGCATAATAACTCAGGGATAACTAACAAGTATCCAGGACTGGCATAATAACTCAGGGATAACTATCAAGTATCCAGGACATGCATAATAACTCAGGGATAACTAACAAGTATCCAGGACATGCATAATAACTCAGGGATAACTAACAAGTATCCAGGACAGACATAATAAACAAGACTAGCGTATAATCTTACTGCTATCTATAACCAACCATGCATAGCAATATGACAATATCTAAAAGATAAGTCAAAGGGTACCCGCCTCAAAGTAGCAGTAGTCCGCCTCAAATAAGAACCTCCCGTCCGATACTCCGCAATCAAAAGTCCAAATCAGTGCCCTGTATCAAAGGACATTTTAAATAGCTATTACAAAGATAGTAATTAGCTAACAAGTCTCTAATTGAATAATAACCTCTCAATTAAACCTGGGTTTAAACAAACCGTAAACCTGATCATCCCATCATTTATATCAATCTTGATTACCACTTTAATCATCACCCTAACTCCTCCAGGTTAACTAAAATCAAACCATCATCAATTTGATCCAACACAAACCTTAAACAGATCCCAAAATAATACAAACTGAACACATTGATCCCAAGGAAACAAAACATCACTACAATACCAATTCGACACCAAATCGCAGTCCAACAATAGCATCACATCATTAAATAGACAACACACTGAAATAAACCAAGTCTTACCCCAAATACATCAATGATCTGATCCAAAACTTAGATCTAACCAACACCCAGATAGAGATTCATCCTTACCATTACCTTGATGGTTTGTCCCAGTAGGAGCAGGGAATTAGCTACACAACACCAAACTGCCATAATTCCTCAACGTGAAGCCAACCTATAATCCATACAGATCCGAAAACATATGGCTAAGAGCAAGAAATAGAGAAAATTCATCTCAACTCAACTCCACAACCAAGAACATGAGACGCTATTAACTATAGCATAATCTTGATCCACACCCTAACTTCCAATAGGAAACATTTCTAAATGAGGTACGCCAATTAAGAACCAAACTTAACATGTTTACTACACAATTCCTATGCTGATCGAAATCAAATGGCAACCCAACAAGGAATCCATTCAAACTAATTTAGCTACCCTACATTAGGTTAATCCAAAAAAATCTAATCAAACAACTCTTTGTTCAATTTGAATCTCACGGCAAGATCCAACTCAAATCTATTTATCCATCAAGATCTATACACAATACAACTCCTCAAATATTCCAAATCCTTACCTGAGATTATCCCGTACGACTCGATGTTTCAATCCAACAACATGACCGCAACAAAGAATCTAAGACAACCCAACCGTTCATCCAAACCTACGAAGAATCGAATACTATCAGAATTATGATCGAAGAAACAGCCAACTCATCTTGACCAACTAATTAAACCATATCAACACTATCACCATCTCATCAATACCAAATAGCAACAGAGCTTACCAGAGATTCGTTGGCCTCGCATGGAGGAGAGGGATCGTCGTCGACCGTTCGTTGGGGGAAACGGGCGTCGGCGTTGTCAAGCGAAGAGAATGGTTGGCTGCGGCTCAGGGCTGCGGCTAGGGCTCACGAGAGGAGCACGACAGAGGAGAGGAAGAAAAAATCAAGTTCGGTTGTGGGGCTAGGGCACGCGGAGAAGGCAGAGAGGAAGGAGCGGCATCGCGTGTGGCGGCGGCGACGGCTAGGGCACGGGCGAGGGGAGGAGTCTGCGGCTTTGGTTGCGGGCGAGGGCTTTAAAACAAAAGGGCTTTTTATAGAAAAGTCCTTCAACTTCAGAAATTTCCAACCCTACCCTTAGGGTTAATGTTTTAACCATTTAATCCCCCTCTTTTAGTATAATTCCTAACTCTGCCAATATAATTTTTTTTTTTGAAAAATTTTATTCTACCGATTTTTTTTTAATTCGCCGTATTTTACAGATTCTTGGCCTAGAAAATGAACTCTCTTAACCTTAGTCACCTTGTCTTTGATTAAGTCATTTTCTTTCCCTTTGAATGTGACCCCCTTGCCATCCCTGGGCTTTCCCTCATTGCCATAACCATATGCTACCCTAGCATTTTTCTTTCCATTGGCCTTGGAGGTCTTAGACCGGTATCCTAAACTCGATCTATCATAGTTGAGTTTCAAACTACCCAACATCATATCTAGACCCTTAGATCCAACCTTGAATCTTTCTAGGGTCTTTTCTAATTTATCAAGTCTTGCCCTCAAGGCTTGATTTTCCCTTTCTAACCCTTTAGCCTTAGTGTCACTAACCCCATTTTGCCCATTCCTAGACCTACCCATCTTTCTAAGCATATTCCTTCCCTTCTTGGGATTAATGTCATGATCCTTAGGTCTAGAGGTCTTGGGTTGATCATGATGCATGTTTTTCCTAGAGTTTTGATCTACCTTGTTAATCCTAGTCCTATCATTATATCTAAATCCAAAATTGTGCACAAGTAAGCAATTTTCACGGTTTCTAGCATGCAAAGATGAATGATTAATTCTATTTTTATCATGCATAAATGAACTTGAATTTAAATTACATTTTAAATTAGGATTAGGAATTACCTCCCTTACCCTTGTAGTTCCTCCTTGATGTGGGCTTCTTCTCTTCCGTTCTTCTTTCTTCCATCTACTCAAGTGTCCCAATTTCTTTAACTCCCCTTTTCTTGAACACTTGGTGTGGTAATGCCCAAGTTCTCCACAGATGAAGCATCTAATCTTCTTTCTTTTAGTTTGAGTTTCTTCATCCCTATGCCTCATGTTAGAATTTAATTGAATTGAAATTGGTTTAGGGTGTACCTCCTTTTTCTTACCATTAGGACACTTATCCTTGTAGTGTCCCTTTTGGTTGCACCCAAAGCATGTGATATGGTCCTTGTTTCTTGCTTTTGTGGAGGTTGAGGCTAACCTGGCTTCTTCTTCAATCTTGGATGAAGTGGATATTTCCTCTTGTTCCGGCATGGAAGTGGGTCTCTCCTCCCCCTCAATCCTTGAGGTGGTGACCTTTTCCTCTTCTTCTCTTGAGGAGGTTGATGATCTGTCACTTAATTCCTCCTCTTCACTTGAAGAAGTTGACACTTCCTTTTCTTCTTCTTCTTCTTCTTCTTGACTCATTTGACTTTTCTCCTTGGGCTCTTGAACTTGTGTAGGATTTTCATGTTATTCTTTCATTTTATTCCATAATTCATGTGCATCTTTATATTCAACTACACAACTCAAAATATTATTAGGAAAATATTTATCAAAATGCTAATTACCTTCTCATTAACTTTTGATTGTGCTTGTTGTTCTTGATTCCAAAATCTAGGCCTAAGCTTCTTTCCGTGCTTATCCTTTGGAATCTCGAATGGCTCTTCAAGTGCAATTCTACATGCCCACTCCATTCCGAACCAAGTCTCGATTCTTGCCCTCCAAAAGTCGAAATCTTGATGATCGTAGAGCGGTGGAGTGTAGATGTCTTCCCCCAACTTATCTTCCATTGTCTTTCTTCCTCTAGCGTGTGCTCCCTCGGCGATTAATCCAATGAGAGCGGTCCTTCGCTCTGATACCAATTATAAGATCGATTCCGTACGCTAGAGGGGGTGAATAGCGAATTCTCAGATCTTTTACCTACGTTGTTAGTTGCGCAAGCGAAATATACAATAAAAATAAAACTAACAACAAAGAACAATGCTAGCAAACCGATTTTACTTAGTATCCACCCCGGACGGGTAACTAATCCAAGAATCCTTCGGTGGATCACTCTCCGGATAACCTCCGGCTAGCCCTTGTCGCTCCTTGTGGGTGGAGAAACCTCGTCACAATCACTTTGACAACACCTGAGCACCAAAGGCTACTAATCTACTTTACCCAAGCAGATTTCGCCAAGAACCTCAGCCCAAACCGAGTTCTCTTTAAATAGAACTCGGGCTGGAAACCCTCGCTGGTAGTCGACTGCTCCCAGGGCAGTCGACTGCCCCCACTCAGAATTTGATCGTTGACACCCCAACGTTCGAATTCTGCCAGCTCACCAGCCGCTACCAGTCGACTGCTCCCAGGACAATCGACTGGTCCAGACCTGAGACCATTCTGTGAGTTTCATTAGTCGACTCCCTTCCAGGGCAATCGACTGGTCTACTCACACATCTAAGATTACCCTTCCTGAGTACATTTCACTCCGCACTCGAACCCTAGGATTTTCCGAGTACAATCACACAACACTCATACCCTCAAGACTCAACTGACGCCTCATCAGCAGCCTCGACTATTGCTTTCACGCCCTCTTCATCTTCGGCTCCCGTCCCTCGGATGCACACAAGCCTCCAGCTTGCCTCTATGTCATCCTTCACGCATGCCTCGAAGTCCGCACCCCTCAGCTCATCGTCCCTGCTCTCCAAGGTCCCTCAGGTGCACACAAGCCTCCAGCTTGTCTCCATGCTACCCTTCACCGTACCGAGGTCGTCCAGTCAAGTCAATATGTGTACACCTGTATAACCTGCACACTCAACATACACATATTAGAACACAAGGGAAACTTAACTTAAATCCTTTGCCCAAACATCAAAATACCTGGTCACTCCGAACCACAGATTGCCTCAACAGGGCTAACGGGTTGGAAATTTAAAACTTAGGGGCGGAATTGCGAAAAGCCCAAACTTGTGGACTAAAGTGCAAAAAGCCCCTCTCTTATACTTCGGATCATTTCTTTCCCTTCGGCTGATGACGCACGCTTTCACCTGATCGCCCCTCACCTCTCCTCCCCTTCCTCTTCGCCAAAGCCAACGAAGTCGGTTTCTTCCCCTCCTTCGACCCTCGATCTTGTGGAAGGTCTCCTCCCCAAGTTGTGCGATCAACAGCCTCCTCCACTTCCACTCGAATCGTGATCGATACTCTCAGCTGGTAGAAGGTAAGTACTAGCTCTTTCCTTGGTTTGCGGGAGTTTTTGATGAAGGGAAAGTTTGACCTAGAGGTGGATTCCCCATTGGATAGACCTCAGGAGAAGGGTGGAACGCGAGGGTTCAGAGGGTTGCCTTTGGCGAGTATTGGGATGTCAGATCTAAGCAGGGGAGGGTGATTCACACATGTGGAATCTTGTTCAGGTAAGATTAGGTGTTTTGAATGATTTTCTGATTGGATTACAGTTTTTTATGGGAGTTCTATTTTGGATTTAGTCTGTTTGAATTTGGTCGGGAGTTGTGTTTGGATTTGGGATGAAGGCTGTGGTGGAATTCTGTAGGTCATTGAGGTTCTGTTCTGTTGAGGTTTCCCTGGCACATTGCTGGCTTCAGATGGCTTAGAGGTAGCATTTGATCACTGATCTGTTCTGAGTAGCTAAGGAAGGATTGTCTCTAGTTGAGTTTTGTTGAACTTTGTCAAGATTTATGGATTTGAAATTGAATTATGTGCATTGTTGTTGCTATAGTTTGGATTAGTGTGGATATCATATTCGTGCGGAAGCTGAACATTTTGATCCTTGCCCAGTTCTTGTTCTGTTTGTTGCTGTTATTGCTAGATAGAGTCCTTGAGTTTAGGAATTCAGTTCTTGTTGCTATGGTTTGGATCTGTGCTTGGATTTCGTTAAAGGTTAAATTGAATGGCCTTTGGAATCAATGTGGGTTTGTTGTGATACTATTTTGTAGAGTAGGTTTTGGCTTTGTGTGTGATGTCTACTGTGAGTATTGTTTGATCCATAGATGATTTTGATAATTTGTTTGTAGGATTTGGAATCAAACCTAATTAGATTGGTGTGGTTCATTTATTTGATATGTTTTGGACCAGTTTCGTTAGCTTAGTATTGGGAGCTTGCGGCGTTTTGTCAAATGATACTTTAAATGGTTGGGTGAGGTTAGGTTTAATTTGATATTTAAACTTAATAATCTAAACTTGATGATGTTGAATTTGAAATAAATCAAAAATGAACCTAATCTTAATTATACGGGGTAATTAGATATCTTTCATTTAATTATATGTAATTAAATGAAAAGGAAAAGATTAGGTTAATCCTAATACGGTTTAGGGATTTATTAGATAGTTACTACCTTTCTGTAATAGCAATTTAAATATGTCCTTTAATATAAAGACTTGATTGGGATTTGTTATTGCTGATTATTGGCGGGTGGTTCTCTTCATATACGGATTCTATTGGTGCAATCGGCCCAAGTTTGATCGGGAAGATCATGAGTTTTGATGTGTGTGTCAATATGATTAAGTTAGGGTTTCATGTTAATCTAATATGTGTATGTGAGTGTGCAAATTTGCTGGATACACATTGACTTAGTTGGACGTCTTCGGGTACGGTGAAGGATGGCATGAAGGCAAGCCGAGGGCTTGTATGCGCATCCAAGGGACCGTGGACAAAGCTTGGACGATGAGCCGAAGGAAGCGGACTTCGAGGCATACGTGAAGGATGACATGGAGGCAAGTCGAGGGCTTGTGTGCGCATATGAGGGATGAGAGCCAAAGTCGAAGAGGGCTTGAAGGCAACAAGTCGAGGCTGCTGAATGAAGAGTCGACTGAGTTGTGAGGGTTCGAGTGCTGAGGAATTGTACTCGGGTAGGGAAACCCTGAAACTAAGTCATGAGGGTTCGAGTGCTGAGAGAAATGTGCTCGGGAAGGGAACCCCTAGGTTTAGAGGGTTGACAGTCGACTGATGCTTGATTAGTCGACTGAGGTAGAGCACAGAAAGATCAGTCGACTGATGCTTGATCAGTTCACTGAGGCACAGTCAATTGGTGATGACTAGAATTTGAATCGTCGGGTTGTGACATTCGAATTCGCGAAGACCAGTCGACTGGTGACTAGTAACGGTCAAATCAGCATTGAGCACTATTTAAGAGGGCTCGTGTTTGGCTGTTTCTTCTTGGCGAAACAAGCGTGGGTAAAGCCTGTTAGTAGCCTACAAGTGCTCAGTGATTGTCCAAGGATTGTGGCGAGGTTTCTCCACCCACAAGGAGCGACAAGAGCTAGTCGGAGGCCATTCGGGGAGTCATCCACCGAAGGATCGGGATCGTCCACCTTACGGACAACCGTGGAGTAGGAGTGTCATCTCCGAACCACGTAAACGGTTTGTGTTGGCGTTGTTTTAGTTTATATTTAGTATTTCTACTTGTGCTCGCTAACGTTGTAGGTAGAAAATCGAAAGAAAACTATTCACCCCCCTTCTAGCTAAACGACAAGGTCCCAACAAGTGGTATCAGAGCAAGTTCGCTCATCTACAGACTAACCGCCGAGAGAGCAAAAAGCTAGAGGAGATGGTGATTGAAGAAAGATTAGGGAACGATATCAATATTCCACCTCCCTACGATCGCAAGAGTTTCGAGTATTGGAGGATGCGAATAGAGACATGGTTCAGTATAGATTGGGATCTTAGAATCGCACTTGAAGAATCATTTGAAGTTTCAAGAGATGAACATGGGAAAAAGCTCCAACCAAGATATTGGACCAAGAAGTAGCAAACCCAATCGAAGGCGAACGAAAAGGTAATTGCAATATTACTTGATATTTTGCCTAATGATGTATTGAGTGGTGTAGGTGAATATAAAAATGCAAACGAATTATGGAGCAAGATGGTAGCACTTCATGAAAACCCTACACAAGCTCAAGTAGTGGAAGAGCCCAAGGAAATGAGTTTAATGGTTCAAGAAAAGGAGAAGGACCAATCGGATGAGGAAAGAAGTTTAACATCCGAAGAGGAGAAGAAAGAAAAAAAAAGATTTATCCATTTCCTCAAATGAAGTGGCACAAGAAAGTGAAGATTCATCCACTTCATCAGGAGGGGAAGAAGAGGTCTCCATTTCAAGAATTGAGGGGGAGGAGGGACCCTCCTCAATACCAGAGCGAGAAGAAGCTTCTACCTCTGCTAAAGCAAAGTCAAAGACCATATTATTTGTTTTGGGTGCAACAAGAAGGGACACTACAAGGACAAGTGCTCATTAGGTAAAAAGGAGGTAAACCCTAAACTCAAGTCAACTCCTTTAAAATCTAACATGGGTGATAGGGAAAAGAAGCACATTAGGTGTTTCACTTGTGGTGAGCTAGGACACTACCACACCAAATGTCAAAGAAAAGGAGAGCTCAAGAAATTGGAGCATTTGAGAAAGTGGGAGAAAAAGGAGAAAAAAAAGCTCACGTCAAGGGGGAGCTATAAGGGTAAGGGAGGTAATTCCTAACTTTAAGCGTTTTTCTAGATCGGGTCTAGAATATCAATCTATGAGATCGAATGCTATGGAAAAGTCATATGCAAGGATGTCATATGATTATAGCAAAGGGAAGGTCAAAAATGGCAAGGGGAAGCCACTTAAAGGGAAGAAGAAAAGCTTAACCAAAGATAAGGTATACAAAGTTAGAAAGGTTAGAGTTGTAGGTCAAGAGGCACCGGAGGTACATCGACGCAGTCTTGCCATTATAGATGAGTCACCTAGGGAGGTGACTAAGGCTAAGACTGTGGATCTCAGGAGGATTTCTCCAAGAAGACTAGATAGACTGTGGAATGTGCCAAAGGATTTGGAAGACTAACTTGAGTTTTAATCCTAGGGATTTGGCATATCAAAAGTGAGTTTTATGCATAAGAAGATGACAATGGAACTATATTATGTGGAAATTTGTTTTTAATATGTTGATGTCATATAAATCAATGCTAAGGATGCATTGTGAAATCATATGGGCAGAGGCATCAAGGAGAAGCAAAAACTAGGACTTTAGGTCAAGGATAAATTGTGTCAATTAGATAGTTTTGAATTTTATGTCAATCTTGGGATTGGTGATAGGGTTGTTTGTAAACGTATTTTTCCGAAGTAGACATAGGTGTCACAAATCTCTCTACAAAAGTTTAGAATTTTTGGAGATTTATGGAATTAGTTATGCGTTTCTGAAGTTAGGACAGAAAAGCTGAAAATAGGGTATCAATCGACTGATTCAGAGGCAGTCGGCTGGTCGAGTTCATTTCAAAGACTAGTGTTGGATCGGGTTGGTCCGGCTAGAGGGGGGTGAATAGACGGCTGGCTAATAAATAAAAGAATTGGAAGAACTCGTATAAAAAAAAACTTGGTTGCAACTTGGTCGTTGCTTCCAAGACGGTTAAAGCAAAAAACTCTCCTTGTGGCGAAGAAGCCTTACAAATGAAGCACACTAGACTTTAGAGAGAATTACAATAGAATTGAATTATCTGACTCTGAATCTCTAAGCCTATTTATAGGTTGAGTGATATGATCTTGACCGTTGATACAAGATTGAGTTTCATCTTGATCGTAAATCTAAGATTATCTCAACCAGATTTTAAACTCTAATTAAAAGGGATAAATATTATTAATCGGCTCCTTTGAAATGGTCTTCAACGGCTCCTTTGAAATGGTCTTCTCAACGGCTCCTTTGAAACGATTGCTTCAAGGCTGGTAAAGTGTGGATTGCTCCTTTAATCGGCTCCTTTAAAGCTTTAATTAAAAGCTTTTAATAAAAGCTTAATTCGCATGTAGATTACATCCACGTGTGATTTAAAAAAGCTTTAATTAAAAGCTTCAATAAAAGCTTAATTCTCTCGAGCTCGTCTTATTAAAAGCCATTTTAATAAAAGCTTTAATTAAAAGCTTTAATATAAAAGCTTTTATAAAAGACGTCGCGCTTGTCTTGATCCAAGTCAAAGTCAAAGGCAACTTGACTGTTCGTAAGTAGATCTTCTGGATGATTTCTGACCAATCGGAGTTAGGCTCACCCGAACCCGACTCCGACCTTTCGCCCCTCGAGCGTGCTTCCTTCCGGCTTCTCGTCCCTCAGACGTCGCGCGCGTCCTTCACGCTCCACCGACGTACTCTTCCGCAGCTTCCGCGTCCCTCGGATTGTACCGAGCCCGTCGGCTCACTTCCCGTGCAATCCTTCTCGTCCACTGCGTCTTACGCTCGACTTCCTCCGTACCTAAGTTCCTGCACACTTAGCAGAGGGATTAAAACCAACAGGACCTAACCTAACTTGGTTGATCACATCAAAACCAACCGGGGCACCAACAACTAGGATATTCTATACAATAGTCGACTGATCTCTTATCAGTCGACTGATCTTTCTGTTTAGTTTATTAGTTGACTGATCCCCCATCAGTCGATTAATGTTGTGATTTTTTAAAAGAAAACCCCGCGCGGGGAGGACCGAACCTAGGGTTTCAAGCGTCATCCATTGCTGCCAATCTTCTCCCTCGACCTTCCCAACTGCTCTAAGTCTTCCTAAGGCCCTAAAATCGCATTCCTAATCTTCCTCCACCTTAGATCCAAGTCTAGGGCAAGAAGAGCATCCCTCTTGAGTTAAAGTTGATCATCAATCATCATGCAACAAGCAGGGACAAGGTAATAAGTTGTTTACTTTACTTTTCTCAGTTAATTCATGATTCATAACTAACTCTCTCCATGTTGCATGTTTTCCTTGTTTTTCCTCTTCATTTGGGTCATTTTTGATACATGCATGGGGTAATTGCACTTTAGGGTTGCACAAAAGAGAAGGGTTGGTGAGAGACCATCCCAACACATCCCATAGATCCTGCGGCACCTCCGTTCCGAGGTCTGTCGGCAGAAATTTGCAAATGCTGACTTCATTTTAATGAATTGTAGATATCTCAATCAATCATATTTTCAGGAGAATACTCCTCATATTATTGAGATGATCACGCATTTTAGGTTAGAAAAATTAGTATACTGTCAGCATTATATAAACATTGACCTCTGCAAGGAGTTTTATGCCAATCTCACATGCAGTAGTCCCGATGACGGGACATATGAGTCCATGGTAGCGGGAGTTACCATTTCTTTTTCATCTACATTATTAGGATCTTTCATGGGGTGTCGGGTTTCAGAAAACTCATTTACATGTTTTCCCAAAGTCATTGAGCCTTTGACTCTCCCTAATGTAACCATGGATCAAATTCATCGACATTATTTTGAAGGACCTCGACCTCCTCTACAACGTATCTTTTAAGCTGAGTGCATGAGTCCAGTTAGCAGTATATTATACAAAATTTTCCTAGATTGCATTCTACCCATTGTCACCAAGGGAAGGTCGAAGATTCGGCTACTTCACTTGGTGATGATGTATGCATTAGAGAGAAGACTAGATATTGACATTGCTTTGCATATATATATTTGCGTCCATTGTCCATTTTTCGCATGATGTCAATAGGAAGATCTACATGTCGTTCGGTCATATTTTGACCGAATTCAATAAATCTAGAGGTATTATCACTGTTAGAGGTCAGTTGCATCATCTGTCCAAGGATTATGACCAGATAGGTTCACGGCAGCTTTCCTTGGCGGGGATTGAGAGGCAGCAGGGGGTGATGGTCTGGCGACGTCGTCCTGTTTCCTCCAGCTCTGATGATGATGAGGAGGAGGAGGCTACTCCTGCTGCTGTGCCTACTACTTCTCCTGCGGGGATTTCAAAGGAGCGATTCTCCTGACTAGAGGCAGAGGTTCACGGACTCCGGGAGGACTTTCACAGTTTTCAGCAGCAGCAGGCAGATATACATGCGATGATGCAGTGGTGCGATCTGATGTACCAGGGTCCTCCTCCACCTCCAGGCGATGATATGTAGCTTCACCTTGATTCGGATGTGATAGTGTTGAGAGGGTGTTCTTGCTTAAACATGTTTTTTTTATTCTCTCTCAAACACTTTATTTCATATTGTATCATCTGAGGATTTCGGGGCTATGATCATTGTGATACTTATTTATGCTTTGTTATTGCTTATATGAACTTTTAATTCATGATTTGATATTGCTCATATGAAATGTTATTATCTTGCCATTATGAGTGTAAGGAAATTTTCATATATATCTTCTATCTAGAGATTAGGGTATAAAGGGGGAGCTTTCATCATGTGTTTTGTCTTGAGAATTTATATGAAGAAAAGGGGAGGTTTGTAAACATTTCTATGGTTTAAAGGGTATAAGATAGACTTGGAAAACACATAGGTTCAAACCTAGGATATAAGATTGATACAAAATGGAGTGTTTTCAAAGAATTAAAATTTTTATCAAAAGTCAAGTATATTTGGTATTTTCACGAAACTATATTTTTCGGGGTTAGAATACATCTTAAGAAATATGCTTGTAAAATTTCAAAATTTTTCGAATTTTGTAGAATTTGTTAGGGGTTTCTGAATTTTGGCTGAAAAATTCAGATTGTTGTGTATTAGTAGACTTCCCTTGGGGCAATCGACTGATCTTTCTGTGGGTTTGCAAATTGCAGGCACCGGTCGACTGGTAACTGACGCAGTCGACTGGTATTGTTGTTTTCTGATTTCTGGGGGTTTGAAATAGAAAGGTGTTCTCATTGATATTACGGTTAGGATTACTTGGGGCAATCTTTTTAATGGTGTCAAAGGGGGAGAACTTGTGGTTTTAAGTTAGGTTTAACTTAACTTGTGGAGTTAGTTTTGAACTTAACTTAGTGTTTTGAAAAATTGAAAATTATGTGGAGGGCATAGGTTAAGGGGGAGGATGCATGTTTATGCTTCTTAAATTGTTATGTCTTTAATTTTCAATTGTTAGTGTTATACCTAACTTAAACATATTGTCACACATCAAAAAGGGAGAGATTGTTGGTGCAATCGACCCAAGTTTGATCGGGAAGATCATGAGTTTTGATGTGTGTGTCAATATGATTAAGTTAGAGTTTATGTTAATCTAATATGTGTATGTGAGTGTGCAGGTTTGCAGGATACACATTGACTTAGTTGGACGTCTTCAGGTACGGTGAAGGATGGCATGGAGGCAAACCGAGGGCTTGTGTGCGCATTTGAGGGACAAGAGCCAAAGTCGAAGAGGGTTTGAAGGCAACAAGTCGAGGCTGCTGAATGAAGAGTCGACTGAGTCGTGAGGGTTCGAGTGCTGAGGAATTGTACTCGGGTAGGGAAACCCTAGGACTAAGTCGTGAGGGTTCGAGTGCTGAGAGAAATGTACTCGGGAAGGGAAACCCTAGGCTTAGAGGGTTGGCAGTCGACTGATGCTTGATCAGTCGACTGATGCTTGATCAGTCGACTGAGGTAGAGCACAGAAAGATCAATCGACTGATGCTTGATCAGTTGACTGATGCATTCGACTGACACAGTCGACTAGTGATGACCAGAATTTGAATCGTCGGGTTGTGACATTCGAATTCGCAAAGACCTGGTGAAGCACCAGTCGATTGGTAACGGTCAAATCAGCATCGAGCACTATTTAAGAGGTCTCATGTTTGGCTGTTTCTTCTTGACGAAACAAGCTTGGGTAAAGCCTGTTAGTAGCCTACATGTGCTCAGTGATTGCCCAAGGATTGTGGCGAGGTTTCTCCACCCACAAGGAGTGACAAGAGCTAGCCGGGGGTCATCCGGGGAGTCATTCACCGAAGGATCGGGATTGTCCATCTTACGGACAGCCGTGGAGTAGGAGTGTTATCTCCGAACCACGTAAACGGTTTGTGTTAGCGTTGTTTTAGTTTATATTTAGTATTTTCGCTTGCGCTGGCTAACATTGTAGGTAGAAAATCGAAAGAAAGTTATTCACCCCTTCTAGCTAAACGACAAGGTCCCAATAGATTCTTCCATTTGAAGGTGGGTACTTCTTGCTTGTTTCCTTAGATCAATTTATCTTTATACATGACTATTTATTTATGTACAATAAGTTTTATTTATCTTAAATTTACTATCGTTGTTATCCTGCTTAATACTTGTTGCTTTATCTTAGATATGATCTAATTTTCTTCTATACAGTTTCGTTTATTGTTATTTGATTCTGTATAGCATTGATGCAAGCATGTGTATGTAGATGTACTAGCATGCCACTGTATAGTTGTATTGATTTGATTATAGTTATACTTGCATGTGTACGTCGATGTACGATGATTAGGTTATGATACATATTTTCGACCTGTGTATGTTAGGTTGAGTTATGTATTGATGACTTAGTAGGGGTTGCATGAGTTAGAGTCATCACCATTGTTGCATCGTTGTATGTCGGCGATAATCGGCTCTCTTGTGGTCTGAGGTCGTCATCCGATACATGATATGCACACTCGACCACTCATGGGTTAGTGGATACCGTTGGGTGTGTGGATTTGCTCTGTACTGTTTCGCTCGACCGCTCATGTAGTTTTGGAGCGTGGTAACAGGCAGAGATTTCATCTCTTCCCATAGATAAGAGGAAATGAGAGAGATATCTCCCTCATATGTACATGGGGTGAAGCGAGAGCTCTACCAGCATCTTGTCCACTCGATCACTCAAGAGCAGTGATGACAGAGTACGAACAGTGTTACAACCCTACCCACTCGGTCGACCCATATGACATGCCTCGGTGGCTGGACTGGCGTCAGGGATGACCATCTCATTGCATAATGTGCATATGATACATTGTGCATTTGATTGTGATTGTTGTATTTGTTTGCTACATATGCTTAACATACACATACATGATATATTATATGTGTAGTTTGATGACCCTACACTTGCTCGTACGATACGAGCCCTTTTATGATCAAAATAGGTTGATTTCTGATATGTACTTTCATTTAGTATTTTCAGTTATGCATTTTTTTTATATTTCTGTTAAGACTATATTATGTTGTTTTTGTATAGCTTATTCAGTTATTTATTCTACCATGCATATCTTTCTCTGTACCTGCAAAATCCACTTGGACTTACTATCCGTCACAATATTTTTGATTTTCAGGTTGATAGGTCGCCAGTGGAGAGCCCAGTTGTCAGTCTCAGGTCCCTACGACTCCAACGATGTGTGTTTTTGCGTATATTTTATCTCTTTTATCGCATACTTTTTTTATTTATATTCATTTTTATGTCGTGGGCTTGCATCGTGATTCATTTATTGCGGTATTATATTTTTGAGTCCTCTGTTGGACTTTGTGGTTGCCAGTTTGCTATGCGCTTACCCCGAGGGCAGCTCAGGTGTGTTTTACAGTTTTATTGTTGAGATGCACTTAGTATCTTTTATTATATCTCTTGTTTTAAGGTCTAAGACCAATTATTATATTGTGTGTGTTGAATGTCTTTAAATTGTCGGTCGTATAGGGGAGTTGTCCGATTTTGTATTGGATTAGCGAATTCTTTAGTCTTCGGGTGTGACAGTTGGTTGCCTATCATTTACGAGATGAGAAAGTTACCTGGTGGGCCACACAGCGCACAGTGATTGGTGAACAACACATGGGCAGTTTTTCGCGAGACGTTTGAGAGTCATTATTTTTCAATTGCGTATGATGGCTTAATGTTAGGAATTTTTGGGTCTTCAGCAGGGAAATCATACTGTCATGGAGTACAACGTAGAATTCAACCGGTTAGTTGAATTTTGCTTGCAGTTAATCGCAGAGGATAGATCACATATATTGCAGTTTACTCAGAGATTAGTTGGGTGCATTCAACTCCATATAGCTGGTTAGCATAGCATCATACCGTGAGGTATTAGAAAAAGTCCTGATTGAGATGACCCAGTAGAGTGTAAATGAAGATAAAAAGGGAAAGGAGTCGGTGCAGGATGCAACCCAGACTCAGCATCCTAATTAGGCCACGAGACGAAAGCGTGGCAGCCAGAGGCAATCTGTTTAGAGTATCTCTGTCACGCCCCGAGGAGTCGCTCGACCGATACGGATCGGCCAGTTTCCCCCACGCCGGCGGACAATTCACAAACTCAAGACCAAAACACCAAACTAGCGTACAAAACCAAGGAAGACGTGCATACCGGTATGACTAACAACAAATCCAAAAGACATAAGGCCTCCACGGCACACAAAAGTACAACCATATCGAATAAGGACACAGCGGAAGATATTAAAACGGAAACACAGTACTGACGCTCAATACAGGAACTATAAATCAAAGAAGAACATCTCGGCGCGAGGTGATGGGACTGGCAGCTGGACCCTCCTGGCGATCAACCTGAAATAAAAAAAAACAAGGAGCCACGGGGTGAGTTCAAAGAACTCAGCTGATAACTCATATATATGCAAGATAGTCTAAGCTAGCAATAGAGATACAACTATCAAAATATCACAGGTACTATCCATACTAAATACAGCAAATCCGAGAAGTAGAACAAACATACCAGCGATGCAGGGTCATCAAGTCCATGATAAAGGGTCTCCTGAATGTGCATGTAAATCATGTGCAACAACCACATACAGCAATTGTAAAGAAATACGTATGCACATGGTGCAATGACATGGTCACCTCTGTCGCCGGTCAGACATCGTCACCTGTATACGGGAGGAAGCTGAGCGGGAAGCCAACCTCCGGCGTAGAGCTGTGACTCCATCCGTACTCGACCCATCCGGGAAGCCATCCCTACCCCGGGTAATAGAGCGATCGAGTAGACGATATGCTACCGGCGTAACACCCCTACCCCATGACCTACCCGGGTAGCCTTCTCTACCTCCGGTCATCATCCGTAGAACTGGGGGGATATCTCTATCTGAGTGTTACACCTACCCCATGTAATATGGGGGTGAAAAGTCTCTCTCATCTCCTGGTATTAGGGCAACTCAAGGAGGGACCCCTGCCTGCTACCACGCTCCGATCCACTAACCCATGAGTGCTTGAGCGGAGCAGCACAGGGCATCCTACCCATACTCCGTCAACCACTAACCCATGAGCGGCCGTATGGGAAGGTCAGTATGACTGTCGACCTAGCCTACCCAACAATGGGCCCCTGGTCGATAGTGATGCAAGGTGCACGATGATGCATGACGACAGTCACAACAGCATCTACTATCTAATCCACCTATATCAACATGATATGCAAGGATCACATACAATTATGCACCATATCCTAAATCCTAGAGGGTATCAGTATCACATATCAGGTCTAATATATATATATCATAGTAACGGAAAACAGATACACGCAAATAATACCCTATCGCTAATCCTAGCATATCAAGCATATACGGCTGTGACTATCTAGAAGATAAGTCAGAGTTACCCGCCTCAAAATGACGTCGTCCGGTGTGCAAGAACCCCCGTCCAGAAATAAAATCCGCAACCAATGAGTCAGCTCAAGGCCCTGCATCCAAAAATATGATCTTAGCTATATACTCAATTTAATAGCTAATCAAATAATTCCCTAAATCAAATTAGGGTTAACCCTAATACACTAGTCATTTAATTAATCCAAATCAAATGACTAACTCTTAATCCTTGGGTCTTGGTTTGACTTAAGTCTAGCCTAAGCCCAACCTAAATCCCATCAACCCCAAACCAAAAATTGACCTAGATCCATGCTCAAAACACAGGGGAAAACAAACCCAATAAACTCACCAAGACCAATCCGATCAGTACCCAGAAATGATAGAGACCAAAATCACATCTCACCAACCCAGCTTGATCGAAGCAACTCCACATACTGATTAATTAAAACCCAAGCAACACAAAACCGAATCACATTACACCTCCCACTTACGGCAACGATCAGAGCACTCCCCCTCACCACAGAAGGTCAGCAACCACATAACCAACACTCGAATCCCCTATCCACCAACACACGCACGGCACATCAACAATCACAGATCTACGCCAGGGACCGGAACATCCAAACATAAACCGATTCTAATTAGACATCCAAATTTGTATTCGCAACAATCCAAGATCTGAATTCGAACCCTAATCAAGCTACCCATTCACACAATGTTACATCTGATCAAGAATTAGAGCTGGAACTCACCTCTACAGCTCTCTGTGTCCCCGGGAACAAACGGCCAGCAACCCAAAACAGCCACTGAAGGCAAAGCAGTTCCCTAGCTTCGAATGTATCTCCGCCGAACCCTAGAGCCATCCCATGATCTGATTAGAAGGCAATCGGAAGAACGAGATCAAGAGAAATGGAGATGGAGACTTACCACGGCGAGAAATCAGCTGTCGAGTAGGTCCGGATCTCTCAGAGCACGCTTGATCTCGGGAAAGTCGACGGTGTCGCTCCCTAGATCCAAGAACAGCGCTCAGACGCCCGGAGTAATCGAAGGTGGAACTAAAAATCAGCGAAAGAGGCAAGAACGAAATGGTGACTCACCTGCTCAAACGGACGCAGTCTAAACGATCCCCAGGTCCGGCGATCACCTCACCGCTTCCGTGGAGATCTCCTAACCTACTGGCGTCCCCGATCGAGGAAGAGGGGAGCGTCTCAGCACCGAATCCCAACTCTCCTCCGGCCGGAACGGGCGCCAAGTACCCAGATCCGGAAGCTCGGTCGGAAATCGGAGCCGCGAATGCTGTTAGGTGGAAGAGGAAGGTGTCGCCGTCGGAGAAGAAGAAGGAGAGGAAGAAGCGATCGGGAAGATGCGGCTCATGAGTCGCGACGGGGAGAAAGAGTTGGCATTTAAGTGCCCTAGGGTCTTTTGCACTTAAGCCCCTCATCTTCCAATTAAGCCCTTAACTTAGGTAAATTCGCATTTAACCCTCCAAAATTTTGATATTTAACATTCTCCCCCACTAATAAAAATTTGGTCCCCAAATTTCGATACTACTAATAGCAGGTACCAACAGCAATATATATATATGAAATACAAATGCTGAACTGTACTAATAGTACATACCTCAGTCGAACAAATGGGGATATCGAGCTCGGATAGTGTCCTCGAGCTCCCAGGTAGCCTCTGCATCCGAATGATGCTGCCATCCGACTCTAACTAGCCGGATCGTCTTGTTCCGTAGCTGACGCTCCCGGAAACCCAGAATCCGTACAGGTATCTCCTCATAAGAGGCGTCAGGCTGGAGCGGAACAGGCACCTCTGATAATATATGAGCGGGGTCCGGTACGTACCGTCTCAACATGGAAACATGGAACACGTCGTGAACGCCGGCCAAAGATGGTGGAAGTGCTAGGCGGTAAGCTACAGCTCCAATCCTCTCCAGAATCTGGAACGGACCGATATACCGTGGAGCTAGCTTACCTCTGAGACCAAATCGTTTCACCCCTTTCGTGGGTGAAACTCGAAGGAATACATGATCGCCGACAGAGAACTCCAAGGGTCTGCGCCTCCGATCAGCATAGCTCTTCTGACGATCCTGTGCCTCGGATAATCTCCGTCTGATAGTCCGTACTAACTCTGCCTCATGCTGAACTCTCTGGGGTCCCAGTAGCTGAGTCTCTCCAACCTCATCCCAAAGAATGGGTGTCCTGCATGCCCTACCGTACAACGCCTCAAACGGTGCCATCTGTATCGCCGAATGAAAGCTGTTGTTGTAGGCAAACTCCACCAAATGTAGGTGATCCTCCCAACTGCCCCCAAAGTCCATCACACACGAGCGCAATAAGTCCTCCAAAGTCTGGATAGTACGCTCAGACTGCCCATCTGTCTGGGGATGAAAAGCTGTGCTGAGACGGAGCTCTGTGCCCATGGCCCTCTGCAAACTCTGCCAGAACCGAGATGTGAAACGCGGATCCCTATCTGAGATGATACTCAACGGAACTCCGTGCAACCTGACAATCTCTCGGCAATACAACTCGGCCAGTCGATCAAGGGAGTCTGTCCTCCGGATAGCTAAGAAATGTGCAGATTTGGTTAGTCGGTCCACGACTACCCAAATCGCATCATGGCCCCTCCTAGTCCTCGGCAAGCCCACGACAAAATCCATAGTGATGTGCTCCCACTTCCACTCGGGAATGGGAATACTCTGAAGGAGTCCAGCAGGTCTCTGGTGCTCTGCCTTCACCTGCTGGCAGACGAGACATCTAGCTACAAAATCCGCGATGTCCCTCTTCATGCCGTTCCACCAGTAGGAACGTCTCAGATCACGATACATGCGAGTGCCACCCGGATGGATAGCAAAACGTGATCGGTGGGCCTCCCGTAGCAGCTCCTCCATGACAGGATGCGCCTCTGGCACGCATAGCCTCCCTCGGAAGTACAGAGTACCCTCCTCATCACGTGAAAAATCTGACTGCTCGCCTGAAATCGCCTGACTGCCCAGAGACTGAAGGTGCTGATCACTGACCTGAGCCTCCCTGATCCTCGTCCTGATCTCTGACTGGGCCATCAAAGTCACTAGCAACCCTCTCTCTGTCCGAGACTGCTCCTCTAACCCCAGCTCAGAGAAACTCTGAATCAGATCTGTGACCATCACTCTGTGGCAGGCCAAGGTAGCTCTGGACTTCCGACTGAGTGCGTCGGCAACCACATTAGCTTTACCAGGATGGTAGCTAATGGTACAGTCATAATCCTTCAGAAACTCTATCCACCTCCTCTGTCGAAGGTTCAGCTCTCGCTGAGTGAATAGGTACTGAAGGCTCCGGTGGTCGGTGAAGATCTCGAAGGTAATCCCGTAGAGATGATGCCTCCAGATCTTCAGTGCAAATATGATGGCTGCTAACTCTAAGTCGTGGACGGGGTAGTTCCTCTCATGCTCCTTCAGCTGCCGAGAAGCATAAGCAACCACCCGTCCGTGCTGCATAAGTACTGCGCCCAGTCCCAAAGAGAGGCATCTGTGTACAACGTGAACCATCCTCCCCAGAAGGTAGTACTAGCACTGGCGCAGATACAAGTCGGTGCTTCAGATCCTGGAAACTGGTCTCGCAAGCCTCTGTCCAAACAAACTTCACACCCTTCCTCGTCAGACGAGTAAGGGGTGATGCTATACTGGAGAAACCCTCGACGAAGCGTCGGTAATAGCCAGCCAATCCCAGGAAACTGCGGACCTCATGGACTGACTTAGGCTGTTCCCAACTGGTGACAGCCTCAATCTTCTGGGGGTCCACTGAAATACCTCCACTGGATACAATGTGCCCAAGGAAGCCCACAGAAGATAGCCAGAACGCACACTTGCTATACTTCGCGTAGAGTTTCTCCTGTCGGAGAACTCCCATAACGATGCGAAGGTGGCGAGTGTGCTCCTCCTCGGACCGAGAATAGATCAGGATGTCGTCGATAAATACTATGACGAACTGGTCCAAATATGGGAGGAATACCCTGTTCATGAGATCCATGAACACGGCCGGGGCATTGGTGAGCCCAAATGGCATCACCAAAAACTCGTAGTGTCCATAGCGGGTGCGGAACGCCGTCTTCTGAACATCCGAATCTCGGACTCTCAGCTGATGATAACCGGAGCGCAAATCAATCTTGGAGTACACAGATGTACCCCTCAGCTGATCAAACAGATCGTCGATACGCGGCAGTGGATACTTATTTCTGACCGTGACTGAGTTCAGCTGTCGGTAGTCAATACAGAGTCGCATAGAACCGTCCTTTTTCTTCACAAAAAGGACCGGAGAACCCCACGGAGAAACACTCGGCCGGATAAATCCTCGATCAAGTAACTCCTGGAGTTGGACCTTCAGTTCGTCCAACTCTCGTGGTGCCATCCGATACGGTGCCTTCGATGCCGGCGCAGTCCCCGGTATCAACTCTATAGCGAACTCGACCTCCCTCCGGGGAGGTAAGCCTGGTAACTCATCTGGAAACACATCCGGAAAATCCCTGACCACCGGTACGTCGGAGATCTGCGGAGCACTGCTATCTGACGTACTGATAAGTGATACCAGAAATCCCTGACAACCATGCTGAATCAATCTCTGCGCCTGAAGTGCGGAGATAATCGCGATGCCGTCATCGCGGATGCCAAGGAACTCCCACGAGGGTTGGTCTGGAGGTCGGAAGGTGACCACCCTCGAATGGCAATCCACAGTGGCATGAGAGGCTGTGAGCCAATCCATGCCTAGGATGACGTCGAACTCCACCATATCTAACACTGCTAGGTCCACAGTCAGAGTGACCCTCCCAAAGTCCAAGGGACACTCTCTAGCCTCCTGAGTCACCTCCAGAATATCTCCTGAGGGTAAAGACACTGATAACTGCGGTGTCCTCAGGGTCGGTAACCTGCAGATCTTGCTCAAGAAAGCCCGTGATATAAAAGAAAAGGAACTACCCGTATCTATGAGCAAATCTGCAGTACATGCATAAATCAATACGGTACCTCGGAATACAGATCCGTCAGCTCGATGAGCCTCCTCCCGGGTAACTGCAAATACTCGGCCAGTCTCCGGCGGTGGCGGGGGAGGAGGTAATGCCTGTGCAGTAGGCATCTGAGGTAGCGGAGGTGCTGAAACTCCGGAACTCTGAGCGGCTGGTACACCGGCATCTGATACCCGGTATAGAACTGCTGGCGAGGCTCGGCAACTAATGGCTGCGGTACCACTGCAGACGGTGCTGACTCCTGACCCTGGCCAAACAGACAATACATCTGAATCGGTGGAGGGGCAGTCTGCTGCTGTCGGGAAGAGTGCTGTGCCCTCCGACCGCCTCGCTGGGAACTCGACTGACCAGAGGGTCCTCCCCCAGATAAGCTCCCAGTAGTCGGCTGCTGCGTCCTCTGAGGACAATCGCCTCTCTGATGGCCAGGTTGTTTGCACTGAAAGCAAACGGCCTGACCTATAGGGCAGCTCGACCTAACGTGATCTCTAGAGCCACACCAGAAACAGCGGTAGGTAGTAGTGGACCTCTGTCGGTCCTGCCCAGATGCCTGAGTAGATCCAGATGTGGAACCTCCCGTCTTCTGGGACCGAGAAGCGACCCCAGAGCTATCCTGCGCTGGCTGATCCGGTCTACCTCGCTTCCGCGAGGGCTGGGGCTGAGAAGTCTGTGATGACTTCTTCTCCTTCTTCCTCTCGGCTGCCAGTCTCTGATTCATCACCTCAACCTGAAGAGCGCGATCCAGAGCCTGTCTGTAAGTGGTGAGATCCCATGGGGACATCTTCGCCTGAATATGGGGAGCCAACCCCCTGAGGAAATGAGTCATTCTCTCCGCGTCTCCGGGGAACATATGCGGGACGCGCTCTGATAGCCGATGAAACTCTGCGTCATAATCCGCCACTGTCTGCTCACCCTGTCTAATCTCCAAGAACTCCTGCCAACTGGTCATCTGCTGTGCGGCAGGAAAATACTGAGCGGTAAATACCTGCCGAAATCTGTCCCATGTAATAGGCTGAGTGCCCATAACGGATCGCTGGGAAATCCACCATGTCTCGGCCCGATCTCTCAGATGGTATGCGGCGAGCTCGACCCTCTCCCCGTCAGAACACTCCAAGTACGGAAATGTCCGCTCCAACGTCTCCAGCCACGAGCGGGCTACGCTCGCATCCACAGCTCCATGAAACAGGGTGAGACGGCCTTTCGCCGCCTGAGCTAAAGCTGGGATCCGGGCCACCGGTCGGCTCGGTACGGTAGCAGCAATGGACGTCGCGGGCGGTACTACCGACCCTCCGGAAGGTATATCGAGTCCCGGTGGCTGTATCACGGTCTGCTGTGCAGTCTGCGGCTCTGACTGAACAGGAGTAGATGCTGGAGGCACAGATGGAGGAGCAGCCTGAGACTGGACCGTCTGTAGTACCAGCTGCATCAACTGCTGCTGCTGCGCCATCTGCTGCATCATCTGCTGCTGCTGCGCCATCTGCTGCGTCATCTGCTGCACCAGCAGGGACGTAGCATCGGAGGGTACCGCTGGCGGCGCCGTCGAGGATGGTGCTACGGTGGGACCGACCGGAGGTGCTAGCGGCACGGCAGTCACAAAAGGAGACGGTATCCGCGGTGACTGGGGAGGCTGATCATCACGGGTCCCGGAAGAAGATCGTCCTCGGCCGCGGGACCCGGTCCGTGCCCGTCTCATGGGAGCATCCTCTGCCCCAGTCACAGTAGCTCGCTGGGATACTCGTGTCGTCCGGCGCGGGGGTCGCCCCCGACCACTAGGTCGTCGGGGTGGGGTCACCTCGATACGGCGCGGCATACCTGTAGAGATACGCCATTCGTTATTTTCATTTTTAAAGTCTAGATAAATGAACAAATCCTGCAGAAGAGTAGCTGGTCGTCGCCTGGAGCTGTCCGTCACCGCCATGTCCCAAAACACGTACACCTCGAGAAACGACCCCGAAACAACCCACAAGACCACAAGGTATCTCGCAACCTGGGCTCTGATACCAAA
Source organism: Boesenbergia rotunda (assembly GCA_024364735.1). Lineage (NCBI taxonomy): Eukaryota > Viridiplantae > Streptophyta > Magnoliopsida > Zingiberales > Zingiberaceae > Boesenbergia > Boesenbergia rotunda. The sequence continues at coordinate 192,842 of JAGFNQ010000951.1, read as the reverse complement.
TAAATTGTCACGCCCCGAGGAGTCGCTCGACCGATACGGATCGGCCAGTTTCCCCACGCCCGGCGGACAATTCACAAACTCAAGACCAAAACACCAAACTAGCGTACAAAACCAAGGAAGACGTGCATACCGGTATGACTAACAACAAAGCCAAAAGACGTAAGGGCCTCCACGGCACACAAAAGTACAACTATACCGAATGAAAAACACAGCGGAAAATAATGAAACGAATACACAGTACTGACACTCCATACAGGAACTATAATCAAAGAAAATATCTCGACGCAAGGGAATGGGACTGGCAGCTGGACCCTCCTGGCGATCAACCTGAAATAAAAACAAGGAGCTACGGGGTGAGTTCAAAGAACTCAGCTGATAACTCATATATATGCAAGATAGTCTAAGCTAGCAATAGAGATACAACTATCAAAATATCACAGGTACTATCCATACTAAATACAGCAAATCCGAGAAGTAGAACAAACATACCAGCGATGCAGGGTCATCAAGACCATGAAAAAGGGTCTCCTGAATGTGCATGTAAATCATGTGCAACAACCACATACAGCAATTGTAAAGAAATACGTATGCACATGGTGCAATGACATGGTCACCTCTGTCGCCGGTCAGACATCGTCACCTGTATACGGGAGGAAGCTGAGCGGGAAGCCAACCTCCGGCGTAGAGCTGTGACTCCATCCGTACTCGACCCATCCGGGAAGCCATCCCTACCCCGGTAATAGAGCGATCGAGTAGACGGTATGCTACCGGCGTAACACCCCTACCCCATGACCTACCCGGGTAGCCTTCTCTACCTCCGGTCATCATCCGTAGAACTGGGGGATATCTCTATCTGAGTGTTACACCTACCCCATGTAATATGGGGGAGAAAGTCTCTCTCATCTCCTGGTATTAGGGCAACTCAAGGAGGGACCCCTGCCTGCTACCACGCTCCGATCCACTAACCCATGAGTGCTTGAGCGGAGCAGCACAGGGCATCCTACCCATACTCCGTCAACCACTAACCCATGAGCGGCCGTATGGGAAGGTCAGTATGACTGTCGACCTAGCCTACCCAACAATGGGCCCCTGGTCGATAGTGATGCAAGGTGCACGATGATGCATGACGACAGTCACAACAGCATCTACTATCTAATCCACCTATATCAACATGATATGCAAGGATCACATACAATTATGCACCATATCCTAAATCCTAGAGGGTATCAGTATCACATATCGGGTCTAATATAAATATCATAGTAACGGAAAACAGATACACGCAAATAATACCCTATCGCTAATCCTAGCATATCAAGCATATAAGGCTGTGACTATCTCAAGATAAGTCAGAGTTACCCGCCTCAAAATGACGTCGTCCGGTGTGCAAGAACCCCCGTCCAGAAATAAAATCCGCAACCAATGAGTCAGCTCAAGGCCCTGCATCCAAAAATATGATCTTAGCTATATACTCAATTTAATAGCTAATCAAATAATTCCCTAAATCAAATTAGGGTTAACCCTAATACACTAGTCATTTAATTAATCCAAATCAAATGACTAACTCTTAATCCTTGGGTCTTGGTTTGACTTAAGTCTAGCCTAAGCCCAACCTAAATCCCATCAACCCCAAACCAAAAATTGACCTAGATCCATGCTCAAAACACAGGGGAAAACAAACCCAATAAACTCACCAAGACCAATCCGATCAGTACCCAGAAATGATAGAGACCAAAATCACATCTCACCAACCCAGCTTGATCGAAGCAACTCCACATACTGATTAATTAAAACCCAAGCAACACAAAACCGAATCACATTACACCTCCCACTTACGGCAACGATCAGAGCACTCCCCCTCACAACAGAAGGTCAGCAACCACAGAACCAACACTCGAATCCCCTATCCACCAACACACGCACGGCACATCAACAATCACAGATCTACGCCAGGAACCGGAACATCCAAACATAAACCGATTCTAATTAGACATCCAAATTTGTATTCGCAACAATCCAAGATCTGAATTCGAACCCTAATCAAGCTACCCATTCACACAAATGTTACATCTGATCAAGAATTAGAGCTGGAACTCACCTCTACAGCTCTCTGTGTCCCCGGGAACAAACGGCCAGCAACCCAAAACAGCCACTGAAGGCAAAGCAGTTCCCTAGCTCCGAATGTATCTCCGCCGAACCCTAGAGCCATCCCATGATCTGATTAGAAGGCAATCGGAAGAACGAGATCAAGAGAAATGGAGATGGAGACTTACCACGGCGAGAAATCAGCTGTCGAGTAGGTCCGGATCTCTCAGAGCACGCTTGATCTCGGGAAAGTCGACGGTGTCGCTCCCTAGATCCAAGAACAGCGCTCAGACGCCCGGAGTAATCGAAGGTGGAACTAAAAATCAGCGAAAGAGGCAAGAACGAAATGGTGACTCACCTGCTCAAACGGACGCAGTCTAAACGATCCCCAGGTCCGGCGATCACCTCACCGCTTCCGTGGAGATCTCCTAACCTACTGGCGTCCCCGATCGAGGAGAGGGGAGCGTCTCAGCACCGAATCCCAACTCTCCTCCGGCCGGAACGGGCGCCAAGTACCCAGATCCGGAAGCTCGGTCGGAAATCGGAGCCGCGAATGCTGTTAGGTGGAAGAGGAAGGTGTCGCCGTCGGAGAAGAAGAAGGAGAGGAAGAAGCGATCGGGAAGATGCGGCTCATGAGTCGCGACGGGGAGAAAGAGTTGGCATTTAAGTGCCCTAGGGTCTTTTGCACTTAAGCCCCTCATCTTCCAATTAAGCCCTTAACTTAGGTAAATTCGCATTTAACCCTCCAAAATTTTGATATTTAACACTCTCTTTGTCACACACCCTCTCCTAACTCCAAGCAGTGATCAAGCAATTTGATCCCTCCATCGTGGGAGTCGAAACAGAGGTGGAACCTTGTTCTCTCATTTTGCAATTGCGACAATAAACGATGGATTTAAGCGAGCAATGAGGAGTAGATTGTTTGAGCACTTCACTTAACTGCCCTGTTGGATTGTCTCTGCATTGTGTACTTTAGTTGAAGATCAAAAGCCAGTCATTTTGCCACCATTGCTCCTCTGCACTGTAACTCTTCTTTTGGAAGATTATGGTTCATGAGTTGAATGCTCTCTCTGCATTAATGACACTTGGGAGCTTGTTCCTCTTTCTTTAGGGAAATTCACTATTGGGTTGCAAACGTGTTTTCTTTATTAAGTGTTCACTAGACTATATTATTGATCGGCTTAAGTGCCTAAGGGGTATTAGACTTATATCGTCGACTGTCTTTATACATTTTCTCCAATGACCAAGATTGCTTTAGTTTAACTCTTTTTCTCACTAATTGTTGTCTTTCATTGATTCCTTCACTTGTATAAAGCAACCTTCATGGTCTATTGTTCAGGTGAAGATTACTCTGGTGTGTAAGCTAAAGAAATTTCTATCTTCGAGAGTATGGTTTGAGAAATTCAGCTCAACTTGTTTATAGTACAACATCACCTTGGTATGAATGTTACTTCGATTTGCTTGAGGAGGCTAATACGGCATGGATTAAACCGATAGATACTCCTATGAATCATAGTCTTAGATTAGTGTAGGACAAAGGGAGCTACTGATTAGTAATTAGCCTGAGATATACAGGAGGTTGATAGAAAAATTAAATTATTTCAGAGTCAGCATACTTGATATCTCATTTTCTGTTAGTGTAATTAATCAGTTTCTAGAAAATTTGTCATAAACACTGGGTAGCAGCCAGGAGAATTCTATGCACTTAAAAGGTACAAAAGTTTTCTAGGAAAAGGTATTCGTGATCACTTTTGGTTGTGAGATACTCTGACATAGATTGGGCAAGTTATCCTACAATAGTCGACCTATCTGACTGTAGTGTTCTCTTAGGAGGTAATATTATTTTCTAAAAGTGCAAGAAGTGGACAATGGTAGCAAGGTCTAGAGCAGAAGCAAAATATATAGCCATCCTAGTGATTTGCAAGCTAATTTGGGTTGAGCATTTGATCATGAACTAGGATATGCCCCTACAAAGACAATGAATCTTTATTGGGACTATCAAGTGCAATGCATTTAAACAGTAGGTATTAACTTAAGTCATAGTTCAGATTCATCCATACTTTATAAAAGTAGAATAAGCTGCAGTGTCAACATAATCTACAAAGTAGATAGCTTTCTCATTCTTCATTTTACTTTTTTTTTTGACATCTGAGGATTTGTTAATCCGAAACAAGGGCAAAAATTAGTTAGGACTTTTGATGTTTATAGTGTTTGAACGAAGAGAGAAATCACAGATTTATTTTATGATTGTATTGTGAATTAATAACAAAATGAAGGATTTAGATATTGACATATATGCCGTTTAAATAGAATCAGGACATTTAATAAGATAATACAATCATCCGAAGCTGTAGAACACAGACTTCCTAGTTCATCGATAGCAATATGTATCCTATTAATGATTTCCCTTCTTCAGAAGGCTCCCAAATTTGTGCAGTAAGGCGTTCTTCTTCCTTTGATTCAGAGGTTGCTTATCAGGTGAGGTAATTCCATCATCCATGCTGATATCCACATCCGATTCTAGATCTTCATCAATTGAATAATCTTCATGCTCGCTTTCTGATGATAAATCACTGTCTATGGTTTCCTCATGATCCTCTTCATGGTTTTTGTTTATGTTGGTGCTCTCTTCTTTCACTTTATAGTCTTCTTTATGATGTTCTTGAAGCTCATCCTCTCTATTTGAAAATATTTCTTTCAGCCTGAAACTTCCATGTTTCAATTCTTCTTCTGCTTCACAAGAAGAATCTGCATTTGCTTGCTTTGTTTCTTTTTTCTCAACTTTCTCTAATTCAACCATTTTTGCCATTTCAACTTTCATTGATGCAAGTTCTTCCAACTTCCTTATAGTGTTAACAAAAACAAGTTCTTTTTTGTCCCACTCACTTTTTGAGTTACTCGCTTCAGTTTCCACTCTTTCAATTATATTCTTGAGGCAAACGATCTCATATCTTGCCTCGTCAAGCATCACCTCATATCTATCCTCAGTGTTTCTTAATGCTATATTTAATTGCTCAATCTCCGCTTGTGATTCTTCAAGCTCAGCTTGTGTTCGCAAGAGTCTTTCATCTTTTTCTCTGGCATCTTTAGAAACACTCTGCAATGTCACAGCTAAACCTTCCATTGCCTTTTGATTCTTCTCCTCCTGATCTCTGCTAATCCTGAGCTCATCCATCAGTTTGTTGTGCTCCTCCATCAAACTCTCAGCTTTTGTAATGTGACTTCTTTCCCTGTTAATTGCTTGCAGCTTTTCCTCCTCAAGATTCTGAATCTCCAACTTCAGTAGGTCAACTGTCTTGCCTATGTTAACTGCATCCTGTCGTGCCGCATCAACCTGCCTATCTGATTCTTGAAGATCTTCTCTTTGCTTCTCAACCTCAATCTCCAATGACCTTATCTTCCCTTGAAGAGTTGATATCTCAGATTCAGCATCTTCAAGCAGCGATTTACTCTCTTCCAACTGCCCCATCATTGCTGCTAGAGAGTCGGATGCTGATTTCTCAGACTGATGTGCTTCATCCAGATCAACCTTTAACTTTTCTATCCTTTTTTGCCAGTCATTGACCAACTCAGACGCATCGGATTCAACCTTTCTCGCATTGATCACCTCGACCTGAAGCTCATCAACCAATTGTTCCATCTTAGCCAACTTATTTTTCTCTGCCTTTGAGTGCTCAAGTTCGAGTTTCAAAGTACTTACTTCACCTTCCAACTTCTTAATCATCTCACTTGCCTCTTTGTTCATACTATCTAGCTTGCGGTTGTGTAGGGCTTTTGACCAATTCGCTTCCTTGGATAACAGCTCTACCCTCTCTCTGTATGTTTCAGCTATTTCCCTTTCTTCATCTGCTTGCTTAAGAGCAATTTCTTTTGCACTCAAGGCTCCATTGAGCTCTAACTTGATCCCTTCAAGCTCCTGAGATATGGAATGTAATTTTGACATGTCCAGAGAGTGTTGACTCTTTAGACTGTTGATTTCCTGCCGTAATTTCTCCTCCCTTTCTTGTGCACCTTCTTTTCTAGCATTTTCCAACTTATCGCGGAGCTCTTTCTCCAAGCTTTCCTCAGCTCTCTTCTGAGCATCTGTAGCTACCTGCAGTTTCTCATTTGTTTCGTAAGCGAACTTCTTCACATCATTTAATTCCTCAAAAGCTTTACTCTTCTCTTGCTCAGCCAAAGCCAATTGCTCTTTTGCTTTCTTCAGCTCCTTCTCAAGTGCATTTAAATTTTCATGCAGCTCCAAGTTCGCCGAAATAGCTTGCGGTGATTTCTGATACAAAAGACCAATTCAGAGTGGAAGGAGATTAATTGTACCTAGTACTTGATATAAAATAATCCTTACACTAGTAGTGCCATTTCTCTTGATTGCACTCTTTGCGTCAACTGTTTTTGGTGATCTATCAGACAGGATCCGCGGTTTTGGAATCGGAGAAGTTTGCTTTGCAAAGGGAGAACTTTGTTTCGCCTTCGGAGAAGTAAATCCACTGTCTAACTTGGTAGATCCAGTTCTCGTTGGTTTGGTGATCCTATTGGAACCTTGCAAATTTTTATAATCTGAAGCTTCAAATATACCAGATCTGCTCCAAATGGTAATATCAGACTCTTAGTTTACATTTGCTACATTACAAGACTGATTACATGATCAAGTAGATACAGATCAAACACTTGTAACAGAGAATATGTTTCCATAAATAGCAAAGAAACAGGTTCAACCAAATCATCCATTCATTTGAGCTTCAAGAATAATCACAAATGATCGAGATCTATTTAGTTTCTAACACACTTACCTGGATTTGTAGGGAAGCATTTTTGGTTTTCTGCTCCTGGAGGAAGAATTGCAGTCTGTGAGGAAGCCTCAGCTGCGGGGGCACTCTCAGATTTGGGAAAGCTTTGAGAAAGGAGAGGAAAAGTGTGTTTGAAAAGTGAGGGAAGATGATTATTTCAGTCCATGTCAGACTTGTCCTTGGTAAGTATTCCCTTTCTACAAGATAGTGAAAAAAATGTTTTTTTCTTCTCAACAGCACATTTATATGGCCCAGTTTTCTGGTGAATCAATTCTTTTTCTTCCCCTGCTAATGCTTCTATTGGATCTGTCATCATGGTTCTCACCATTCAACCTTAATAATTCCGCTCGTTTTTCAGCCATTCATCGTGGGTTGACCCTTTGACTCATAATGCTGCCGACGAGTGAATCTCACAGCATGATCAAATCTGAAGCAGAAAGAAACTTCCCAAACGTCACCTGTTCCAGGTTAGCATAATACTGTAAATGACAGCATGTATTTGTCGACAGATTAACTCTGACAGTCTACCCTCTTAGGCCAAACGTCTCTTTTACATATTTGAGGCATTACTTGCTCTTAGCTATCCTTTGCATCCTGATCATATTGCCGTCGAACCGATGCCAGTGTTCGGTAATGGTATCGAAACAGTGTCTTATTTACTACAAGCTCGGCATTGATCATGAGCACAGCTAAGGTTTTGAAGGCACGCCATTAATGTTGCAGATGGTGGCCCCTTCCTGTGGTTGGAGAAAAAGTGAACCGTGCTATTATTGCAGTTTGGTGTGGCCTCATGTGAAACATGATTCAGATGAGACAGTAAGAACATGGCTTTACTTCCATACTGTTTATTTTATTTTAGTTGGTGTGGAACTAGTTGGATTGTTTAATTGCCTACTCAGACTTGTAGCTCCAACTCATTGCATTGTTAAATGTTTCTTACTATGAAGGACAAGAGAAGGAACAAAGGCTTCAATTTTTTCCCCTTTTTATTTCTCACATAACACGTTAGGAAGATAATTGTTCCTTTTTTTTTTATAATCTAGATGTCTGAGTTTTGCCCGATTAATTTTTGCAGATGGCGGCCTTCCGTTTAGTTCATCTATAAGGTAAATCTGAAGTATAATTCGACCTTTAAGATATTTATTTCATTTGAGATTAGAATTTTAATTCTCACATTGCTCTTTTGAGTGTTTTACCATTCAAAGTGTCAAACCATTAAGTTCATATTAGACATTTCACACTTTTTAGGTACTAATTAAGTCTCACACATTAATTCTTATGTTCCAATTTTCAAAATAAGTTAAATAATATGATGTTAGTTGGCTATTACATCACCATGTTGAATCACTTTAGGGTTATATTAGTTGATGAGAACCTTTATAGGTGTATTTTAGATTCAATTTTTTTTTAAATAAAAAATGAAACAAATTGTATATTACAATGCGAGTGTTAATATCACACATGAAACTTGCCATGCAAATCCTTAATACATATCTAACTCGATCTTCTTACGGATAAAAGGAGTGCTCACCACAATCGACAACGATCACTTGCCGCACTCATGACGAAACTTTCAATGATGCGGGACTATTTCAAAAAAGATGAATCCGTCATCTCAGCGGCCCTTGGTCTCTGTCCCACAAGTGTCTAGAAGGAGTAAATCACAAATTTACTGACAAGGGATAAGGCGTCTGGGGCCGAGAGAATTTAAACCAGCAGATCAAGTTTTTATCCCGTGTACAATTGGCGACTCTTGAATCCGAGATCTCTGTTTCAAGCGGCAGGCGCCTTACCTGTCACGCCCCGAGACCCAGGAGCCGCTGGTCCAATAGAAAATCGGACAGCACCTCCCCTGTCCGGCGGACAATTTACACATACATACAATATCCAAACACACACGCAGTTTAATAATTTGGCCTCAGGCCTCTAAATAAAGACATAACATAACCAAAACACAAAATAAACATACCTGACTGCGGACCGGTCCGACTTATGACAAAACAACAAATACAACAACCCCTTAGGGCTCACGACCCATACGACATATACATATCGCTAAAAGAAATATAAACCAATACACTACACAGTACAAAACGAAACCATGTCGTTGCGATGGGTAGAGACTGGCTGCTGGGCTCTTCTGGCGACTCCAAGTATCTCAACCTGAAGTAAAAATATATGGCAACGGTGTGAGTCCATAAACTCAGCGAATACCCAGTAGATATGCATAGTATGTTATAATAACAATAGAAGTCTACGCTGATACAACCTCATATGAACAATAGGAAGAAAGGGTACACTGAAGATACTGAATAAAGATACATACCAGAATCCATCTAACCTGAAAAGAGGATAATAAGAACCAAGGGAATATCAATAGACATATAATCTCATATAACAAGTCTCCAGAATATGCATGTCAAACAAGTGCAGCAATCAAGTGCAGCAAACAATGCACGATGCAAAATATGCACATGGTGCAATGCCATGGTCACCCCCTAACTCCAGTCAAGCCACCGAGACAGGCGATACTGTGTCGGCCGAGTGGGTAGAGCTGTGACACTGTCCGTACTCTGCCATCACTGCTCCTGAGTGACCGAGAGGACAGGATGCTGGTGGAGCTATCGCTCCGCCCCATGTACATATGGGGGAGATATCTCTCTCATCTTCTCTGGTCTATGGGTAGAGAAGGGATCCCTGCTTGCTACCACGCTCCGAAACCACTACCCCTGAGCGGACGAGCGGAGCAATACAGAGCAAATGCACACACCCAGAGGTATCCACTAACCCATGAGTGGCCGTGTGTGCATATCATGTGCCGGAAGACGATTAGACTCAACCACAAGGGAGTCGCTGATCGCCGGCATGCAACAATGCAAGGATGGTATATGATAGATACACATACCTCCCTCCCAAGTCCTCAGTATACTAGGTCTCAGTCTGAAATCCTATAACAGGAAATACAGGTAACCTACCAGGTATACTGGCCGAAAACTACAGATCCCTCAAGGTCAAAGGCAGGAGATACATCACGATCTCTAGGCATACATATAGATATGACACTACCTGATACTGTAGGGAACTAACAGCATAATAACTCAGGGATAAACCACAGGTATCCAGGACAGGCATAATAAACAGGGATAACCAACAAGTATCCAGAAGAGGCATAATAACCAGGGATAAATAACAAGTATCCAGAACAGACATGATAACTCAAGGATAACTAACAAGTATCCAGGACAGGTATAATAACTCAGGGATAACTAATAAGTATCCAGAACAGACATGATAACTCAGGGATAACTAACAAGTATCCGGGAGAGGCATAATAAACAAGGCTAGCGTATAATCTTACTGCTATCTATAACTAACCATGCATAGCAATATGACAATATCTAAAAGATAAGTCAAAGGGTACCCGCCTCAAATCAAGCGAAGCCCGTATCGATGAGAACCTCCCGTCCAATAGTCAGCACCGATGAATCCAAATCAATGTCCTGTATCAAAGGCATAATGTTTAGCTACAATAATATATAATCTATAGCTAAACTAGTTACCTCAATTAATTAGGATCGTCCTAATTATCCCGTTTCATTTAATTAATCTTAATTAAATGAGTATCCATAATTATCCCAAGTTACTCAGATTAAATTCCAGTTAGGTTTTGGAACCCGAATTATCAAGTTTAGGTTATTAGGTTTAATCTCAAATTAGATCTAATTCGTGGTTCAACCAATAGCTCAACCAACCTCTAATTCCATCCAATAAAGGCTCCCATGAAACAAATGTCACTCAACCGCTCACAGCAATGATCACAAGGGGGAGAACAAACCCAATACAAATATCACACCTCACAGTGCTAGACACATCTAACACACAACATCAATCAACCAAAAACTCAATTACTAGCAAAGCACCAATTCAGTCCAAACACTCTTACCATCGATCAAGCTCGCCATCAATTGAACCCAACACCCAAAATTGTAGGAAACACAACCTCATCAACATTCAACATTAAATGCCTATCAAATACTACATCAAAAATAGAAATTAGATGCATCCAATTTTTATACAAAACCAAACAACTCCTGAACTGATTCATCCACGAACCACCATTGAGAAATATACATTATCCCTATTAACCAAAACATGCCTACAATAACTCTAACAAATAATTAGAGATTAATCCAACAGGCAAACTCCTCTCACCATAGAACAACATCCAACTATAAAATTATCAAACCCAAAAACGAAACTCACAGTCCCAAGGATCCAAGATCCCAGCTCAAATCGAAATGGGAAAAGAAAAAAAACACACTGATCTACCACAAAATTATCCACAATTTCCTCCACCATCACAGATTCAATCTTTTGGAGACAAATCATATAAAAGAGTTGAAATCAAGCCCCAATTCAAAAACTGATCCAAATAGAACAACAACAAATCTGATTAGAAAATCAACTACAACATCACTAACTTAACAAAACCATCCATAATCACTTCCATAATCAAAATAGCAAATCCACAGCTCCAAATCGATACCCTAACCCATCCAGGTAACTCACGGCAGGGACAAACCACCACAACCTAGCAATTCCCTTCCAAGCAGATCACAATCCAACAGAGAATCCAAATCCGAAATCCATATTCGAAAAAAAACAGAGAAAAACTGTTCGATCAAATGTTCACTTGGGAAACTTCAATTTAGTAAGCTAAGATCCATACGAAAATCAACTACTACATCCATCAAGGACACAACAAGATCCCTTACCTTGCTTGCGCCGACCAAGGGGAAAGCCAACTCACGATCGGCACCCAAATATGCTCCCTTATCCGACGTTTATGGCCGCGAGCGAAAAGGGAAGAAAGACTCAATGCGGAGGGTAAGGAGCCAACTCAGGAAACTGAGGTCGGGGTCGGAGCTGTGGTCGCCGTCTGGAAGGAGAAGAGGGCGTCGGCTTCGTCGAGCAAGGAGAAAGGGTCGGCTGCGGCTAGGGCACGAGGAGAGGAAGAATAAAGGCATCGGCGCCGACCGTGGCTAGGGCACGCGGAAAGGGAGAAGAAACGGAGGAAGAAGAGGCGGCGGAGGCTTAGGGCACGAGACATCAGCCGAACCCTTTTATTATAAAGGGGTGGGGCTTTTTGCAAGAAGGCCCCTCACTCTTCTAATATCCCAATCTCACCCTTAGGGCTTTTTAACCCTCCAATTTCTTATAATGTACATCCATAAATCCCTAGGATTAGATTATTTACCCCTTTCAAAATTCAAGAGTTTACCAGTAAACCTTTGATAAGTTTTAAGTTTTTATAATAAAACCCCTTGGCTCCACTCGTAGGGCCGGAAATCTTAGACTCTATCCGGAAAAATCTCAAAAAAATTTTCTGGCCCGAATTTTTGAATTGCCGTATTTTACATTACCCACCGAGCCCGCCCGTGGGAGCAATGATGTAGGACTATTAGTGAGATAATGAAGGCACAGTCTACGTTGGGACTCATGCTCCTATTAGTCACAACATCCAAGTTAGTAGTCTCCATAATTTATCTTTTCCGTATTAACTCTGGAACGAATTGACGGAAATACAAAAAACGAACGAATCATCTTTTACCAACACATTGAGACTGATGTACATTGGAGAAAGCTTTCTCCAATTGCAAAAGTACCTTCTTAGAACTCATCCGAGAAAATTTTAAGAGAAGTTTAGATATATATGCATGTCTGTACGGACCAAGTGCCTTGATCGATATAATTTTTTTTATTTTTTAAATATTATTAAGTATATTTAAGATTTTAAAATTTAAAAATTGAATTATAATAAATTTAAATTAATAAGATTCTTTTAAGATTCAATCGTTCTTTTTATTTATAGTATTTTAAATAATTAATTTTAAAAATTTACAAAATATATTATATGTATTTAACGTTTAAAAATTTAGGATTTAAAAATTAAATTACAGTAAATATAAGTTAATAAAATTTTCTCTTAAAATTCAATCATTCTTCTTGAATTATGATGTCAAAATAATCAATTTCGTATTCAGGATTATATTATATCTATTTAAGATTTATAAAATATTAATTTTTTAAAAAATTAAAAAATAATAAGTTGCCTCTCATGCATGGAGATGTGTCGGTTTGATATATGTTTTAAAAAAATTCCGACTCGTATATGCTTACTTGGGCGATGATGGTGTCGGATTACCAATAGAAATGATGCATTTGGCGTTCCTTCCCGTTCCATCAATCTTAAATTCACACGTACAAGTGGCAGCTTGCATGGCGTCGGTGGCAAAGATCACTTTGACTGGTCCAACTGAAGTAGCTTGGACTTTTCACACACTGAATGGCAAGTCATTAGAAAAAAATAACAAATGATGAATTTGGTAAAATTAAATTTAAGATAATCGACAATTTAATATTATAAATTTTTTTTATGGATTATCAAGATAAATAAAAAATATTTATGATGAATAATTTAAAAATTTAATATTGTGAACTCTATTTTAAAAAAAAAAATCTTATAAAATGTGATATATTTAGGATGAATTATGAATATCTAAGTGATAATTTAATATTTTTTCACTGGATCATGCTCCCGGAGACGAATAGTAAGTCATTAGGGATTTCTTCAGATATTTACATCTCAAATATCTCCTCATTGGCGGGGAGAGAATAGGGGATATTTAGAAATCATCAGGCAAATTATTTTGCTCGGTGATTTTCTAATTTTTGTTAAAAAATCAAAAGAAAAAAAAACAAAAGCAGCTACAGATGCGGTGGGTGCGTCGGTGGCTCCATGACAACGGGTTGTTTAGGCTTAATTGTTTTTGTTATTTTTAAAATTCAGTGGAAAATGCATAAATAGTTGGGATATTTGTTTTTTTTGTTATTTACAATTCAATAAAATTTAATTTTTTGTTTTTCTGAGATATTTGATGATAGAATTTGAGATACTAGTAAGATATTTGATGAATGAGATCCATAAAAATTTAATTGATGAATATTTAATTATAAAATTTAAAATATTTAACAAGTAAGATATTTGAATAATGATATGGACAGAGAACATAAATAACAAATATTCAGTGTTATTAAGCTAGTGCGGTCTCTGTTCACAACAATCTAACCCCTAAAAATTTTAATGGTTTTTTCTTTGTCAAATAACCATAGTTATAATAAAGAATTTTACATTACGAGAAAGAGTTAACTTTTACCTGAGTTATAATCTGTGTGTTAATCGGTTGATGATGATAGAAAATTATTTATGTGAATAATTACTTAAAATAATTAAATATATCAGAGAAATTTTAAAATAAATAAATTTCTTCATCGCTCGGACTCAACTCAAGTAAATTAGAGAAATGATACGTATAATAAAAATAAATATCTCAGTGAAAATTTTAATTATTATTTGGCGGCACGTCCGACGTTTGATCATCGGTCGAACACTACTAGCGACCTTTATTTGCTGTCCCGAATCAAACTATACCTTGGGAGGACGATGAATCCGTCAGGATTGCCGACAATGATGAATCTGTCGAAATCGACGTTGAATAATGCGAGATCGTAATTGTGGCGATTCCCGACAGGTTCGTCATACCCTAGGGTATAGTTTGGTTTGGAATAACGGCTAAAAATCACCGATAATGTTCGATCAACGATCGGACGTCGAACATACCGATGATTAATAATTAAAATTTTTATTAAGATATTCATTTTTACTATTCATATCATTAGCCAGTAGATTATTACCTACCTCTGCCGAAACCATAGGAATCTATTCAAATAAATAATGATAGTAAGGTTAAGAAGTATAGTGGAGTATAATAGTTTATCATGAAAAATGATTGTCGTTTGCCTTTGAATGAAAATTATTACTTTTAATATTTTAAATTTTTTTTATTGATGATCATGATTTTTCATCACGGAAAATATTTAATTTAAGATTTTAAACCTATTAAATATTTGTTGTCATCTACCTAGTCGGTAGGGTAGGAGGAATATGCTAAATTAGCATTGAATGTGACCTTTCATTATTTTTTATTTTATCCCACCGTCCACCAGTCAAAATTGTCAATATCTGACAATAATAATTTTTATATTACTACTACAGTTTGTAAAATTAAAATATTTATTTAACCTTTTAAGTTATCACATAAATTATTTCCTTATTAACAAAGAAGAAGTATTTTGATGTACAAAATATTAGGGGTATTTTGAGATTAATAAAATATGAAAGGTTACTTTAAAAATACTTTAAAATTTTATGTAGTGTAAAATGGAAATTCAACAAATTTGGGGGTGCGGCATTCTTAAAAAGGAAAGATATTAAGGGTGCAAAATGAATAAATGAAATCTTACACATATCCCATTGGAGCCATCTAGTTTCATGGTGAGGGGAATGAAATCTTACACATATCCTATTGGACCCGTCTTTAAATGGGTTGATAAAATCTCAATTCAATCCACTTAAATTATCTAACGGAACGAATCAACTCAATAAACCCAACACAAATTGACGACTCCTTTAAACATCTAGCAATCTCAATAACTATGGGAATTAATTTGCTCGGGAATTTTAACAATTAGGAAATTATAAAATGTAGAACTGAAAGTTTGCTTCACAAAATTCTGTCAAATATTTCAGTTTCCATTGCACGAGGGGCTGGGACAAAGCAAAAGGAGAAAATATCAAGAGCAAATGGCTCAAGAAACATATGTCGGTGCCACCAAGAAAATCCAATCGTCTTACAATAGCAAGAATAACAAAAAAAACTTAGGATTTCCTTATACAAGATGTCAACAAAGTGTTATGTAAAAATGAGATGAGCTACAAATTATCTTAGGATTTCCTTAATAGAGATATAGCTTAGATGGTGAGCACTTGCTTAACATAGCATGTTAGCGACGGCGATAAATACTCCACGTCTCTAATTGATAGAAAAATATATGAATTCACTTGAGTCACAAAAATAGTCTTTTGTAAAATGTAAGGTAAAACTATATATAATGGACAAAATATGGTGCAAACCTCCCTGGGACCTCACACTGACTGGAGTTTTTGGTACCAGATTATTTTTTTTTCTCAGAAAAATATCTTTCATTAATAATTATCAAAAGCTTTGATAAACACTACATATTCGAAAACCTAAATATTATTAAATAAAAATATGGGGATGTAGCTCAGATGGTAGAGCGCTCGCTTAGCATGCGAGAAGTATGGGGATACCCCACTTCTCCAATTTTTAATAAAATTTTTCAATTTAGATATTTTTATACACAATACATTAACTTTTCTATAATTTATCGTATCTTTATTTTATTATTATTATTTTTATATATAATATTTATTTTTTACTAATCAATCCATTCTTTTTATTTTTCTCTCTCCTAAATTAAATAATATTTTAATATTTAAGGAATGTATTTTATTTCATAAATTTAAGAAAGTATTATTTTAAAATTTAAATTTAAAAATAGTTCAATTGATGAAAAGGTTTTTTATATAAAAAATAAAAATTTAAAATAAATTTTACGTTTAGTGAAGTTGAAATTTTTGTAGTGCTCTAAATAATAGTTTGCATGGACCATCCGCTACCGCTAGTAGCGTCCTCAAAGAATCAATTAACAAAAATGGAAAAACCAAGGTTTCGAAACTTAGATCGGACATTGAACCAGTCGAGGTAAGGATTTAGAGATTTAGAGGTTCAACTGGTTCAATCGAGAATCTAATCAGGATATAATCGGTATATAATAAAGTATGTATTTATATAAATATATAAAACTAACAACTTATCTAACTATTTTCTTCAGGATTGGATCAATTAAGTCGAGCATGATATATTTTTGTTAGCAATTTAGCACGGTATTCTTGAAAAATGATCAGTTTCAAAGAAAAATTCAAATTTAAAATCATTGGGTTCAAGAAATCAGGATACAAATTGAAGAATCTTATTAGAAGTTAAAATTATATCACGATGACATTTGTTCACCAATAATACTTAAACAGAGAACACTAGCAAAACACATGCAAAATCACTCTTCCAAATATGTCATATATTGCTGCCTTCGTATGCAAGCACGACGATGCAACGAGGCTGACGGCGGGGCGAGACTAGCTGCGGCGGGGCGAGGCTAGTGGAGGCAGGGGCGACGCGATGAGGCTGGTGGAGGCGCGGCGACGTGGCGACTGATGGAGGTGGGGCGACGCGGCGAGAGACTAGCGGTGGTGACTCTCTTGTAAGTAAACAATAAATTTGTTCGTTTGGGACTTTAGGTGAAAGCAAACTAAGCTTTTACATTTTATTTTTTAATTTTTATTTATTTTTTTTTTTAAGAAAGTAAGATTGTAAAAGAGAAAAAAAAATCAAAAATAAAACAAACCAGGCCAATTTGCCTGATTTTTCCGGTTCACCGGCTCCCGGCCGGTTCAAAACGGTTCACACCCGATTTTTTATTAGTCAAATTTTAAAGTCAATTCGGATCGAAAATCAGGTCGTTTTCTGATTCAATCGGTCGGTCCGGCTGATCCCGTCTGATTTTAAGAACGCTGGAAAAAACAACCGCGGAAATTATAATATACATAGATGATAGTGGATTTTGGCTTGAGGATTTACAACAGAAATTGCAAATATATACAAGGCTCCGGCTTGATTATGGTGGATTTTGATATGTCAATTTAAGACCGATCGAGTAAACAATTGCATATAAAAAGAGCATTTTATCAAAAAGCATACTTAGTTTTGGGTATTCCTCCAATGCGTAGCTCAATTTTGCATATGCTAATGACGCATGCCTTCCCGAGGCCAGATCCTCTAGTACGCAAAAATACAAATCAAGGGATGAATCACGTTCAATTATGGTCGGATCGTAATCACGATCTGGCCGCAATTTATTGCTATCCCCTCTATGGTTCATCGTGCCCCTCTAGGTTATAGTTTGGGTTCGGATGAATGACCGGAGGTCACCCGGAGGCCTAAACCCTAAATCCTAAACTCTAAACTCTAAATCCTAAATTCTTCATCATGAATTTCGGGTGGCTTTCGATCACTTGCCGAACCAAAATTATGACCTGGGGGCACGATGAACCCTAGAGGGGATTGTAATAAATTGTAGTCGGATCGTGATCACGATCTAACTGTAATTAGACGTAGTCCGTCCCCTAATCCACGATTTTGCGGACCAGGAGACCTGGACTTTGCCATCCCATTCTCTCTTCGATAATACTCCTCTTCCTTTTTACTAGTTATCCGAATTAGAAAAACTGAGAAGCAATTTAACTCGCTCATCGCCACTCACTCAGAACGCGACCACACCACTCCAACTTGCCCATCCACCTGATCAAATCCCCCATCAGGCTGGGTTAAGTTAGGACTGTAGTGTCGTGACTCCGCCTTTTAGTTTATCGGCTTGATCGGAACTCAGACTCGAGTCAGACCTATTTGGCTCTGCGTTATACTACTTATAAATATACATTGATAAAAGAGTCAAATAATATATATATTAAGAATATAAAAAATTCTATACTAAAAAAATAAAAAATTCTATATAAAAATAATATTATTAAAAATTTGGGAAGGTAGTGGCCCCTCCCCCCCGGGTCTCCTTTTAGTGTAGTTCAATAGTCTCATTTTGTGTCTCTATTGGATGGATTGATAGTTAGGGTGTAAGTGTTGCCACTTTGAAATTTGAGTGTCAAAACTTAACAAAGTCAGTATGTCTGTCCTCCTCACACACTAGTTACAGTATTCAGGCTAGTATCCCTTATAATTTTTCTCCTCTGCATCGACCCTGGGACGGACTGACCGGGACGTTGGGGATGAGTGAATCCTCAATCGTCTCATTTTGTTCTTTATTTCTTTTTTCCACCATCAACCATATCGAAACTAGACCCTTCCAAAAAAAAAATCTACTAAAATCAAGTCGGAAATAGTCACAATTTAATTTTCCAACTGAGAAGGACCATCATTGGCAATAATAGAACCAGTTGATCAGCTATTTTAGAACCAATCGATTTAAGCGGTTAAGATCGTTTGTTCCTCGGCTAGATATATACAGATATATTATACAGAAGATTTTAACCTAGCACAACGATTCTTTTTATGAGAGAGATTAGATACCCATCGAGATATTTTATATCTATTAAAAATTGACTTCAAGACATATTAGAGCAACCACTCAGGTAAATACTGTGCCAACCACGGGGGCAAATTCCATTTCATTATACATATACATAGGGGTGTACAAAATGAACTTGATCCGCTAACCTCACACGAGTCGATACGAAAAATATTGGATTATCATTTTAGAATTTGGGGGTTAGAGTCTGATGGGGTTGAATTCAAAATCTGATCCAATTTTTTTGAATTGGATTCGAGTGGACCTAAATTAATAATCAAATCACCTATCAATTCAAACCCAACCGACGACATTTTTTTTGTATTTTTATTTTTAGGGCTAAGCACTTAGGGTCTGATCTTGTAACCCATTAGTGATTAGCCCAAATTGAAAATATTATGATTTTGTTCATAAATTAGGCTGCTGGATCAAAAAGTATTGCTGCAACAGAACATATGATTGGAGAAGAAAGTTATTTCAAGTTTGTTAATTAAAGGATTTTAAAAACTTTTAGATTATTTCTTTATCTATTTCCTACCTTGTTTCAAGGTTTGATTCGTGAAAAAAATGAAATTTGAAAGTTATTTTGTGACGCTGGGAGCATTACAAACAATTGTGTCATTTGCGGTGATTTTTACAACGAATTAACAAAAAACCGCAAACAAGTCGTCATCAAATTTTGCGACGAATTTATTTGAATTCGTCGCAAATTTGGCCGCAATTTTTTTTTGTCGGCAAATGCATTGCAATCTTCCGACAAAAAAAGAATTCGTCACACAACTCACTAACGATAATCGACGACGAAAATGTGATAAATATGCGACGAACATGTTTTCATAGTAGATTTGCGACTTAATCATTTTCGTCGCAGATATGTGGCGAATCATATTCATCACATATTTACGACAAATCAATTTTCATCTAAATATGTGACAAAAAATAATTTTTCGTCGCACATTTGCGATACGTACTATAGTTATGATAATTTTGCGATAAAAAATTTTCATCATAGAATTCATCGCAAAATTCATATGTTTTTCACAGAACCTCTCCATTACATTTTAACACGTGTGTGTGTGTATATATATATATATATAGATCCTGTCGTGAAGCGAGGTGGAAGTCCCAAGGGCTGGATGGTCTTTCGAGTGACACGAGCGGCTGAGGTGGCGTCGACTTGGTTCTGACCTGACTCCGGCCTGCAAGACATTGACTGTTAGCAAACCCGTCGGGGAGTTTCCCCGGCAAGGTACTCCGACGGTTAAGTCAGTATCCGCAGGAAATATAGTAGAGCAAATGGAAATGCAGTAAAAGGGAGAGATCGCGCGAATACTTGCGGAATGAGGAGTGGAGGTCTTATATAGCCGGGGGAGCTGACAACCTCTGTCCGTGTCGACGAGACAGGGGTATGGTATCTGCCAGCTCGTATGAGAGCACCTGAAAGTACCGCGGCATGGCGCGGGGTACTTGGGCAGTACGACGGTACTGAATCGGCGGGATAACCGCGAGGGGTGTCATAAATGGGCAAGACGCGTATTACCCCGACATCAAGATCGTACCTCGAATGTAATGACATAAGGCGACGTAGGGACGATCTAGTCCGTAGCCCGAGCGCTGACCGGCGGGTCCGAGTGTCAAGGACCGGGTCGGGTAATGGCCAGGGAGCGTGGGCCGCCACGCGTCTGACTGGGAGAGTTGAGGTGCGGGGTACGCCCTGAGTCGGGGGTCTGTTGGGATATGTCTATTTGGCTTTGTCTCGGTTTTGTGGGTCGTTAGATCCATGGAATGCTGTGGGAGCGTGGGCCACCATACATCCGACTGGATTGTCCGACCCAGATCCAGATTGGGGTACGGGTGTAGTCGATCGAGCGAGGAGACGCTCGGGGTCGACTCGACCGACCCTGCCCCGGGGTCGGTCGGTTAGCGCATCGGGGGATTTCCTGGCTCATGGAATCCCCTAGTGAGGTCTTCGTCGGCCCTTTTGCTGGGCCTTCGCGGCGCCAGACTGGCTGGCTGAGCGGGACGAGCTACCCGTAAGCAAGGTCGGGATCATAAACGCCCCCCTCGAGTCTAGTTGAAAGAGGCGTTGAGTCCGGCTGACTGGACTGCCATCTATTGAAGCGAGCCTGGCGCACCTGAATGGCCTGACCCCTTATGGCTGACCTAGGGGGTCGTCGTTGGGCATGTATCCGGATCGGTCGAACCTGTCACATCACCTGTCTCCTCGGTTCTGGCTTCCCGGGATGCCCGAGCAGATTCGAATCTCGTGCATTTATTATCGCATTTAATCGCTACAACACGTGTCCCTCCTCAGTGTCCCCCCGAGCAACGAGGCGACCGCCGTCTGCTTGGGCGAATGATGAGAGCGCACGTGAGCCACTTTTCCACAGGGGCCTTTATGGGCTCAATCGGACGGCTCGCGTCCCTTGCCGCCTATTCTCCGGCCCGCCATCGGACGGTTGGCATGGCTCTCGGGGTCCTATAAATAGGAACTTACCTGGCGATTTTTACCCTTGCTTTTTTACTCCCGACATCGAAACGTTGTTCCTCAATCTTCTGCTAGGGTTCCGGCCAGGCATCCTACTCCGTTCATCTTCTCCGGCGACCTTTCCCTTGGTTAGTCTTCCTTCTTTTGCTTGCTTCTAATGGCTTCTTCATCTCTTCCCTCGGCCCCTGGTATACTGTTATGGTGTCCGAGCTCGATCACCACGATCTGGGGGTGATCTAAGCGACCTATCATATTCCTCCGGACCATCATCTTCAATTACCCTCATCCTCCGACCGACCTGCCAAACCTCCACCGCATTATATTACCATTTCTCGGATCATCTGCAGGCCCGGCTGCACTTCCCAGTCCATCCCTTCATTATTGCCGTCTGTCGTTACTTCCGCATCAATTTATACAATAAGCCCCAAACGCCATCCGTCTCCTCTGCGGGTCGGTCATCATCTTTTCTTTGTATCAGATTCCCCTTTGCCCCGACGTCTTTTATTACTTCTTTTGCCCAAAAAGTCATGAGCTGGGTGATTTCTTCTTCCAAGCCCGATCTGACACTTCTTTACTATCGAAACTTCTGACCTCTAACAAGGGTTGGAAGGAACGATATTTCTATATTCGCCCAGTCTCGAGCCCGACCTGGCCGGTCGACTTTTTGGTGAATTTTCCTTCTCCCCCACCTTGCACAAGGACTTCCGATCTTTCCCCCAGTATCAATCCGCCTTCTCCAAGATCGGGGGTCGACATTTCCATGGGGAGCATCTACTGTGCGAGGACATCCTATCCGTGTTCAGGCTCAGCCCGTCGCCGCTTCATCAACCCTCTACTTTTGGTAAGCTCACTATCTCCTTCCCTTTCCTTTCATGACTCACTGACCGTTGTTTATTTCAGTCGCCATGATGAATTTGGCGGCTCCAGAGGAGGGCTACGACATACCTGCCTCCGAGCTAGAGGCTCGTTTAGCCGAGCGACTCACTGAGCAGGAGGCGAGTCTCCCGATCGCTCAGGCGGTGCGCCCTGCTTCTCCCGCGCTCGCGCTTGCTAGGGGAGATCTCCTGGTCGGGCTCGGAGGATGACCAACCCCTCGCTCTTTGCCGGAAACGAGCACGTCGAGATGAGCCCTCACCCTCAACGATCAATCCGGCAAAGTCCTCTTCTAGCCGGCCCAGCGGCAGGCGAGAGGGCAAGGAGCTCGCAGTTGGGGCTCCTACTCCGCCGTCTCCTACACCTCGGACGCTCTTGGAGGATCCGGCCTCTCCACAATCGGGGGGTCCATCCCCTACCCGGTCGGGGGAGCCCGCCGAGGAGCGTCTAATGCATCTACTGCCACCTTCGTTGTCCGATCGGTCCATGAGCATGAGTGTGCCGAGCGGCACGGCCGATATACGGATGCAGGATGTCCAACTGCACGACACGATAGCGGACCATTTTCTGTACGGTCTGCGAGAGAGCAGCTTCCGTGGTCCGAGCGTCCGGGCTGACAACTTTATGGTGATAGCCACCCAGGTATACCAACGTTGTTTCTAATTTTGTCTTACGCTTTCTTTAGCTGAGGCGCTAAGAAGTCCTTCTTCATGCCATGTAGTTTTGGTCCACGAGTTACTGTTGGGGCAATCTGTGGTCCGGAGTGACCATATGTTTTGATGTTTGGGCAAAGAGATTAAGTTAGGTTTACCTTTGTGATTTGATATGTGTGATTGAGTTTGCAAGACTTGGTGAGTCACATATGGAGGACATATCCGAGGGACGAGAGCCGAGGGAAGAGGACTCCAAGGGCAAGTCGGGGAAGTGGACTTCAAAGGGTACACGTGAAGGGTGGCATGGAGGTAAGCAGAGGGCTTGCGTGTGCATCCGAGGGACGATAGCCGTTGGAAGAGGATTTCAAGGGGCAAGCCAAGGGAGTGTACATGAAGGCATACGTGAAGGAGGGTCTTCGGGGTGAGGGAGAGTGAGATTGTAAGCTGGGCAGTCGACTGGGAATGGGTCTGTCGACTGCCAGCAGGAAAACTCGAACTCACCGAGACAGTAGTCGACTGGTCCAGGACCAGTCGACTGGTAAAGCCGAAAACTAGTTGTTACAGCTAGCCGTTGGTCTGCTGTTTGGCTGGGACTAGTCGACTGGTAGCGGGATTTTCAGCCAAGAGACCTATTTAAAGGTGCTCGGGTTTGGCTGAGAGCTCTTGACGAAATGAGCTTGGTTAGAGCTCATTAGTAGTCTTAGTTGCTCAGAAGTGTGTTCGGGATTGTGGCGAGGCTTCTCTACCCACAAGGAGCTACACGAGCTAGCCGGAGGGCATCCGGGAGTGATCTACCGAAGGATCAAGGGATCGTCCACCTTACGGACAGCCGTGAAGTAGGAGCGTCATCTCCGAACCACGTAAAGGTTGACGTTAGCATTGTTTAGTTTGTTTATTTGTTATTCCACGTGCGCTTGCTAACGTTGTAGGTAGAGAATCGAAGAAAAGCTATTCACCCCCCTCTAGCTTGTCGGTCACGATCTAACAAGTGATATCAGAGCGAAGGTCGCTCATCTACAGACTAATCGTCGGGAGAGCAAAAGGTGTTAGAGGAAGATGGAATCGGAAGGTCCGCTTGGATGTGATACTAGGATTCCACCTCCATACGATCGAGATGATTTCAATTATTGGAGGAAGCGGTTGGAGACATGGTTCCAAATGGATTGGGATCATTGGACGACATTGGAAGTTCCATTTGAAGCTCCAACGGACAAGAAGGGGAAACACCTCCGACCTCGATATTGGACCAAGAGTCAAGCGGAAGAAGCGGAGGCGGATAAGGAGGTAACTAGAATTGTATCGAATTTATTACCTTCATATATTGTGTCAAATGTAGGGGAGTACAAGAATGCATATGAGCTATAGAGGAAGATAATAGCTCTAAATGAGAATTCGACACAAGGACAAGAAGAAGAAGAGTCCAAGGAAAAGGACCAATCGGAAATTGAGTCGAATCCAACATCCGAAGAGGAGGAGAAAATGGAATCGTCCACATCCTCAAGTGAGGAGGAAATAGAAGAAGTCTCCACGCCCAGGATTGAGGGGGAGGAGAAACTCTCTTCATTACCGGAGCAAGAAGAAGCCTCCACCTCCGTCAAAGCAAGGACAAAAGACGATATAATTTACTTTGGGTGCAACCAAAAGGGACACTACAAGGGCAAGTGTTCATTGGGTAAGAAAAAGGAGGTAAACCCCAAACTCAATTCAAATAGTTTGAAAACTAACATTAGTTGTAGGGATGGAGCAAGGAAGGATAAGAAGCATATAATTTACTTCGCGTGTGGTGAGCGTGGACACTACCACACCAAGTGCCCAAAGAAAGGAGAAATCAAGAAGTTGACACATTTGAAGAAATTGGAGAAGAAGATGATCTCAAGTCCAGGGGGAGCTTCAAAGGTAAAAGGGAAGGTAATTTCCAGTTTTAAAATTCAATCCAATTTTAAATTTTACATGCTCGTTAAGAATAATCATGGATTTAAGTATAATGATAGGAATAGGGTTAACATGGTAGATCAAAACCCTAGGAAGGTCATGCATCATGATAAATCTAAGACCTTTGGACCTAAGGATTAAGGCACAAATCCCTAGAAGGGGAGACATATGCCTAGGAAGGTGGATAGGTCTAGGAATGTCCAAGGAGGACATGCTGGTTCTAGAGTTGAGAACCTAGAAAGGGAAAACCAAATCTTGAGGGCAAGACTTGATGAAATGGAGAAAACCCTAGGTAGGGATCTAAGGGTTTAGATATGTTGTTGGGTGGTCTAAAACCCAACAATGATAGATCGGGATTAGGATACCGATCTAAGGTCTCCAATGCCAATGAAAAGAAATATGCTAAGGTAGCATATAATTATGGCAAGGAGGGAAAATCCAAGAATGACAAGGGGATGTCATTAAAAGGAAAAAAAGGTATTAACTAAGGACAAGGGGTCCAAAGATAAGAAGGTCAAGTTTGTAGGTCAAGAGTCACCGGAGGTACACCGATGTGACCTTGTGGTTGTGAATGAGTCACCTAGGGAGGTGGCTAGAGTTAAGAGCTCAAGGGGGAGCTCTAGGAGTCTTTGGGATCCATGGTAAATGGATCTCGGGAGGTGTCTCTCAGAGGTCTAGATGGACCACGGAGTGCGCCAAAAAAGTTGGAGACGAACTTGAGTCTCAATTCTTTGGGTTTTGGCTCATCAGAGTTGTGAATCATGCATGAAAATATGGCATTGGGGTCATATGGCATGAGAGGTGGTTTTTAATGTGCAAATACCATATAAATCAATGCTAGGGATGCATTGTAGGTTGGAATGGGCAAAGACATCAAGAGGAAATCAAAACTAGGACTTTAGGTCAAGGTTCAATTGAACCATTTAGCTAGTTTTGGGTTTTGTGTCAATCTTGGGAATGGTGATGGATACATTTTTGAGTGTATTTTTTCCAAGTAGATATGGGTACCACAAACCTCTCCACAAAATTTAGAAATTTTTGGAGATTTGTGAAATTTCTAGTGCATATCTGAATTTGAGTCAGAAATGTTGAAAATTAGTTTTTCAGAGTATCAGTCAACTGGCCTAGGGAGCAGTCGACTGGTAAAGGCTGAATTGGTTTTTCAACAATTAAAAAGTGTTCAAATGATGCGAAACAAGTGTATGGGGGGCTAGTACATTTTGCGTATGATCATTAGAGGTTAAAAGTTCCAATAAGGGAGAAATTGTTGGGATCTTTTTGATGTATGACAAAGGGGGAGGTGTTGGGTTTAAGTGGGAAACCAAACACGCATCTGCAAGAAATCCTGAGTCTAGGGGGAGCTTAGATAAAAGGGGGTGGCATTGTTGCTCCATTCGTGGCGTAAGGGGAACCTTGGAAAGGTTCTTAAAAAGCCTTTGTAAGTCCAATGTAGGGGGAGCTTTGGGAAAGTTTTAAAAAGTCCATTTTGGTAAAAATTCCTAACATTGGAGGTTAAGTGTGGGGATGTCTTGTGATAGGATCCATGCATATTTGCTATTTTTCCCCCTAACTTAAACATATTGCCAAACATCAAAAAGGAGGAGATTGTTGGGGCAATCTGTGGTCCGGAGTGACCATGTGTTTTGATGTTTGGGCAAAGGGTTTAAGTTAGATTTACCTTTGTGATTTGATATGTGTGATTGAGTTTGCAGGACTTGGTGAGTCATACATGGAGGACATATCTGAGGGGCGAGAGCCAAGGGAAGAGGACTGTAAGGGCAAGTCGGGGAAGTGGACTTCAAAGGGCACACGTGAAGGGTGACATGGAGGCAAGCCGAGGGCTTGCGTGCGCATCCGAGGGACGATAGCCGGTGGAAGAGGACTTCAAGGGGCAAGCCAAGGGAGTGTACTTGAAGGCATACGTGAAGGAGGGTCTTCGGGGTGAGGGAGAGTGAGATTGTAAGCTGGGCAGTCGACTGGGAATGGATCAGTCGACTGCAGCAGGAAATCTCTAACTCACCGAGACATCAGTCGACTGGTCCAGGACCAGTCGACTGGTAAACCCGAAAACTAGCTGTTACAGCTAGCCGCTGGGCTGCTGTTTGGCTAGGACCAGTCGACTGGCCTGGGGGCAGTCGACTGGTAGCGGGATTTTCAACCAAGAGGCCTATTTAAAGGGGCTCGGGTTTGGCTGAGAGCTCTTGACGAAATGAGCTTTGTTAGAGCTCATTAGTAGTCTTAGTTGCTCAGAAGTGTGTCCGGGATTGTGGCGAGGTTTCTCCACCCACAAGGATCTACACGAGCTAGCGGGAGGGCATTCGGGGAGTGATCCATCGAAGGATCAAGGGATCGTCCACCTTACGGGCAGCCGTGGAGTAGGAGCGTCATCTCCGAACCACGTAAAGGTTGGCGTTAGCATTGTTTAGTTTGTTTATTTGTTATTCCCCGTGCGTTTGCTAACGTTGTAGGTAGAGAATCGAAGAAAAGCTATTCACCCCCCTCTAGCTTGACAGTCAGGATCTAACAGTTACAACATGTGGATATCCATACTGGGTCACGCTAAGGCTCGATTCTGAGCCGAGCGAAGAGTGGAGTATCTGA
This sequence comes from Boesenbergia rotunda, assembly GCA_024364735.1. NCBI lineage: Eukaryota > Viridiplantae > Streptophyta > Magnoliopsida > Zingiberales > Zingiberaceae > Boesenbergia > Boesenbergia rotunda. The sequence goes on along the minus strand of JAGFNQ010000951.1, from coordinate 165,306 downwards.
AGGACCGACTTCGGCACACCCAGCCGGCTTTCGGTGAGGCCTCTCTGAACAGCTTGAGGGCTGAAGTGATCGACCTTCAGGACCTGCTGGACCAGGCAAAGGATCAACTGGAGACCTCCCAGGCATAGATTGTCTCGGCCGATGCGGCGGTGGCTCAAGCGCAACGCCGAGCCGCCCAGGCCGAGCACACGGAACGCCGTGCTTGGAGGATCAAGGATCGGCTGCAAGAGAATCTCCATAGGACTCAGGCCGAGCTCCAGGAGGCGAATCAGGCTGTCGAGCCTTTACGTGCACAACTGGCGGCCAAAGAGCAGGAGGTCGGCTTGCTGACGAGTCAGTTAAGCGCCCAACCCGAGGAGCTGCATCGGCTGTGCGAGCGGCAAGCGACCTGGGAGGCAACTCAGGTAGAGCTGGAGGAGCTGCGAGCGTATAAGTCGGAGGAAATGACTCGGTGGGACGCTCGGCGAGTGGTGTATGTTAACTCGGCGGACCTGCCAGGAGCAGCTCAAGCAAGGTGGGCACATTGCCCCCGACCTGCCCGCTTCCTTAGTCAAGATGTCGGGCATGTCTACGGACCTGCCGGAGGAGGTCTACTGACCCTTCAAGTAAGGGTCGGAGTTTTATGTTTCCTTTCTTATCACTCTATGGAAGCAGTCCTCTGGTATTGTAACGCGTTTTTCCTCAATACAAATTTCCTTCTATGCACCTCCTTATGATTGTCTCTGCCAAGCATGGCCGACTCAGGCGATTGTTAATGAGAGTGAATCGAGTGCGAGGATAATCAGCCTATTCGGCTTTGCGAGTGCATGATGGAGGCATTGGAGCGCAATAGTCTCTAAGTGTTGACCACTCGGGTGAGAGCGCGATCGAGCGACTTAGCCTTATGAGTGGCCTGGCGAGACACTAGAGCGCGACAATTCGCGTATATAAGGGGAGGTGCGACGCTCGACCGGTCGGTACTCCGGGAGCGTGAGCCCCACGCGTCCGAATGGGTGCCAAGCCGAGGGGTTTGTGGGAGCATGCCCACTTATAACTCGCGAGACTTGGAATGTCCCCGTAGCTACTACCAGTAGACTGCCCCCGTAGCAGTTGACTGATCTTTCTGCCATGTTTATCAGTCGATTGCCCGGGGCCCAGTCGACTGCCACCTAGGTTTTTTCCCTTCTCGAGTACAATTCTCTCAGCACTCGACCCCTAGGATTTCCCCTAGTACATTCCCTCAGCACTTATACCCTCATGACTTGGTTGACTTTTCAATCAGCAGTCTCGATCTGTTGCATTCACGCCTTCTTCGTCTTCGGCTCCCGTCCCTCGGATGCGCACGCAAGCCCTCGGCTTGCCTTCATGCCACCCTTCACGCATGCCTCGAAGTCCGCATTCCTTAGCTCATCGTCTCTGCCCATGGTCCCTCGGATGCACACACAAGCCTCCAGCTTGCCTCCATGCCACCCTTCACCTGAAGACATCCAACCAAGTCAATATGTGTAACCTGCAAACCTACACACTCACATACATATATTAGAACACAAGGGTAAACCTAACTTAAACCCTTTGCCCAAACATCAAAACACATGGTCACTCTGGACCATAGATTGCCCCAACACGGGCATGGTCGTGTCTTCCCGGCCCCGTTCGGGGGCCGCGGGGATGGGGACCGAGCCTCCTTCGGGTGGGGCAGCCCGTATTTGCCCTTCTGAGGGGCCTTGGGCTGATGGCCCCGGAACTCGAGCTGCCGGGCTACAGACCTGCAATATCCGCTGGGAGGCTCTCTGGGCCCGCGTGGCCGTAAGATCTCGTACTCCTCGGGTGTAACGATCATCATGACCCGATTGGGTGCTTCCATCGTACACTTCCGATCAGGTTAAGTGCCCCTCTTTCTAACGCCAAATTTGATCCTGTCGCGAAGTGAGGTGGAAGTCCCAAGGGATGGATAGTCTTCCGAGTGACCCGAATGGCTGAGGTGGCGTCGACCTGGTTCTGACTTGGCTCCGACCGCAAAGACATTGACCGTTACCAAACCCGCCGGGGAGTTTTCCCGGCAAGGTACTCCGACGGTGAAGTCAGTATCCGCAGGAAATATAGTAGAGAAAATGGAAATGCAGTAGAAGGGAGAGCTCGCGCGCATACCTGCGGAATGAGGAGTGGAGGACTTATATAGCTGGGGGAGCTGACAACCCCTGTCCGTGTCAACGAGATAGGGGTATGGTACCTGCCAGCTCGTATGAGAGCACATGAAAGTACCGCGGCATGGCGCGGGGTGCTTGGGCAGTACGACGGTACTGAATCGGTAGGATAACCGCGAGGGGTGTTATAAATGGGCAAGGCGCGTATTACGCCGACATCAAGATCATATCTCGGATGTAATGACATAGGGCAGCGTAGGGACGATTTAGTCCGTAGCCCGAGCGTCGATCGGCGGGTCCGAGTGTCAAGGACCGAGTCGGGTAATAGCCTGGGAGCATGGGCCGCCACGCGTCCGATTGGGAGAGTTACGGTACGGGGTATGCCCTGAGTCGGGGGTTTGTTGGGATATGTCTGTCTGGCTCTGTCTCGGTGCTGTGGGTCGTCAGATCCATGGAATGCTGAGGGAGCGTAGGCCACGACGCATCCGACTGGATTGTTCGACCCAGATCTGGATCGGGGTACAGGTGTAGTCGATCGAGTGAGGAGACGCTCGGGGTCGACCCGACCGACCCTGCCCCGTGGTCGGTCGGCTAGCGCATCGGGGGGTTTCCTGGCTCATGGAATCCCCTAGTGAGGTCTTCGTCGACCCTTCTGCTAGGCCTTCGCAGCGCCAGGCTGGCTGGCTAAGCGGGACGAGCTACTCGTAAACAGGGCCGGGATCATATATATATATATATATATATATATATATATATATATATATATATATATATATATATAATTTTGATCTCCTGCGGACCGCGCGGTGAGGACCCGTGTGGACCACAGCGCCAGACCAATTAGGCAACTGCCTGATCGGTCACGCTGGGGGCGCCGATGGTGGCCGATCGTCGATCGGACACCAACGGCGGCCTTCGGCCGCCGCCCCCGAACAAAACTATAACACTAGGGGGTGCAGTGAACCCTAGGGGTAGCGATAAACCCATCGACGCGGTGAACCCCAGGGGTAGCGGTGAACCCGTCGGCGGCTGATCGGTCAGGGATGTCCCTGACCGATCAGGCAGGTTCTTGATCGGTTAGGGAAGTCCCTGACCGATCAGGCACCTACCTGATTGGTCAGGGACATCCCTGACCGATCAGGCAGGTGCCACGTACGCGATCCGCAGGAGATCAAATTCATGTATATATATATATATATAGGCACACAACATAATTTCAAATTAAACAATACACATAACAACAACAACCAAGAAACAACACAAAAATCCAAAAAATCACTTTCCATCAAAAACTGATTATGTTGCTAACGGCATGATCACATAAATATTCTGCCATATATATATTATGGCAGAATATTTAATTTCAAATTAAATATTCTGCCATAATTAAGGCCCGGCGTGGGCCCGAAACCAAAAGATTTCAGACCCTTCTAGTTTATTAATAGCAAAGACAAAAATGAAAGTATATGATATTGAAACGTAACGACAGGGACTGAAGAGCATTTGCACGAACAGAAAAGACATCATCAGGAGAAAGATGGATTCTGGGGGATTTCTTGCATCAGAAGAATTCAACTTAAATAATTACTTAATTAATTAGCTCTTGCACATGGTTTAAAAAAATTTCTACGTGCATCACTTAAGCTTATTATAAATAGTAAGAGAAATCTATGCATAGATTAAGGGATTAATTCTATTATAATTAATTATATATTTACATAGGCTTTAAACTCTAAGAGTAAGAAAGAGATATTTCTTTTAACTGTGTCCAAGATGCAGTCATATTGATACATCTTTCTGTGCCAACTGATACGGTTAGAGAATATAACAGAAAATTATAGGTACTAAGTTTGCACATCAGAAATAACATCTCCTACGTAAATTCTAAATAGAGATATCAAGTATTGAGGAATCCAAGTATCTTAGGTCTATCAGTGGGTTTTCAACGAAACCCATTGATTCATCCTAGAAAACTCCTATTGCAACATAATTTATAATCATTAGAAGTTTGGACACCAAAAATATCATCTCCTAGCTCAACTCTAACTATTGATACTGGATTTTGAGAAATCCAAATATCCTAGGTCCATCAGTGAGTTTTGGTGAAAACCCACTGATAGACCTAAAAAACTCATATTGCAACATAATTTATAATCATTAGAAATTTGGGCACCAACATAATTTTGCTGATCAATATATATTAATTTTTCTGATCAATATATATTATTATCTCTCTTAATTATTTTTTTATATATTTATTAATTTTACAGAATGATACAAGCCCGAAATCATTGATTTTAGGCCCTCCCTGCTCAGGGCCTGAGATTAAATGATTTCACGCCCTGCGTCAGCCTAAAATCATGTGTTATGATATATTTTTTTACGTAGGCCTGAAACGTAAAGAAACATCTCTTTATATTTCTGAAATCACAATAAAAATCAGTGAGAAAGACTACCTTACGTAAGGAACATCTCTTTTATTTTCAGAATATATTTTTTTGATTTGAGAAAGATTCCCATAATATAAAAATCACAATATAAAGGAACATCTCTTTACGTTTTCAAAATAGGTTTATCTTACGTTTTTTTAGCCGATTCCATAATATATTATTTTAAAATGAAAAGTCTGAAAAAATATGTTCAGATGTCTCGGAATTCGTTATTGAGAAAAAGAAAGAGAAAGAGAAAGGAATGCAGTAGTTGGCGGGAGGGGTATAAGAGGAAGTTCACTAAAATAAGTGCGCCCTTTGGTAATAATGAAACCATGGTACGCCTTTTGGTAAATACCAATTCTTGGGTACGCCCTTTGGTAAAAAGCCGTTTCAGTTTCCATTGCACTAGGGGCTGGGCTAGCTGCCTAAAGTTATCAACAACATGCGTGTGCGAGGTCAATCATATCATATATAAAAATAATTAATGAGGTTTTTCCAACTTTGAACTATCAGTTTGGTCTCATGGCCAAGATAAATCGGGAAGCGCTCGCGGTGGGCGATATAGAAGCCCAACGTCCCAGTGTTCACATCTCATTTGGAGGAAAATTCCTGCAAATACGTCATAGCTGGGATCGAACCACGTGATTGGGCTCTATCATTTATAAAATATTAGAACTGAACAACGTCGCCGTCTCGCCATATGTGGGAATCGAACCCACCACCACCACATGGTTGGGCTCTATCATTTATAAAATATTAGAAGTGAACAGTATCACCGTCTCGTATGTGGGAATTGAACCCACCACCATCATGTGGTTGAGCTCTATCATTTGATGCCGTCTGTGGAGCTCTATCATTTATAAAATATTAGAACTACACAGTATCGCCATCTGTGGGAATCGAACCCACGACCACGTGGTTAAAAGCCACGCGCTCTACCAGCTGAGCTAAGACGGCTTACACATATTATCATAAAATACACGAAAATTTTCCAATTCTTGGGTACGCCCTTTGGTAAAAAGCCGTTTCAGTTTCCATTGCACGAGGGGTTGGGCTAGCTGCCTAAAGTTATCAACAACATGCGTGTGCGAGGTCAATCATATCATATATAAAAATAATTAACGAGGTTTTTCCAACTTTGAACTATCAGTCTTTTCCAACTTTGAACTATCAGTCTGGTCTCATGGCCAGGATAAATCGGGAAATGCTCGCGGTGGGCGGTATAGAAGCCCAGCGTCCCAGGGTTCACATCCCATTTGGAGGAAAACTGCATCACAGTCTTTCCACTTGAACTATCAGTCTGGTTCTGGGGATGGGGCTCGCGGTGGGCGGTATAGAAGCCCAGCGTCCCAGGGTTCACATCCCATTTGGAGGAAAAATTCCTGCAAATACGTCATAGCTGGGGATCGAACCACGTGATTGAGCTCTATCATTTATAAAATATTAGAACTGAACAGCATATTAGAACTGAACAGCGTCGCCGTCTCGCCGTATGTGGGAATCGAACCCACCACCACCACATGGTTGGGCTCTATCATTTATAAAATATTAGAACTACACAGCATCGCCTGTGGGAATCGAACCCACCACCATCATGTGGTTGAGCTCTATCATTTATAAATATTAAAACTACACAACATCGCCGTCTGTGGGAATCGAACCACGTGATTGGGCTCTATCATTTATAAAATATTAGAACTGAACAGCGTCGCCGTCTGCCGTATGTGGGAATCGAACCCACCACCACCACATGGTTGGGCTCTATCATTTATAAAATATTAGAACTACACAGCATCCCGTCTGTGGGAATCGAACCCACCACCATCACGTGGTTGAGCTCTATCATTTATAAATATTAAAACTACACAACATCGCCGTCTGTGGGAATCGAACCCACGACCACGTGGTTAAAAGCCACGCGCTCTACCAGCTGAGCTAAGACGGCTTACACATATTATGATAAAATACACGAGATTTTTCCAATTCTTGGGTACGCCCTTTGGTAAAAAGTCGTTTCAATTTCCATTGCATGAGGGGCTGGGCTAGCTGCCTAAAGTTATCAACAACATCCGTGTGCAAGGTCAATCATATCATATATAAAAATAATTAACGAGGTTTTTCCAACTTTGAACTATCAGTCTGGTATCATGGTCAAGAAAAATCGGGAAGCGCTCGCGGTGGGCGGTATAGAAACCTAGCGTCCCAGGGTTCACATCCCATTTGGAGAAAAAATTTATGCAAATACGTCATAGTTGAGGATCGAACCACGGATGTATGAAATAGTGACTAATCACCTTACCACTACATCCTAATCCCAAAGGCATGTCATATACATAAAACAAGAGGAGAAAATATCAAGAGCAAATGGCTCAAGAAACATAAGTCGTTGCCACAAAGAAAATCCAATTGTCTAACAATAGCAAGAACAACAACAAAAAAAAAAAAAAAAAAAAAACTGAGCGATTCATTTTATTAATTTGATTCATTAAAAAAAAACTGAAAAACTACACTATTGCACTGTTTATTACACAACCAGAAAGATGTCTCTTATACAAGATGTTAACAAAGTGTTATGTAAAAATGAGATGAGCCAAATTATCTTAGGTTTTCCTTAATAGAGATATAGCTTAGATGGTGAGCACTTGCTTATCATAGCAATTAGCGACGGCGATAAATACTCGACGTCTCTAATTTTTTACTTTTTTTCTTAGAAAAATATATGAACTCGCTCGAGTCGCAAAATAATCTTTTGTAAAATATAAGATAAGACTATATATAATGGACAAAATATGATACAAACCCTCTTCGGGACCTTGCACTGACGGGAGTTTTTGGTACCTGATTATTTTTTATCAAAAAAATATCTTTCATTAATAATTATCAAAAGCTTCAATAAAAACTACATATTCGAAAATAAAAATATTATTAAAAAAATGTGTGGGGATGTAGCTCAGATGGTAGAGCGCTTGCTTAGCATGCGAGAGGTATGGGGATCGATACCCCACTTCTCCAATTTTGATATTTTTATACATAATACATTAACTTTCTTGTAATTTATCATATTTTTATTTTTTATTATTTTTTAATATAATATTTATTTTTTACTAACCAATCCATTTTGTAAATTTTTCTCTCTCCCAAATTAAATAATATTTTAATATTTAAGGAATGTATTTCTAGGGTTATCTACCTTTTTAACCCTATTCTTATCATTATACCTAAATTCATTATTATGCTTGGTTAAATAATCTATATTATTTTTAACAAGCATATCTCCAATTTTGATATTTTTATACATAATACATTAACTTTCCTGTAATTTATCATATTTTTATTTTTTATTATTTTTATATAATATTTATTTTTTACTAACCATCCATTTTGTAAATTTTTCTCTCTCCCAAATTAAATAATATTTTAATATTTAAGGAATGTATTTCTAGGGTTATCTACCTTATTAACCCTATTCCTATCATTATACCTAAATTCATTATTATGCTTGGGTAAATAATCTATATTATTTTTAACAAGCATATAGGAATTTAAAATTGGATTAAATTTTAAATAAGGGATTACCTTCCTTTCTACCTTTGAAGCTTCCCCTTGACTTGAGCTCTTCTTCTTCTCCAATTTCTTCAAATGTCTTAGCTTCTTGAACTCTCCTTTCCTTGGGCATTTTGTGTGGTAGTAGCTCCGCTCACAACACGTGAACCAAATTATATGTTTCATATCCTTCTTTGCTTTATCCCTACAACTAATGTTAGTTTTCAAATTATTTGAATTGATTTTAGGATTTACCTCCTTTTTACCTAATGAACACTCGTCCTTGTAGTGTCCCTTCTCATTACACCCAAAGCAAATGATGTGATCCTTTGACTTTACTTTGATGGAGGTGGAGACTTCTTCTTGCTCCGACATTGAGGATGGTCTCTCCTCCCCCTCAATCCTTGAAGTGGAGACTTCTTCTATTTCTTCCTCACTTGAGGATGTGGACGATTCCACTTCCTCCTCCTCTTTGGATGTTAAACTCGATTCAACTTCCGATTGGTCCTTCTCCTTCTCTTGGACCAATGCCCCCTTTTCCTCGGGCTCCTTCCCTCTATGTCCTTGTGTATAATTTTCGTGTAGAGCTATCACCTTTCTCCATAGCTCATAAGCATTCTTGTATTCTCCTACATGTGACACAATATACGAAGGTAATAAATTTAACACAATTCTAGTTACCTCCTTATTCGCCTCTGCTCCCTCTTTTTGATTCTTGGTCCAATACCGAGGTCGGAGGCGTTTCCCCTTCTTGTCCATTGGAGCTTCGAATGGAACCTCCAATGCGGTCCGATGGTCCCAATCCATTTGAAACCAAGTCTCCAATCGCTTCCTCCAATAATCGAAGTCATTTCGATCATATGGAGGTTGGATCCGAGTATCACATCCTAGTTGACCTTCCGAGTCCATCTTCCTCTAGCGCCTTTGCTCTTTTGGCGGTTAGTCCAACAAGAGCGACCCCGACTCTGATACAACTTGTTGGAGATCGGTGCGTCGGCTAGAGGGGGTGAATAGCCCGTTGCCCCCAACACGTCGGTTCTCTTCCTACAAGTGTTAGCGTGCGCAAGCGAAACTATAATCAACACAAATAAACAAACACTAACACCAAACCTTTACGTGGTTCGGAGATGATACTCCTACTCCATAGCTGCCCGTAAGGTGGACGATCCTAATCCGTCGGTGGATAACTCCCCGGAAAGCCTCCGGCTAGTTTGCATCGCTCCTTGTGAGTGGAGAAACCTCGCCACAACCTTGTCACAACGCCTGAGCACTTGTAGACTACTAATAAATTTTTCTCAAGCTTATTTCGTCAGCCTTTGCCTAGTCAAACCAAACTCTCTTAAGTAGAACTCGACCTTGAAACAGCCGTTACCAGTCAACTGGTGCCAACACCAGTCGACTGGTCTACTTGGATTCGAACGTTACAACCCAACGTTCTAATTCCAGCCAATACCAGTCGACTGCACAGAAGATCAGTCGACTGATATTTCTGTGCCCAACACCAGTCGAATGTTACATGCAGAAGTCGACTGCCCAAACACTAAACTTAGGGTTTCAACCCCGAGTACAGTCACTCAGCACTCGTCCTCGCCCAACCAACCTAGACCTAGCCTTCTAGCCTCCTCCATCAGCCTTACGTCCCTCGGATGTCTCCCCATCCTTCACGCCTTGCCTTTTGGAGCTTCCTTCGGCCTTAGTCCTTGTTGTCGAGTCTTCCTTTGCCAAGATGTTACTTAGACGTTTCTCCTTTGTTGTCCCTATATCCTGTATACTCACAATGCATATCAAATACAATAATAATCATAACTTAAACTGATCCTGTCACGAAGCGAGGTGGAAGTCCCAAGGGCCAGATGGTCTCCCGAGTGTCGCGAGCTGCTGACCTGGCATCGATCTGGCTCAGACCTGTGAGATAGTGACCATTAGCCAACCCGCTAGGGAATTTCCCCGGCCAGGCCCTTCGACGGTCAAGTCAGGTATCCGCAGGGATATGAAGCTAAAGGAAATGTAGTAGAGGAGAGTGCGATCTGTCATACCTGCGGCATGAGGAGGGGAGGAGCTTATATAACCGGGGGAGCTGACAACCCCTGTCTATGTCAATGGGACAGGGGCATGGTGTTTGTCAGCTCATGGAGAGCGTTGCTGCGACATGGGGCGGGGTGCTCTGATACTACAACCACCCAGGGTCAATGGGCTATCAATGAGGTGTGTCATGAAGGGGTAAGGCTCGTACTATCCTCACGTCATGGTGGTACCGACGGTGTCATGATATGGCGGCGTGAAGAAAGATTGGTCCGGAGACCGATTACCGACCAGCGAGTCCGAGTGGCATGGACCAGGTCGGGTCATGCCCAGGGAGCGTGGGTCGCCATGCGTCCGCCTGGGAGCTGAGGGACACGAGGTACACCATGAGTCGGGGGTTTGCCGAGATGTATCTGCCTTGCCATCTTTCAGGTTTCTTGGTTCTCCGATCCATGGGGTGCTGAGAGCTGAACTACCTGACCTAGCCTGGGGTCGGGGAACTGAACAGGGTGGCTGAGTCGAGGGGCGCTCGGGATTGGCCTGCCCAACCATGACTAGGGCTGATCGATCGGCGGGTTGGGATGGTTCCTGGCTCAGGGCCTCTCCCGTGGAGGCCTTCATGGGCACCTTTACTGGGCCTTCGGGGCGCTAGGCTGGATGGCCGAGCACCCCGTAAGCTGGGCCGGGATCATAAGCATCCCCGTCGAGCTTAGTCGAAGGAGGCGTTGAGTTCGACTGACTGGACTGCTACCTTCTAGAGCGAGCCTGGCGCACCCGAGTGGCCTATCTCTTACCTGCCGACCTCGCTGGTTGCCAGTATGCGTGCTGTCCGGCCGACCAATCTGGTCACATCATCCCGTCCTTTCTATTCCAGCTCTCATTACGTTCGAGTAGATTCAAATCTCGCGTAGTAATTACCGCAGTTAACCGCTAAGACACGTGTCCTCTGCCCATTGTTTTCCGGAGCAACGAGGAGTCTGCCGCCCGTTCCGGCGAATGATAGGCGTACACATGCGTTGCGCCGCCTTGGGGACTCTTCTTGGCTCGATCGAACGGTTCGCGCCCTTTTCCACTTTGCCTTTGGCCCATCATCGGGCGGTCGACGTCGCTTCTTGGTCCCTATAAATGGCATCTACCCTTCGGTTTTTACCATCGCTTTTTACTCTCCGACACCCAATTGCTGTTCTTGTGTCCTCTGCTAGGGTTCCGGCGAGGTGTGTGATTCCGGTTATCTTCTCTGGGGAACTCTCCCATGGTTAGCCTCCCTTCTCTTGCTTGCTTCTTATGGCCTCTTCTTCCCTTCCTCCAACCCCTTGGTATTCTACCACCGTGTCCGAGCTCGACCACCCTGATCTCAAGGAGATCCGAGCGGACTACCACGTCCTGCTCGACCACCTTCTTCGATTGCCGACTTCCTCCGACCGACCTGCGATCCCTCCCCTTACCTACATCACCATCTCCCAGGACCATCTGCAGGTCGGGCTGCGTTTTCCCATTCATCACTTGATCGCCTCCGTCTGTTGTTTTTCTTTCGCATTTCTCTATCTCAGTCGGCCCCGAATGCCATCCGAATCCTCTACGGGTCAGTCATCATCTTTTCTCTATACCAGATTCCTCTGCATCCTGACGTTTTTTATTACTTCTTCTACCCGAAAAAATAAGAGCCAGGTGATTTCTTCTTCCAAGCCCGATCCCACACCTCTTTCTTGTCGAAACTTCTGACCTCTAACAAGGGTTGGAAGGAGCGCTACTTCTATGTTCGCGTCATCCCAGCCCCGAACTGGCCGATTAGATGGGTAGCGGACTTTCCTTCTCCCCCAGCTCTCCACAAGAACTTCCGATCCTCCCCTCTATATCTATCCACCCTTTCCAAGCTCGGGAGTCGGCACTTCCACGGAGGGAATTTGCTTAGTGAGGACATTTTGTACGTGTTCGGGCTCAGCTCGGTGCCATTTCACCGGCTTGCTTCATTCGGTAAGCTCCCGGTCTCCCTTTCTATCCTTTTATGGTTGACTAAACGTTGTTTATTTTGCAGTCAACATGATGCAATCGGCGACCCTGGAGGGAGGCTTCAATTTGGATGACGCCGAGTTAGAGGCTCGCGTGGCCGAGTAGCTAGCTCAGTGGGAGGCGGTTCTCCTAGCCTCTGAGACAGCGCGCTCGGCCCCTTCGTACCTGCCCCAGCCGACGCGGAAGTTTCTTGGTCCGACCCGGAGGATGACCAGCCCCTTATCCTTCGGCTGGGGAGAGCACGCAGAGCCGAGCTTGGGTCCCTACCGACTGATCCGGCAGAGGCTTCCTCCAGCCGTCCAAGCAAAAGGCGGAGGGGCAAGGAGCTAGCAAGGGAAAAAAGGGGTTGCCAAATTTGATCCTGTCACGAAGCGAGGTGGAAGTCCCAAGGGTCAGATGGTCTCCCGAGTGTCGCGAGCTGCTGACCTGGCGTCGATCTGGCTCCGACCTGCGAGACAACGACCGTTAGCCAACCCGCCAGGAAATTTCCCCGGCCAGGCCCTCCGATGGTCAAGTTAGTATCCGCAGGGATATGAAGCTAAAGGAAATACAGTAAAGGAGAGTGCGATCTTTCATACTTGCGGCATGAGAAGGGGAGGGACTTATATAGCCGGGGGAGCTGACAACCCCTGTTTGTGTCAATGGGACAGGGGCATAGTGTTTGTCAACTCATGGAGAGCCTTGTCACAGCATGGCGCGGGGTGCTCTGATAGTACAACCGACCAGGGTCAATGGGCTATCCACGAGGTGTGTCATGAAGGGGTAAGGCTTGTACTGTCCTCACGTCATGGTGGTACCGACTGTGTCATGATATGGCGGCGTGAAGAAAGAATGGTCCGGAGACCGATTATCGACCAGTGGGTCCGAGTGGCATGGACCAGGTCGAGTCATGCCCAGGGAGCGTGGGTCGCCACGCGTCCGCTTGGGAGCCGAGGGACACGAGGTACACAATGAGTCGGGGGTTTGCTGGGCTGTATCTGCCTTGCCATCTTTCAGGTTTCTTGGTTGTCCGATCCATGGGGTACTGAGAGCTGAACTACCCGACCTAGCCTGGGGTCGGGGAACTGAACGGGGTGGCCAAGTCGAGGGGTGCTTGGGATTGGCCTGCCTAACCTTGACTAGGGCTAATCGATCGGCGATTTGGGAGGGTTCCTAGCTCGGGGCCTCTCCCGGGGAGACCTTCGTGGGCCCCTCTACTGGGCCTTCGTGGTGCCAGGCTGGATGGCCGAGCTACCCGTAAGCTGGGTCGGGATCATAAACATTTGCCCAAACATTAAAATCTAATGTACCTAGATTGCTCATAGTGTTGGTGCCCCGGTTAGTTTTGATGTGATCAACCAAGTTAGGTTAGGTCCTGTTGGTTTTAATCCCTCTGCTAAGTGTGCAGGAACTTAGGTACGGAGGAAGTCGAGCGTAAGACGCAGCGGACGAGAAGGATTGTACGGGGAAGTGAGCCGACGGGCTCGGTACAATCCAAGGGACGCGGAAGCTGCGGAAGAGTACGTCGGTGGAGCGAGAAGGACGCGCGCGGTGTCCGAGGGACGAGAAGCTGGGAGGAAGGACGCTCGAGGGGCGAAAGGTCGGAATCGGGTTCGAGTGAGCCTAATTCCGGTTGGTCAGAAATCACCCAAAAGATCTACTTACGAACAGTCAAGTTGCCTTTGACTTGGACTTGGATCAAGACGGGCGCGACATCTTTTAATTAAAGCTTTTATAAAATGACTTTTTATAAAATATTTATAAAGTTCTTTATAAAAGTTTTTATATTAAAGCTTTTATATTAAAGCTTTTATTAAAGCTTTTAAAGCTTCTTTTAAAATCACACGTGTGATTTAAAAAGAGTCGTTGCAATCGGATTAAAGCCGATTATCAAGTGCCGTTGAAGTGTGGATCACACTTCCAAAGCAATCGGATTAAAGCCGATTATCAAGTCTTGAATAAGTCAATCAAATCTTGAAGAAGCAATCGGATCGAAGCGTGCTTTCAAAGGAGCCGATCAAGTTATCTCTTTTAATTAGAGTTTAAAAGTTGATTGAGATAATCTTAGATCTACGATCAAGATAAAACTCAATCCTGTATCAACGGTCAAGATCATATCACTCAACCTATAAATAGGCTTAGAGATTCAGAGTCAATTCATTCAATTCTATTGTAATTCACTCTAAAGTCTAGTGTGCTTCAGTTGTAAGGCTTTTCCGCCACAAGGAGAGTTTTTGCTTTAACCGTCTTGGAAGCAACGACCAAGTTGCAACCAATTTTTTTAGACGATTTTCAACCACGTTATATTTATTAGCCGTCTATTCACCCCCCTCTAGCCGGACCAACCCGATCCAACAAGTGGTATCAGAGCCAGGCCGCCGCAGAAGGACTAACCGCCAACTGCAGCAAATTTTAAGATGGTTGGACCAACAATATACCCACCTAAATTTGAGGGGGAGTTCGCGGCATGGAAACGGAAGATGCAGGTATTTTTTACTACAGATTATGAATTACTAATTATTATGAAAAATGGCTATGCAGCTCTCAAAGATAATGAAGGAAAGATCAAGGATCCTGATTCTTGGAACAAGAAGGAACAAATTGATGTTGTAGCAAACGGAAAGATAGAATTTCATCTGCTGACCGTCCTCCCAGAGCAAGATGTGAACCGGATCGGTAAGTACGAATCGGCGAAGGAACTTTGGGAAAAGTTCTTGGAACTGCACGAAGGAACTTCGGAAGCAAAACTTGCGCGACGAGATGTTCTTCGAAGCCGACTGACCAATCTACGGATGGAAGACGGAGAATCTGTTGCGAGATTACATGCAAAGGTAAAAGAACTAATCACAAGCCTCGAAAATCTCGGAGAAAAGGTAACTAACCGCGATGCTCAAAGGTACGCTCTAAACGCGTCTCAAAGAACCCCGGAATGGACCTCGGTAATCAATGCGTATTATATTTCAAAAAATCTAGAAATAAGTACTTTAGAACAGTTATTTTCTACTTTGGAACTTCACGAATCTCGCTTTGTAGAAAATAACAGGAAAGCTGACAACATTGCGCTAAAAACAAGGAAGATCCAACTCGACGAAGAATCTTCAGCGGATGATGAAGAAACAGCATTAGCGGTAAGAAAGTTATGTAAATTTATTAATACTAACCGCTCAAAAGGGGTGCAGAGAAAGAAAAAACGAACGGTTCGATGCTACAACTGCAATGAGGAGGGACACCTGAAAGATCAGTGCCTTAAACTCAAGAACCAGCCAAAGAAGAAAAAGGCACTAAAAGCCACATGGGACGAGACCTCGTCAGATGAATCGGAGACCGAAGAGTTCGTCGGACTTGCATTGATGGCAAGCCACCAAGACGAAGATGAAGAAAGCACCTCGGGAGAAAGCAGCAATGAAGAGGAAGATCCTAACTTCGAAACCGACCCGGCAAGTGAGGTATGTCTACTTCCACCTGCTCGAATCTATTCAGTAATAAAATCCATGCTTAAATCAATGAATAAATTGGAGATAGAAAACTCTGAGTTAAAAGAAATATTTGGCACTATATGCTTATCTGTTCTATCCGACCAACTGAAAACAGAAAATGAAAATTTGAAGAATTTAGTGGAGAAATTAGAAAATGAGATTGCATGTTTAAGAATTAAAAAGAATTGTTATCCTGAAAATCTGAATTGGTATGTTAAAAATCATAGGGTCTAACTTAGAAAAATTCCTAGAAATTATATTCCTCCAAAGTTTTTGATTAACCCCGTAAATGAAAATTTATTTTGGGTCCGAAAATCAATATTAAAATTTTGAGTACTTGGCATACTTATCATGAATTTATTAGGATTGTTATTAGTATGAAAAAAGAATTTTATATTATTAATTTTCATATTTGTATGAATTTAATAAAAAAAAATAAGTGAAATTTATATTTTCCATTCCCAATTTTTTGTCCCATTTTTGCTGTGATCAAAGGGGGAGAGTAGTTTATGTTCAGGGGGAGGTTATGTACATGATTGCAAAATTTTTTATGCTTAATACTGTTACAATATTTTTATTGTTTGTTGTTTATCCCTAACTAAACTTGGGTTGATGCACATCAAAAAGTGGGAGATTGTTGGTGCCCCGGTTAGTTTTGATGTGATCAACCAAGTTAGGTTAGGTCCTGTTGGTTTTAATTCCTCTGCTAAGTGTGCAGGAACTTAGGTACGGAGGAAGTCGAGCGTAAGACGCAGCGGATGAGAAGGATTGTACGGGGAAGTGAGCCGACGGGCTCGGTACAATCCGAGGGACGCGGAAGCTGTGGAAGAGTACGTCGGTGGAGCGAGAAGGACGCGCGCGGTGTTCGAGGGTTGAGAAGCCGTGAGGAAGAACGCTCGAGGGGCGAAAGGTCGGAATCGGGTTCGGGTGAGCCTAATTCCGGTTGGTCAGAAATCACCCAGAAGATCTACTTACGAACAGTCAAGTTGCCTTTGACTTGGACTTGGATCAATACGGGCGCGACATCTTTTAATTAAAGCTTTTATAAAATGACTTTTTATAAAATATTTATAAAGTCCTTTATAAAAGTTTTTATATTAAAGCTTTTAAAGCTTCTTTTTAAATCACACGTGTGATTTAAAAAGAGCCGTTGCAATCGGATTAAAGCCGATTATCAAGTGCCGTTGAAGTGTGGATCACACTTCCAAAGCAATCGGATTAAAGCCGATTATCAAGTCTTGAATAAGTCAATCAAATCTTGAAGAAGCAATCGGATCGAAGCGTGCTTTCAAAGGAGCCGATCAAGTTATCTCTTTTAATTAGAGTTTAAAAGTTGATTGAGATAATCTTAGATCTACGATCAAGATAAAACTCAATCTTGTATCAACGGTCAAGATCATATCACTCAACCTATAAATAGGCTTAGAGATTCAGAGTCAATTCATTCAATTCTATTGTAATTCACTCTAAAGTCTAGTGTGCTTCAGTTGTAAGGCTTTTCCGCCACAAGGAGAGTTTTTGATTTAACCGTCTTGGAAGCAACGACCAAGTTGCAACCAAGTTTTTTTAGACGAGTTTCAACCATGTTATATTTATTTGCCGTCTATTCACCCCCCTCTAGCTGGACCAACCCGATCCAACACACAGTACTTTCCATCATATCTTGGTCAAACCTCCAGTTAACCTTAACCTATTTGACCTCTTCTCATATATTATCTAAATATCAAAACTCAAGTTTGAGTCAGTCCAAACTTAATCAAACTGATCAATTTTGATTCATAAAAGACTGCACTAACAGTAAAATATTAAATGACATAATCGTAAATTAAAAAAAAGAATATATATATATATATATATATATATATATAAATTCTTTGGTTAATTATGAAATTTGATTTAGTAATTTAAAATTAATCAAACTTAATAATTAGCCAAATTAATTAAATATACAGACAAAATTTTAAATATTTATGCGTCTTCTCTAAATCTTAAAATGATACCTCGGACTAAAATCAGGTGGACTGACACTTACCTCTGCCCCGACCATAGAAATCTTTCGAATAAAGAAATGACAATACGGGTCAAAATATAAAAAGAAAGAATAGTGGAGTAAAATAATTTATGAAAAATAATTTTTGTTTTCTTTTCAATGAAAAATATTTTTTTTATTGATCATTGATCACGCCCTAGGTGGCGTGGAATCAGATCGGCTCATGTGACACTTTGGAAAGATAGGCCCGATCTAAAGGGCCCATCTCTCTATGCCCGTGTGGGGCTGTGAAGCAGCGTTAGCAACCCGATCGGACATCAGAATGCCTGCGATGGTAGCCGCATCGCCTGACTCGAATCTCACCCCAGTCGGATACGCCGAGCAGACAAGTACCCGACCCGAGTCATAAGCCCCAGTGAACATCAAGGTGCACTATTCAGTCGGGGGTCCTTCACCCGCCTTCCCAGGCGGGAGAAGCGAATGCAAGGAGGACTGAATGGGAAACCCGGGCATGCCGAGTGGCCTATCCCCGAGTGTAATACAGCTCATTTCCTATTATCGGAAGCTGCCATTGTCTGTGGTGGCATAGACCCTTCGACGCCTCGCAGGCAAAGGCAATAGTTGTGTTAGTACTCGCCGACCCGGATCTGACACCGCTTGTGTCCGAATAGCGGAGATCTCGCTGGCAAAGTACGACGTTTGACAAGTGTTGCTGGAAAGGCCAAGCCGTACTTCGGCGCCCCATGAAAATGTCGGACAGAGCGACGCCAGTCGGCTAACTAACAAGGGCCCCTGATCCTGTCCTCGCATAGGACAAAAGGGGAGCAGGAAGAGGACAGAGTTTATCAGTCCTCCTGGCTATACAAGACCCTCCATCCCTCACACGCAGGGATGAATGACATTTCTTTAGCTACAGTATTTTCTTAATCGACTCCCCTTCTCTCCACCGGATTCTGACTTGACCGTCGGAGGATCTTGCCGGGAAGACTCCTGTTGGGTTGCTAACGGTCCCTTTCTGTGCATGTCCAGAGCTGCCCTGCCGTCGGAATCCTAAATCGCGCAGTACATCACCGGTCATCCTCCTCTGTCGACGAAACGCACCCCGTCATCACACTGGGACTCCCACCTCGCTCACCGACAGGATCATAATTTGCGCTAGAAGGAGGGCACATCGCCTGATCGAGAGTAGAAGATAGAAAACCCTAACAAAGTGATGGTTACCATCACGCCGGAGGAGTATGAGCTTTTGATAGCTGCTCGAGCCCAGAAGACCCCCCAACTACCCCTGCTTGCTGGCAGCCCCGCGACCTGGTTCCCCGAGCCATCGGTCGTTGGCAACTCGATGGGTCGGGGGAATGCCGCTAGGCCGGACGGCATGCCGGTTCCCTTCCCCCTGCTATCTCCGAACTAGAGGAGATGAAGCCCACTCGGGTCCCGTGGAGGTGTCCGCATCTACTCGGACGCATTAGCAACGACCCAACAAGGGAAAGAGCCTGGCCGACTCAGCGCTGGCCCCCCGACGCGCAACCCGTTTTCCTTGCACGTTCTTGAAGATTCTGTCCCCAAACATCACCGATTCTTCACCATCCCGGAATACTCGTGAGCTAGTGATCCTGACCATATTATGAAGTTCGAATGCGCCGCCCTGCTTCATCAATACCCTGAGGGCGTCAAATGCCAGACATTTCTGACAACTCTATCGGGACTAGCTCAACGCTGGTTTGATCGACTCCCGAGTGGGTCTGTGTCAAGTTTCATGGACCTTAAAAGGCCCGTTTATGCAACATTTCGAGAGCAGTTGGAGGCAACATAAAACGAGCCTCAACTTGTTTGTGTTAAAACAAGATCCGAAGAAATCACTTCGAGCCTACATCAAGAGGTTAAATGGCGTGACCATGGACGTACCAACCGCCACCCCAGAGGTCCTCATCAGCGCTTTCTCCAAAGGGTTGTAGGAGGAAGATTTCTTTCGATCGCTGATTAGGAAGCCCCCAAAGGACTTCGATAGTCTCTTTGGGAAAGCTATTAAATACATCAACGTGGAGGAAGCTCAAGCCGCTCGGAAAAAGGAAGCCGGCGTTGCCCAGGGGCCTAGTCCCTTATAGAATAGTCGCTCGCCAGGCGGACCCATCCGTATCCCTAGAGGGGCGATCGACTGAGTGGGGATGGAACAGAGACATGTGCAGTAAGTGGCACAGGGATGCTTGTCAGCCCGGTGGAGGCCTTATTGCGCTTTCCACCAAAGCAATACCTCTAGCACCGAGGATTGCCGACATACTGGGAGAGGTCGGGCCTCGACCACTAGGGACATGGGCGTCAGGTCTCCGCAAGAGGCGCCCAGGGTTGGGGAGGATCCGCGGCTGGTCCGGCGGTGGAAGAACCCATGTGGGGTACGCCTGCTGCTTAGCAATTATTTCCCTTGGACGGGCACACTATGTCCGAGGATGTGGATAAGGACCGAGCCAACCAATATAACACCATCCGAGGAGGAGTCCATGTGATCTCGGGGGGACCAACAGGAGGAGACTCTAATCGAGCCCGGAAAGCCCAGGTACACCGGCTGAAATTCACCAGGTGGGGATGAGTGTCGCCCAAGTGCAAGGCCCTCATATCAATTTTGGGCTACAGGATCTGCAAGGGATGGAGGTCCCCCACAACGATGCCCTAGTCATCACTACCGTGATTGCCAATTATCAGGTTCACTGCACCATCGTGGACACGGGCAACTCGGTAAACATCTTATACAGAAAAGCATTCGACCAACTGCAAATTGAGTCATCCTAGCTGGAGTTGGTAGCTACTCCGTTGTTCGGGTTCACTGGGAACCAGGTGCAGCCGATCGGCCAGATACGGTTGGCTGTGCCCCTCGATGAGGAGCCCCTAAAAGGAAGAAGGTGACCCACCTTCCTAATAGTGGAGGCCTCCTCCGCCTACAACGCTATCTTGGGACGACCTACCCTCAGTGAGTTTTGGGCAATGGTCTCAACTTTTTATCTTAAGATAAAGTTCCTGGTCGGTGAAAGGTTCAGGGAGGTTAAAGGTGATCAGAGAATGGCACATCAATGCTATGCGGATGATGTCCGGGAGAAAAGTCAGAAGACAAGGCGACCCCCCATCAGCTGTAATATGGTGCAAGCCTCCCCTTGGGCAAAATTGCACGAGGACAAGGAGGAGGCCCTGCTACTCCCTGGCTGAGTCGAAACCAAAATCAAGATAGCGACGGGCCTCCCAAGCGAGTTAAGGCAACCGCTGGTGGATTGCTTGGCGCGGAACCAGGATGTGTTCACTTGGTCGGTAAAGGATCTCAAAGGGGTCCGCCCAGAAGTGGCTGAGCATCACTTACATGTTTATCCAAACACCCGACCCGTTAAGCAGCGCAAGAGGGATTTCAGTGCAGCGTAGAGTGAAGTCATCCGGGCGGAGATCGAGAAGCTTTTGGAAGCCGGGCATATCAGGGAGGTATAATTCCCGGCCTGACTAGCCAATGTAGTTCTCGTGGCCAAACCTGATAACAAGTGGCGCGTTTGTATTGATTTTCACGATCTCAACCGAGCATGCCCGAAGGACTGTTACCCATTGATTGATCAAATGGTTGAATCAACGACCGACAGTGAACTTATCTCCATGTTGGATGCATATCAAGGCTATCATTAGGTGCCCCTAGCCGTCGCCGACCAGGAGAAGGTCAAATTCAACACCTTGGATGGTACGTATTGCTATACCGTCATGCCATTAGGGCTCAAAAATGCAAGTGCTACTTACTAGCGCATGATGAACAATATCTTTTGAGAGCATATTAGTCAGAACATCGAAGTCTATGTTGATGACATATTGGTTAAAACTGTTCGAGCAGCTGATTTGGTACAGGACATAGAAGAAACCTGCCTCACCCTATGGAGGTATGGGCTGAAGTTGAACCCGACCAAATGCCTTTTTGGAGTACGAGCGGAATGTTCCTCGGCTATATTATGACCGAGAGGGGTATTGAGGCCAATCCAAGCAAAGTCAAAGCAATACTCGACATGCCACCACCGCGAAGCCTGAGGGAAGCTCAGAGGTTCACGGAAGGATCACGGCTTTCTCTCGACTTTATTGGGAATTGATCCTTATTTTTTTAATAAATTTATAATCAATTCGATTTTATCATGAGACCGTAATGCTTTGTCATTGCTCCATGATCTAAAAGGGCAATCACTGCTTACATTGTTCTATAAGTATTGTGATTGTGTACTATATTTATAATTATCATCTATTCCTCTTCAAGTATGGCATACGGATTGATAACAATCTAATTTCGTAAGCGATATGTTGGATATAAGTGAATGAAAAAGAAAGTGGAGAGGAATAAGATTTCATTGTGAATGAGATTTTAGTCCCATATTGAGAGATTCAAGGAACATTGGTTGGCTTAAATTTATTCACAAGCATGTTATTTGTGAATAAATGTCTCACCGAACCAAGTTGACTCGTGTGTGTGCACGACTTGCGCTCGTCGAATGCAGGACCGATCGGGACAAAATTTGTCTAAGCGAATAAACCACCATTTTGCCACCTAAAAGGCTGTGACCAAGAGCAAAAGGGAGAATATAGAGCAAGTATTTTCTCCACCTTCGTTCCTTGTCTCTGGGTGGATTACCCGGAGCAATCGACTACTCTTTCAGTCCGCCACGAGCAATCAGTGCTTGGTTGTGTACATGATCCCACTGTTGTATCCTGAAAAATAGATGCCTATTATAACCTCGAATCACAGTCAGAGGAGAGACAAATTGTTTTAAGAAAACTGCATTATGCATACCTCAGCAACCCTTGATCTCCAACTCGGGAGTTTGTACAAACTCTGCAGCTCGGGAGTCTGTATAGACTTTGCAGCTCAGGAGTCCGTACTTAATCTTTGGAGTCAACACTCTGCATATAAGACTGCTCAGGTTTTTCAGATCACTCAATAGATAAGTTAAAATTATTTTTATAATTTTAATTTAATATATTATCTTTGATAAATATCTCCCAACGATATTCCTAAAGATAAGGACTACATCCCCAAATTTATAAACATTTTAATATTTAAATATAAACAAACAAGCCATACTAATCTATAATTACTAACAGAATGGACAAATTTGTAAACCCAAAAATATTCTAAAACATAAAATTTCAAATAAATAATAATAATAAATTTGACTAAATATTGGCACTGTAAAAGACATCTAAAATGAAAATAGTCATCTTTCACTATAATATAGTTATATCACGATCAATCAACCCAAATATACACTCTCATCTATCTCTCGACGAATCTCTTCAAGGATGATTATTAGCGAGACAATGAAGACGCGGTCGACGTTGGGATTCACGGTCACTAGTGGTTTACTTGGTCGCAAAAATACCCTTTCGCATTGCATCTGTGATTAATCCATCAATTATGTTATATATATTTATGAGATGACATATGATGATGATTAATGATCAAAATTATACATGTTAATTGATATTCATAAGGTATGCAAGATGTATAATAGTATAAGTATAACAATATGCTTACTTGGGCGATGATTGTATTGGATTGGCCAACAGAAATGGTGCATCTGGCGTTCCTTTCATTTCCATTTATCATAAAATCACACGTGGCAGCTTCGTTGGGGGCTAAGACCACTTTGTACCTGTCGGACACAAACAGGCTGCACCTTTTCAAGGTGAACAGCAGATCACTGTCACTGCTGCTGTATCCTCTGTATACCTTCCATGGGTCGCGAATTTCCAATCCCTAAAATTTTAAGAGTTTTTAGTTAAAGATTGAGGATTTAAATTCTTATAGTAACAGTTTGCAGCAATTTATACTCGACTTAAAAAAAATCAAAGTATATATAAACAAATTAAATAATATATTTTTGAAATATTTAATTTTAAATTATTGTTATGAAAAAAATTGAAGCGCAAAACATTAAAATAAATATTCTGCCAGAAAAAAACAAAGATATTAAATTTAGGGAGATTTTTAAAATGGAATATGTGAGGGTGCTAAATGAATAAACGAATCTTACCCGAAATCCGTCGAGCGGTCTGGTTTGATGGTGAGGAGAACGTTGCCGGCGGCGTTGAGGAGGATCCGGTTGCTGCTGAGGAGGACACGGTTCACCTCGAAGACCATGTTGCCGTCGGCATCCGCCACCCGGTAAAGGTGTCTATCCATGAAGGTCAACACATCGTAGCGGGTGATGGTGAGATCCACGGTTTGCTCTGAGGCGAACTGCCTCCCGACCACCACCACCGCCTCCGCCTCTGTCACTGCCTCCACCGCTGTTGCCTCCTCCGCAGCCGCAGGGAAAATATCTGTGCTCGTCCCTTCATCTGCCATGATTAGGTAACTTAGCTTAGAGCTTGTTGATCAACCCTCTGATCTCTTTTATACGTTAACTTGTGGGCCCCCGGGTTATTATGCAATGGTAAAATGATTAATTGTCATTTTATATATTCGTGATTTGATCCTAACTACGACATAGTTTATAGAAATTTTTCTTTCAAATAGGACACAATCCTGGAGTGTTGGGCTTTTAGATCGTTTATCGCGAGCACTTCCTGATTTATTTTGATGATCGATAAAAAATTTTTATGGTGCTGAATCGAACATCCTAGATTCATCTGTTATCAGATAAATCATTTTGTTTTTTTTTGTTTTTTTTTATATGTGAACTCGTGGGAAAGCTTCCTTCAAGAATCATTTAACAGGAAAAAAAAACCAGTGGGCGAACAAGGGGACCGTCCATGGGTTAATTAATCGATTTCAACTAATTCCACGGGCGAGCTAATTCCACGGGCGAATCGGATTAATTAAATATATTTTTTTTAACTAACCACACGAATGTTGGATAGAATTCTTGATATTTTTGATATGAGATATCTTTTAATATTTATGGGTCCTAATTTATTTAAATTAACGTTCTGCTTTATTAATTTTAAGATTTTTATTTTTTGAAAAGTTTTTTCCCTTGTCTATATTATTGAAATTGAAGTTTATATATTCGGATTTTTTCTTTCTTTATTTAGATCTATACAGGAATTATGTTGTATAAAATTAATCCGTTATTAAGAAAGTTATTTTTCGATTTTTTTTTTCTCAATTATATTTTTCTCGTCGGTCCGCAGAATAATCACCCTCTTATCCAGTATCGAATCATTGTTGCATAAGAGATGATATAACTAATAATTTTTAAAAAAATATTAGGGCATCCACATCTTAAATATTATAACACTCATCACCTCATCAAAAAGTATGGATTCATATACCACATATACATTATATTAACACTTTTATTCTCTTACTTTCGTTTTAATATTAATATTCATTATTTATGAAGTTCATATACCACATATATATTATATTAACATATTCATTCTCTTATATATTCATTCATCTTTATTTTTAAAAAACTTTAAATAAATATAATTTTAATTTTATTTTCACAATTTAAAATAAATTCCAATTCAATTGGAACTCTGCCCAATCGATTGGGCAATATGTAAGAAATTGCAATGCCTACTGCCCAATCGATTGGGCAGTTAAGTTGGGCAAACAACTCTGCTCAATCGATTGGGCAAACAATTCTGTCGATTCGACGGACTATAGACACCCAAACGATTGGATGTCTAGCCAATGCAATTTATTCCATTGCCCACATGCCCAATCGATTTGGGCAATGCAATTTCTTGCATCGAGTAGGTATGATCTTAATCGATTGACGTCATATGCCAATTGATTGAGATCACTTATCTTATCGTATTTTTTATAAAATAATGTGATAAATATATTCATCATATCAACGTTTAAACAGTGACGCTATATCAACATTAATGGATAGTGCGTTCATTGAATATTATAACGCTCAATAAACACACTAGTAAACACACACGTGTATGCTCTTATGGTTGAAACGTATATTTGGCATATAAGTTTTTTTTTAAAAAACTTACGGATCAAATACATGTTTTGTAAAAAATATATCAATATATGACATTTATTAATCATATTCAATGAAATCTTTGGCTTTTAATTTATATTTATGGTCAAAATTAATAAAACTCATTATTTTATTTAAACAAGACTGAACAGCACGGGATCTCACCTCACCCACCCATCAAATTTCTTGCATCCTTAGCGATAAATTATATATTTTCTTTCTTGCAAAAGGATAAACAATATATATATAAATTATATATTATCAATCAAAAGAAAAAGTTATTGTTGTGCTGATATGCCATTGAGACAGTTCACAACTGAGACATCTCAATTTTGATTTAAGACATCTCGAGTCTTAACCGAGGCGTCTCAATTTTAGTTTGGGACAATTTTAGTTTCATTGATCCGAGACGCCTTAATTAGCATTTGAGACACCTCAAGTGACCTATTGGTTAAAGTCAGCTCCCATGTTGACTTTTTTGTCTTTCGTCAAATTGAGTGATTTTCACTATCCAAAGTTGAACTCACCCGAATCTAACTCCGGTTGTCTCCTTGAACAGACTTCTTCTCAGGCTTCTCGTCCCTCGGACCTCACGCACGCCCTTCTCGTCTACTGGTGTACTCTTTCGCAGTCTTCTCGTACCTCAGATACATCGAGCCCATTGACTCCCTTCCTATGCCATTCTTCTCGAATGTTGCATTTTCCGCTTAACTTCTTGTACTCCTAAACCCTTGTACACTTAGACACAAGGATAAAAAATAATCAGGACCTAACTTGAGATGATTGATCATATCAAAATTAACTCGGGTACATACAATCTTTTTCTTTTTGATATGCATCAACCTAAATTAAATTAGAATAAACAAAACAAAGAAATAACAATATTTATAAGATAAAAAATAAAACTAAATATGCAAATTTTGTACAAAAATATTGCAATCAACCTCTCCTTAACTTAACTCTCATAACTCTCCCTGTTTTATCACATCAAAAAACAGAGTTTGTATTAAGATATCATAAAAATTTAGAAAAACACATTTGAGAGAAAAAACATGTTTTTTAAGGCCTAAAAAACCAAAAGAGGAACAATTTTGCTTAAAAAAAATTATTTTCAAAAGTAAATTAAAAAACAGTTTTTTTCACCAAAAACAGTTGATGTTTTTTTAATATATAAAATCTAATAAAAAGTTATCAAAAAATTTATTTCGTAAAAATTTAATGTCTGAGATTTTTAATATTTAAAATTATTTTTTAAATATAAATTCATAAAAAATTATCTATTGGTTAGAAAATTCTCAAAATTTTTATCAAATCATTAAAATAGTCAACATAACTTTTGACAAAAATTTTGACCGAAAAATAAATTTTCTAGGCAACTCAACAATAATTTTCATTATAGAACATAAAAATTTTAAAAAAATAATTTTTAAAATTAGATTTCTAAATCAAAAAATATTGATGATTTTTCTCAATGTTAAAAATGTAACGTATAATTTTTGAAAAATCATATTTTCCAAAATTAATTTTTCTATGTATTTATAACATTAAAAATTCAATTTTTGATGAAAAATTCGTAAACATTTATTTATTAGTTAAAATTTTTTTCTAACTTGTCAAATAAATTTTTCATGATTCAACAATTTCTAAAGTAATTAATTTCTAACTACTAAACATGCATAAAAAATATTTAACAATTTAAAATAAATTTTGGAACCCAATAAAGATTCCTATCTACTGGATTAATCAAGAATTTAGATAAAATATAATTTTAAAGTACTTTTATAATTTTACCCCTGTGATTTTTCAAATACTAGTTAAGTTCATCAGTGTATTTAACATTCCTTTTATTATGAGTAAAAATATTTAAGCATGTTGATTTTTCTTTTTCTAATAATTGATCTTTCAAATTTATTTTTTCTATTTTCAGTTTATTATTTTTAATTTTTAAATTATCATATAGATTTAGTGGACATGTAGTAACTAATTCTTTTTTCATATTTATAATTTTTGTCCTTAATTTACATGAAGACTTAAACATGAATTTTATACCAGAATGAAGCTTATCTGAAGGAAGTTTACATACCTCACTTACTATTTTGTTGTGTTTGAAACTGGACGCTATCCCTTCACTGTTGTTTTCTTCTGCTGTATCTCCCCATTCATCGATGCTTATCTCGGAGGTTGTTTAGTTGTCCGATTCTTGATGACTTGCCATAAGTGCAAGTCCGACATTGGCTCGATCTCATACTCTGATGATGATTTATCTCATGTGGCTTTTAGGTTCCTGTGCCTCGATCGTCTTGGTCCTTTGTCTCTTTCTTTGTTAGTCAATTTTGGACAGTTATTTTTGATATGTCATTCTTTTTGACAGTTATAGCATCTGATTTATCTTTTTCCCTTCTTAGCCTATATCTTGGTAAATTTATTAGATTTAAAAATCTTATTTAACTTTCTTACCATATAGGTCATTTCTTCTTCATCAGTTGAAGATTCTTCATTTGGTTCGATTTTTCTTGTGTTTAGGGCGATATTGTCCAACTTTCCTTTTCTTCCTGCACACTATGATTCATGAAGTTTGAAAGTAGAAAACCGATTTTCTATAGTATTTACCTCGAGATCTTTGAAAATGTAATAGGAGTCGACTATCTACATCCATTCCGATATTCTCGGAATGGCATTTATAGCATATTTTTATGAATCTTGGTTTGTTACCATTTCTTCGAGATTCATGGGACCAGTGATCAACTCCTTGATTTTCGTATGTAGTTCGACTATTGTTTCTCCTTCTTTCATTTGGATATTAGTTAGCTTGTTTCGGAGTAGACCTCGCCGAGCTAACTTTACTTCTGAGGTCCCTTTGTGCAAATCTAGAAACTTTTTCCATAGCTCCTTGGCGGAGTCATAAGTGCTAATACGGTTGACTTCTTGCGGCAGTAGTATGGTTAACAGATAAAATTTTGCTTTTCCGTTAGCCACGAATTCTGTTTGCTCATTTTTCGTCCATAAATTTTCTTTCTTGTCTTCACCATTATTATCATTGGGTGCTACAAAACCGTGTTTCATTATTAACAATAACTCGAAATCGATTTTGAAGAATACCTCCATCTAGCGTTTCCACATTGCGAATTCCCTCTCAAACTTACGCGGATAAATACTTGGTCCAGCCATCGTCTTCTTACTTTAGGTGGCGGTTAGTCCTCCTGTAGCGGTTGGACTCTAATACTAATTGTAGGTCCTGTAGATGCTGGCTAGAGGGGGGGGGGGGGGTTAATAGCTCTGTAATTAGGTTAGACAAAATCTCTTGCTTTCTATATGGCAAGGACAAAGCAAATTAAGCGATTAAGTAAAATATGAACAACATAAAAGACAGAAGCGAATTTACTTAGTTGCAGTTAGGGAGGTTGTTAATCCAAGGTAGTTGAAAGCTCTACTAAAATACTCCTTCGTTATAGGCGGAGAAGCCTCTTACAATCTTTGGAAAGCTCATTAGGAAATTGAATACTAGTTGTTGTATCTTTTTCTTAGATCTAGGGGCTATTTATAGCCTAAAACAAAAAGTTACCGTTGTGCTGATATGACATTGAGGCATCTCAATTGTGATGTGAGGTGCCTTAGATAGATTTTATCCATGGTGACTAAAGGTAAACATTGATAATTTTTTGATTTGAGGTGCCTCAGTTTCGATTCGAGGCACCTTAGTTTCGACTTGAGGTGCCTCAGGTTCTAATTGAGGTGGCTCAGTTTCGGTTTGGGGCAATTTTGTTTCCACTGATCTGAGACGCTTCAGTTGACCTTTTGGTTAATGTCAACTCTCGCATTGAATTTTTAGACTTTCATCCGCTTAGTTGATTTCTAATTATCTAGAGTTTAGCTCACCCGAACCCAACTTTGACCTTCTCCTCGAACGAGCTTCCCCTTGGCTTTTCATCCCTTGAACATCGCGCACGTCTTTTTCGTCCATTGGTGTACTCTTCTGTAGTCTTCTCGTCCCTCGGATGCACCAAGTCCGTCGGCTCCCTTCTCGTGCCATTTTCTTGAATGTTGCATATTCCGCTCGACTTCTCGTGCTCCTAAACTCTTGCACATTTAGACATAAAAATAAAAAACAACCAGCACCTAACTTGACCTAGTTAGTCACATCAAAACTAAACTGTGACACTTGCACTTCTTGCTAACTCCTTGTTGGACTTCTGACAACTCTTTGATCAACTGTGACTCACTTGGACTTTCCGTCTAGTGTCAACTTCATGTTGGACTTTTGAACGCCAAGTGTCTGATTAATCGTGACCCACTTGGACTTTCTACTTGTCAACTCTCTATTGGATTTCTAATCACTAAGTGTCTGGTCAACCATGACTCATTTGGACTTTTCATATCTTGTCAAGTATATGATAAACTTTGACCTGCTTGACTTTCACTCAATCAACTTAACATATTGATCGACTATTAAGTATCCGATCAATCTTGACCTATTTGACGTCTCATTCGACCAATTAACATATTAATTAAACATCAAAAATCCCAATTAGGCCTTTAGAAGATATTCGAGAAGTAGAAAGATAGTAGTAATAGTCGTTAAGATTAGACCTTGGCCGTAGTCGCTGATAACCAATATTTTGAAATATTATTTTGGCTCTTATACTTGACATTTTAATCCTCGCGTCTGCTTAAATATGTATTTATATCATATTTCACGAGCAAGGGTTAATTTGGAGTTTCATTACAATTTTCCTACATTTAGAGCATTATTTCCTAAGATTGAACTTTATCTTGTAGGGGATCAAAGGAGACATCAAACAAAGATCCAGAAGCACATCACAATAGGGAACATAACCTGTCCATGTTCCCTGACACAACTTGGTCGTGTCATATCCTAGAGTGCAATCAGAGCCCACCTTAGTAGCCAACATGGCATAGCCGTGTCCCCTGGCATTGCTATGGCGCATAGTGGCTAGTTCATCACTTTATAGTCGGTTGAATGAGGTGATATAAAAGGTGATTCGAGATCTAGGACGAGAGGGAGTCATATTCTTCCTCCATCTCCACTTCCATCTGGATCTCCATCATCCTCCGCCGGAGATCTCTCCAGTGGAGCTTTATCATCATCACAATCTTCAACAGCCATCTCTATTTCCATCTCCATCTCACCATGGTTGGGAAGATTTCCTCGCGAAGGAACACACTGCTTGAAGAGGCGAAGACGGTGTGGAGACCTTTTACCTTCTTAGCTCCTACAAGTCCATCTCCAACCAATAAGTAGACATGGAGGTCTTCCGCGTCTTCCTGTCTACATCAAGTCCTTATCCCAGTTGGTCGAGGCTCTCCCATCTTCATAGTTAGAATCCACCACCAACAAGCCCTTGTCCCGGTTTGAAGATACACTTTCATCTCTATCCGCGAGCTGCAGGGCCCTGGGCTCGTTCCACATCAACCATTCATTCGATCGGAGAGAGAGCTCCTTTATCTTTAGGGCTTAGTTTAACATAGTTTTTTTTTAATGCTTGCAACGTATAATAAAAACCCAAAGCAATAATATTTAGTCCTAAGATTATCATTCGCCTACATTTCTTGTGAGAGATGACCTGAGTCATCCCTATATTATACTAGTGTAGAGGGGTTCGGTAATTTAAATTGAATTGTAATTATAGTACGACATAAAAGTGTTATCAGTCGGCTTGGCAAGCAATGAACCAAGTAAAGCCAACCTTGTTTTGCATTGTGTTGTCAATTAGTTTAAGCTTCTACTATGCAATCAACTCAATGCAATCGAAGCTATTCCCCCTCTTTTAACTCGCACCGATCCTAACAAACTAAATATTTTAAAGGATTTATATCTGTCTTAGAAAATGATCATTTATAACAAAATATCACTCAAAATTAGATTCGTATGAATCCAATCTATTGTTCTAAAAGTTCAACATTCAGATTGATAATAATGGATACAAATATATCATATTTAGGGTTGCATTCATAGCATACATTGTTCGATCTATAAGTATTTAATTTGATTGTATACTATATTTATATTGATAATCTATTTCTCTAAAAGTATAGCATAAGGAAAATAAGAGGCTTTCTTTTTATTATTGTTCATCCATCTACTGTTATAAACTTCAACATACAACTTGATTATCACTTGACGGTTAGCTAAAAGTTAATTTTATGATTTATCTCTCTTCACATAATCTGAAGATGAATTGTGAGGAACACCTAGAGTGAGCATAATCACCTTTTACTACAACATACAACTTGATTATAATCGACAAAACTTTATCATATTTAGTGCTACAAGCACATCTATCATCATAGTTTACACCATTTATAATTATTATATATTGTTCTAACAACCTAATACATTACACAATATTCCTAGGGTTCGAGAATAGTAGGATTATGATATACATTGGAAAAATATTTCCCTTTGCTAAACATAATTGTTAATATGAAACATCCTAATTTTTAGACATTCTAATATAAAAAATAAACACATAATCTATCCTAATCTATATATCTATAAATACTATTAAAATGCACAAATTTGAAAGCATAAGAAAATTTTTAAACTTACAAAACCACATAAATAATCATAATAATAATAGTTGTAATAATTTTGTGAAGCTCCTTATGACTAAGTTACAACCGTATGACAAGTTCAACTCAAAGCATCCATCAAATCTAAGCTCGACTCAAGCATATCACTAGATAACCCTAGTAGGTTTCCCGAACGACGCACCTCTTCAAGTATGGTCAGTAGCGAGACAATGAAGACGCAGTCGATGTTGGGATTCACGATCACTAGTAGTTTGCTCGGTTGCAAATATGCCGTTTTGCAATGCATCTAGGATCCATCAACCATGTTATATATATGTATGTATAATATAGATTACATGTATATATAAGTATGACAATACGCTTACTTGGGCGATGATTGTATCGGATTGGCCAATAGAAATGGTGCATTTGGTGCTCCTTCCACTTCCATTTATCATAAAATCACATGTGGCAGCTCGGTTGGTGTTGGATGTGGCTAAACTCACTTCGAACTTGTTGGACTCATTCAAGCTACGCTTTCCTACACTGAATAACAAGTCACTAGGATTCTTGCCCTTTCCTCTAAATACATTCCATTGTTTGTACAAATTCAAATCCATTCCCTAAAATTTGAGAAATTTTTAGTTAGAGATTGAAGATTTAAATAATAATAATAGTAATAATAATAATATTGAAAAAGGTTTAAGGTTTTTGAATTAATTTAAAATTACGTGCCAAGTTTATAAAGAGTTTCAACTCTTGCAATAAAAAAGTTATCTTTATTAACAATAAAACATCTAGAATTCTTATTCTAAAATAAAAAAAACTATTTTTTCCCTTTTAAATTATTGCACAAATTATTTCTTTACAATGAAAATTTTGAGATAATAAAATATTAAGAGTTATTTAGAAAATTTAATTGAGTGATAATTTACAAGTGCAAGTTAAAATATTTTGTAGAAAAATAAAAGAGTGCTCTTTTATCTATATCGACATATTTCTTTTAAAATTTATCAAAATAATGTTCACGCATAATTTGAATAATTTTAAATAAATTTGCACCATTTTGAATAATTTTAAATAAAATTTCACCACTTTGGAGATATACTCATTTAGACGAGTATTTCAGATATTAAATTATCAGTGAACAATTATATATGTTTTTATTAAGAGTTATGGTAGGGGAGAGTGAAAATGGGAGAGTGAATGGTAGAGTGAATGATATAATATTTGAGTGAATGACGTGACACTTTACATGCATACGTCCGATTATCGTTTGGACACCATCGACGGCCTTCGGCCGTCGCCTCGAATCAAACTATACCTTAGGAGTAGGAGGCACGGTGAACCCGTCGGAGATCGCTGTATGCAAAGTGCCACGTCATTTACTTTACCATTCACTCTCTCATTTTCACTTTTCCTATCATTTTTCTTTTATTAATTACATAGATTAGCAATCGTGCATATGTACTTGGTATGTAATATAATATAGGGCAATTTACCAAAAGGCGTATCCAAGAATAGGTATTTACCAAACAGCGTACCATGATTTCATTTTCACCAAATGACACACTTAATAATAGTGAACTTCCTCTTATACCCCTCCTGTTATCTACTGTCTTTCTCCTTCTCTCTCTCAGTAACAAATTTCGAGACGACTGCAGATACTTTTTCAGACTTTTATTTTAAAATAATATAATATGAAATCGGCGCTGAAAACGTTGTAAGGTAAACATCAAAAAAATATTTCAGTTAACAAATATCTCATCCAACGTGATTTAAAAATATAAATAAATAATTTTTATATTTGATTAATAGAAATTAATATATTAAATAATATTTAATATATATTAATATATATAAAAAATATTAATAAATATATTAATAATATTTAATAAATATATTAATATTTCATCCCACGATCTTTATTAATAAATATATTAATAAATATATATAAATATATTAATATATGAATAAATATATTAATATATAAAAAAAATTTGAAAAAAAAACGTTGGCTGAAAATTAAAAAAAAGAGCGTGTATTGATTTCAGGCCCACGCTGGGCCTGAAATCAAACCTTTCAGGGCCAGCGTGGGCCTGAAATATTTTTATTTCAGGGCCAGCGTGGGCCTGAAATTTTTTATTTCAGGGCCAGCGTGGGCCTGAAATTTTTTATTTCAGGCTCACGTTGGGCCTGAAATCTTTTGATTCAGGCCCGACGTGGACTCAAATTTTTTTTCTATTTTAAGAATATATTAATATATAAAAAAACCTATCAAAAAACTTATTTCATATTCAAACACAGGGCTTGAAATCATCCCAGGAGGGTCTGAAGTCAAATAACTTCAAATCCTATAAATAATTAATTTAATAAATAATAATTAAATATAAAAAATATTTTTAAAATTAAAAATTTTTTTGTGCCTTGGGGCCTGAAGTCTGATGACTTCAGGCCCTCCATCATCCATATAAAAAAATATTAAAAAATTTTTTATAAAAAGGTTTAATATATAATTACATATTATATAGGAGTGGTTTAGGTATATCAGTGAGTTTGGGTGCTGAAACATCTAATAGGAGTGGTCTAGGAGATGAGATTTTGGGTGCCGAAACATCTAATCTTGCTGTATCACCAATGCTATAGAAGTGGTTTAGGTATATCAGTGAGTTTTGAGCAAAACTCACTGATGGACCTATCATATTTGGAATTCTGAAAACTCTATATCAGTGGACAGGGTTGAGCTAGGAGATGAGATTTTGGGTGCCAAAACCTCTAATCTTGTTGTATCACCAATGCTATATGAGTGGTTTAGGTATATCAGTAAGTTTTGAGCAAAACTCACTGATGGACCTACCATATTTGGAATTCTGAAATCCCTATATCAGTAGACAGGGTTGAGCTAGGAGATGAGATTTTGGGTGCCGAAATCTCTAATCTTGTTGTATCAGCAATTCTATAGGAGTGGTTTAGGTATATCAGTGAGTTTTGAGCAAAACTCACTGATGGACCTACCATATTTGGAATTCTGAAAACCCTATATCAGTAGACATGGTTGAGCTAGGAGATGAGATTTTGGGTGCCGAAACCTCTAATCTTGTTGTATCACCAATGCTATATGAGTGGTTTAGGTATATCAGTGAGTTTTGAGCAAAACTCACTGATGGACCTACCATATTTGGAATTCTGAAAACCCTATATCAGTGGACAGGGTTGAGCTAGGAGATGAGATTTTGGGTGCCGAAACCTCTAATCTTGCTATATCACCAATGCTATAGGAGTGGTTTAGGTATATCAGTGAGTTTTGAGCAAAACTCACTAATGGACCTACCATATTTGGAATTCTGAAAACCCTATATCAGTGGACAGGGTTGAGCTAAGAGATGAGATTTTGGGTTCCGAAAC
This sequence comes from Boesenbergia rotunda, assembly GCA_024364735.1. Taxonomy (NCBI): domain Eukaryota; kingdom Viridiplantae; phylum Streptophyta; class Magnoliopsida; order Zingiberales; family Zingiberaceae; genus Boesenbergia; species Boesenbergia rotunda. The sequence continues at coordinate 129,843 of JAGFNQ010000951.1, read as the reverse complement.
CTCTAATCTTGCTATATCACCAATGCTATAGGAGTGGTTTAAGTATATCAGTGAGTTTTGAGCAAAACTCACTGATGGACCTACCATATTTGGAATTCTGAAAACCCTATATCAGTAGACAGGGTTCAGCTAGGAGATGAGATTTTGGGTGCCGAAACCTCTAATCTTGCTATATCACCAATGCTATAGGAGTGGTTTAGGTATATCAATGAGTTTTGAGCAAAACTCACTGATGGACCTACCATATTTGGAATTCTGAAAACTCTATATCAGTAGACAGGGTTGAGCTAGGAGATGAGATTTTGGGTGCCGAAACCTCTAATCTTGCTGTATCACCAATGCTATAGGAGTGGTTTAGGTATATCAGTGAGTTTTGCTTAAAACTCACTGATGGACCTACCATATTTGGAATTCTAAAAACCCTATATCAGTAGACAGGGTTGAGCTAGGAGATGACATTTTGGGTGCCGAAACCTCTAATCTTGCTGTATCACCAATGCTATAGGAGTGGTTTAGGTCCATTAGTGAGTTTTGCTCAAAACTCACTGATATATCTAAACCACTCCTATAGCATTGGTGATACAACAAGATTAGAGGTTTCGGCATCCAAAATCTCATCTCCTAGCTCAACCCTGTCTACTGATATAGAGTTTTCAGAATTTCAAATATGGTAAATCCATCAGTGAGGTTTGCTCATCAGTGAGTTTTGCTCAAAACTCACTGATATACCTAAACCACTCCTATAACATTGGTGATACAGCAAGATTAGATGTTTCGGCACCCAAAATCTCATCTCCTAGACCACTCCTATTAGATGTTTCGGCACTCAAACTCACTAATATACCTAAACCACTCCTATATAATATGTAATTATATATTAAACCTTTTTATAAAAGAATTTTTTATATTTTTTTATATGAATGATGGAGGGTCTGAAGTCTGATGACTTCAGGCCCACCTTGGGCCTGAAGTCATCAGACTTCAGGCCCGAGGGCACAAAAAAATTTTTAATTTTAAAAATATTTTTTATATTTAATTATTATTTATTAAATTAATTATTTAAATGATCTGAAGTTATTTGACTTCAGACCCTCCTGGGATGATTTCAGACCCTGTGTTTGAATCTGAAATTAAGTGTTTTGATAGGTTTTTTTATATATTAATATATTTTGAAAATAGAAAAAAATTTGAGTCCACGTCGGGCCTGAATCAAAAGATTTCAGGGCTAACGTGGGCCTGAAATAAAAATATTTCAGGCCCACGCTGGGCCTGAAAGGTTTGATTTCAAGCCCAGCGTGGGCCTGAAATCAATACACGCTTTTTTTTTAATTTTCAGCCAACGTTTTTTTTTCTAATTTTTTTATATATTAATATATTTATATATATTTATTAATATATATATATATATTTATTAATATATTTATATATATTTATTAATATATTTTTAATAAAGAGCGTGGGATGAAATATTAATATATTTATTAAATATTATTAATATATTTATTAATATTTTTATATATATTAATATATATATATATATTAAATATTATTTAATATATTAATTTCTATTAATCAAATATAAAAATTATTTATTTATATTTTTAAATCACGTTTGATAAGATATTTGTTAACTGAAATATATTTTTGATGTTTACCTTACAACGTTTTCAGCGCCGATTTCATATTATATTATTTTAAAATAAAAGTTTGAAAAAGTATCTGCAGTCGTCTCGAAATTTGTTACTGAGAGAGAAGGAGAAAGGCAGTAGATAACAGGAGGGGTATAAGAGGAAGTTCACTATTATTAAGTGCGCCTTTTGGTGAAAATGAAACCATGGTAAGCTATTTGGTAAATACCTATTCTTGAGTACGCCTTTTGGTAAATTGTCCTATAATATATGAATAGGCGTCAAGTTTATCTAACTCTAACATAAAAATTTATTTAGTTAAAATTTAAAATTTTAATTTTAAAAATTTTAAAATATAAGTTTAAATTAAGATTTGAATTTATCTTTTTTAATTGGATAAATTATTTTTTAAAATTTTAATTTTGAATTAATATTTTAATTTTTTATGATTTGTAATTTAGATTTATTTATTAAATTTATGTTTTTAAGATTTATGATTTTATTTTCTAAATTTTTAAATTTTGAAAATAGTAAGATAACTAACAGTGTTTATTTTTAGTAAAATAGTAAGATAACTAACAGTGTGTATTTTTGAAAATAGTAAGATAACTAACAATTTAATTTTCGTTTAACCAACTCGAGTTAGTTAGTAAATGTCAGATTTTTAATTAAATAGGAAAATAGTAAGATAACTAACCGTGTATATTTTTATTTTCGACTTAAATTGTAGCGACATAGCCCCTCTAGTCTAATCAGGCGGCTCTCTAGGTCATGCCCTATGATTTTCTCACTCCCGACAGTAGATTTTTGCCTTCCTCAGATTCGAACCCAAGGCCTCCAGGACAAGTACACAGTTGAGTTTAGCCGGCTCACTTGACTATCAGGATTCATAAACTCTAGTACTTAGTCTGGAGGTCCAGAGTTCGAATCCTTAGGAAGGCAAAAATCCACTGACCAGGGGTGTGGGGAGTTCTAGTGAGTAACGACACGGTCGGGCCAGGTTGTTGGGCCGCTAAATGTTGATTTGACTGCCAGGTTGTTGGCCCACCAAATGTTAATTTGGCCGCTAGATTGTTGGGCCGAGAGGCCAGGTTGTTGGGCCGTCAAATATTGATTTGGCTGCCAAAGGAGCCGAGAGGCCGGGTCGTTACATAAATATTTTGATCTGGACATATTTTTATATATCAAATTTAAGGGCGTTTTTAAATAATGCAAGATAACAAGGGTGTAAAATGAATAAATAAAATCTTACACGAATTCCGCCGGAACGGTCTTTTTTCATGGTGAGGAGAACGTTGTCGGCGGCGTCGAGGAGGACGAGGCGGCTTCTGAAGATGACGCGGTTCACCTTGAACAGAACGTTGCCGTCGGCGTCCAGAACCCTGTAGAAGTCGGCGTTCACGAAAGTCAACCCTTCGTAGCGGATGACGGTAAGATTCACGGCTTCCGCGGCGGCGAACTGCTGCCCGACCACCACCACCGCCTCCGATTGCGCCTGCGACTCCGCCGCCATCTTCTCCGCCGCCGCAGCAGGCGCAATCTCTGTACTCGTCCCCTCATCTGCCATAATTAGATTGCTCAATCCTCTCTCTCTCTCTGATGTTGTTGTTGTGCGCTCCACTTAACAATTAATATTGATGATGGTTGAATAAATTATAAAAAAGGGCGGCCTGACGGAAGTTTCCCGAGATTACGATGTAATGGTTAGACTAATCTAAAAAATTTTAAAATCGAGACTCTAACTGTGACTCATTAGAAAGGACTTTCCTTCCAATGGACAAGTTGTCTGGATAAACAATTGAAATTTAGGAAAATTTTTATCGAGCTAAGTCTATGCAATTGATCAAATTATTATCCTTGTAATTTAGGATAAAATGTTAATCTTGAAGCGGTCGACTGCCGCGCGGTGGTTCGCCACTACATACAATTCAATGAATAGCGACGGATATTTTAATTGTCCGTTGCTATTAGCGACGGATTTAATTTATCCGTCGTTAAGATTGGGATACAGGTCAAATATCCTAAAATAGAGACGGATTATTAAAAATCCGTCGCTAATAGCGACAGACAAGTTATTTCCGCTGCTATTTTAGGTTTTGCTTGCCGACGCCTCTCTTCTTCTTCTCCTCTCTCGCGTCTCCGTCGTCACCAGCGCCTCCTCCTCCGGCGAATCCCTCCTCCTGTCACTGCAGGTATGCAGCGTGACTTAGGTTTTCCTGTTCCACGGCCGTCTTTCATCTCCTACGGTCGCGGTGGCCCTAGCTTCCATAATTAATTAATTAATTAATTTCTTAAATAATTATTTTGGATATTTAAATAGGATAATTTTGTATCGTAATTAATTATCATTAGTATAAGATTAATATTTGTTTGATTATACCTCTAATATGTCTTATTTGATTAATTAAAATAATTTTATTTGATTATGTCTCTAGTATGTCTTGTTTGATTAATTAGAATAATTTTGTTTGATTAATATTTGTTTGATTAATTGGATAATAATTTAGGATCCAAATTTGATTAAATTGTGTTTGATTAAATTGTGTTTGATTAATTTGGTAGTATATTAATTAATTTTTCAAAGTTAAGATATTAATTTGTGTTTGATTAATCAGAAACAAAGTTAGATAATTTAGATTGTTATTTGTTGTTGACAAATTAAATTGCAAGTTAGCTAGCTATTTTGTGATTTGTTAAAATAGTTACACTGAATCTTTTTCATATAAATATTTACATGAGTATCAATATTGAATATTTTATTATTATTAGGATACAATGTATACGAACAAGACATAGATGTATAATAGGTTAGATAATGAATTTATCCGCAAAGAATTTTTTGCTGGAGTTGAAGAACTTGTGAACTTTGCAAAGTGTCATCCTGAGTGTTTGAATGACGCCGAGTTGAAGTGTCCATATAATCAACACAGATGTAGAAATATATCTTTCCGTGATGAGGATACAGTGAAAACTCATATCTATAAGTATGAGTTTGTTTACATATTATTCAATGTTATTTACATTTTCTATATCAGTTACGAAACTAGTTATGCTTTCACTAATATTGTTTTATGATTGTATTTCACTTTGATTTATATCGTTTCTCTTCTTTTATGCAGGAATGTTATTCCTTTTGATCTAGTTTTTTGACGTGTCTGACTTCTATTACACTTTATGTTCATGTATATATGTATTCACATTATGTCTTCTATTACACTTTATATTCATATATGTCTTCTATTCACTTTATGTTGGTTTGGTTGACGTGTATATATTCTCTTTATGTTCATGTATATCACACTTTATGTTCATGATCCAGTTGTATATTGAGTTGATGTGTTTGGATATGGAATTTGAATATGTGTTTGATACATGTGTTTGGATATATATTTTGTATGTATTGTATGTGTTTGGATATGATGTGTTCTGTATGAATACTATTGTTTAGTATGTGCTGTATTTGAATATGTGCTATAATGTATGAATATTATGTATTGAATATTGTGAATGTAAATATGGTAAGGCTTCAAACAGGGAATATGCTGTTGGAAAAAAATAGATATTAGCGACGGATATTTTTTAAATCCGTCGCTATTAACGACGGATATCCTAGATATCCGTCGCTAATATTTGACTTCACCGTCGCTATCTTGGAACCACGGATTCTCACCTATACAATAGCGACGGAATAGTCAATAGTCCGTCGCTAATAGCGACGGATACTTACGATATCCGTCGCTAATTACGATAAAATAGTAACGGATCTTTGACTTTCCGTCGCTATTATCCACGTATACAGCAACCTAAACCATTATTTAGCGACGGATTTTGTATTTAAAATCTGTCATTAATAGTGACAAATAATGCATGTTCCGTCGCTAACCTCAAATACGATGGTGCGGAAGCTGACGACGTTGTTCCATCGCAAATCCGTCACTATTATCGTTTGGCGACCGATTTGCGACGGATTTGATCCGTCGCAAATGGCTGTTTATTTTGTTGTGCTCTTTCTTTATTTTATTTATTTTCTTCGGCATATGTTTTTTCTTTTCTCTTTTCCTCCTTTTCTTTCTCCCCAAGGGGTTTATCTAATGAGTTCTCTCTCTTATACATCATTCGGAATAAATCGAGCTTAGTGTGCGGTTAGAGATATAGTTTTTGGGTTTTTTTTTCATCAAGGTTATTCGAGTTTATTGATTAAAAGTTTTATCGAATATCAAGTCGAATGTGTTGGCGGTCCTGTGACCTTTTTGTAATCTCCGCGGTATTTGACTTAGTCGATTTTACTCGACCGTCGGAACTTCCGGGAGGTAGCAAACTGAATTTGTTTACGTCGAGGCTAGTGTTGGACACTATCTCCGAAAAACGATATTGCTCCGCTACGGTGCTCACGGATAGCAGCAATTCGTTCCCAAGATACAACGACGTCGTCTCGGAATAGTAGCACTTCAAATTCTGAGACCGGCGAACCTTTCCGTAGGATTTTCGGACTCTCGATGCAGAAGATGAGCTCTCTAATGCTTAGATGCTTGAATGCTTCGAATGATTGAATGAATGAATATTTCCAAAGGAGGGATCCTTTATATAGTAGGTGAAGAGGCAAGTGACCCTTGGCGAGGACTGATCCGAACCATCAGTTCATAACCCTTTAAAGGTCATTTAATCTCGTCCCTTGATCTGAAGAGTTATAACTCTTCAGATCCATCTTGATCTCGGCCGTCAGATTAGAACATTTAATCCGACGCCTCAGATCCATTCTCCCTCTTCACATTCAGATCTTTGATCCGACGCTCCAGATCGCACCTTCTTGCGATCTGTCCAGATCTTTGATCCGACGGCCACCATTGAGCGTATCTTGAACAATTAATTTCTCATTCACCCTTATTCGGTTTTGAGCAAATAAATAGTCCAGATTTATCTACGCAAAACGTAGATTTCGATTTTGAAGTCAAACTTGACTTTTAACGATCGATGGCATCAAAATCATATCCAACAATCCCCCACATGAATGGAAATTAATGTATGCATGTTGACACTTTACAAGAGTTCAATCGATAAGTCAAAGCATCGGGAGAGGTAGCTTGTGGCTTTGAACCTTCCGTAGTGGAATGCTATCGAGTATACTAGGCTGCGCAGTGAACGTGATGTCTTGAACTGCTCAGCTGTTGGTGTATACTAAGACAATAACACCCATACAGAGACTTATCTCCCCTACTTTTGGTTCTCATGGTTGGTTCCGTTTCGACCATGGACACCTTCTTGGATTCATGAGTGTTTCATTGAAGCGGCCTGTCTTCACACTCACATAGGTGACACTTCTATCTAGAGTATCCTACCATACTCTACCTTATAAAGGTATAGAAGTCATTAAAAGCATATGCTTAACCTCACTACATGTGATAGGACAGCACCAATTCATCCTAGGTTTGGTATAGAGATAACACATCTCTTGTGCTGTTACACAACTTCTGTAACTTCGTTGTCCCATTGAACCAAGATCTTGGGATCTCCAGTCAACAAGGTTGGGTTACCGCTACAGCCGTTCTTAGTTGTAGATTTTTAATCCCATTCCTCTTGATGAGCAGTATACTTGATCTCGATTTAGCCCCTTCGTAAGGGGATCTGCCAAATTATCTTTAGATTTGACATAATCGATTGCAATCACTCCATTCGAGATCAACTGCCTAATGGTATTATGTCGACGGCGTATATGTCGTGACTTACCATTGTACATGCTACTCTGTGCCCTTCCAATCGCCGATTGACTATCACAGTGGATAAGTACGGCGGGCACAGGTTTCATCCAGCTCGGAATATCTTCCAAGAAGTTCCGCAGCCATTCAGCTTCTTCAGCTGCTTTGTCAAGTGCTATAAACTCGGATTCCATAGTAGACCGAGCAATGCACGTCTGCTTAGTGGATTTCCAAGACACCGCTCCCCCACCGATCGTGAATACATATCCACTAGTGGATTTGGAGTCTTTTGTATCCGATATCCAATTAGCATCACAATATCCCTCTAAGACAGCGGGATACTTTCCATAATGTAATCCGTAGTTCATAGTATATTTCAAATATCTAAGAACTCGCATTAATGCTTTCCAATGAGTGTCGTTTGGATTACTCGTGAAACGACTCAATTTGTTGACCACACAGGTAATATCCGGGCGAGTGCAGTTTGTGAGATACATCAAACTGCCTATTATCCGAGAATATTCCAATTGTGATATGGGCTCACCATGGTTTTTTGCTAAGTGTTGACTTAGATCCATCGGCGTTTTGACAGTAGAGAGGTCGTATGCATTGAACCTTTTCAATATTGACTCTACATAATGGGATTGTTTTAAAACTATCCCATCGGATGTCTTGAGAATTTTAATTCCCAATATGACATCTGCTAGACCCATATCTTTCATGTCGAAATTCCTGGTCAACATTTTCTTAGTATTCATGATTATATCATGATTACTTCCCATTATAAGCATATCGTCTACGTATAGACAGACGATTACATAGCTTTCAGGTGTGCTTTTGACATAAATGCATTTGTCACATTCATTTATTTTGAATTCGTTTGACAGCATTATTTTGTCAAATTTTTCGTGCCACTGTTTGGGCGCTTGTTTAAGTCCGTACAACGACTTAACAAGTCGACACACCTTGTCCTCTTTTCCCGGAGCTACGAACCCCTCGGGTTGCTCCATGTAGATTTCTTCTTCCAATTCACCATTTAAGAATGCAGTCTTAACATCCATTTGGTGTATTTCAAGGTCATACAGTGCTGCTATAGCTATCAGCACTCGTATGGACGTAATCCTTGTCACCGGTGAGTAGGTATCGAAGTAATCTAAGCCTTCCTTTGCTTGTACCCTTTGGCTACAAGTCTGGCCTTATACTTGTCAACCGATCCATCAGCTTTATACTTGCGTTTTAGTATCCACTTACAACCTAATGGTTTAGTACCGGAAGGAAGGTCTACTAATTCCCAAGTATGGTTATTCATGATGGACTCGATTTCACTATTGACTGCTTCTTTCCACAATGGGGCATCGGGACCAGAGAGAGCTTCACTTAATGTTCTTGGCTCCATTTCCGACATAAAAGTCATGAAATCCGGCCCGAACGATTTCTCAACTCTAGCCCGTTTGCTCCGTCGTGGCTCTTCGATTTGATCGTCAATAGTCCTTTTATGACAACTAAGTTCTGGAATGTTATCTTCGTTTGGACTTTCGTTGTCATCACTTTAAACGTTTCCCTTTTTATTTGGGAACACGTCTTCAAAGAATATTGCATTCCGAGATTCAATGGTTGTACCCACATGAATATCAGGAATGTCTGACTTATGAACTATGAAGCGATATGCACTACTGTTTGGGCATATCCGACAAATATCGCATCGAACGTTTTAGGTCCGATCTTTACTTGCTTTGGCTTAGGTACTTCGACCTTTGCTAAGCACCCCCACACTTTCAAGTATTTGTATGACGGATCGCGGCCTTTCCATAGTTCATATGGCGTTTTGTCATTTTTCTTGTGAGGGATTTTATTGAGAATGTGGTTTGCTGATAATATAGCTTCCCCCCACAAGTTCTGGGGTAAGCCTGAATTTATTAGCAAAGCATTCATCATTTTTTCAGTGTCCGATTTTTACGTTCGGCAACGCCATTCGATTGGGGTGAGTAGGGCGCCGTTGTCTGATGAATAATGTCAAATTCTGAGCAGAATTCATCAAACGGTGCACCATATTCTCCACCTCTATCGCTACGAATTGTTTTAATTCGTTTATTAAGTTGATTCTCAACTTCAGTTTTATAGGTTCTAAAAGCTTCTAAGGCTTCGTCTTTACTTCTTAAAAGAAAGACATAACAGAACCTCGTGCAGTCATCGATAAAAGTAACGAAGTACTTTTTACCTCCTCTAGTTTGCACGAATTTTAAATCACATAGATCACTATGTATTAATTCTAGAGGCGTCGTTGACCTTTCCACCGAGTGAAAGGGTAGTCTCGTCATTTTCGCTTCCACGCACACTTCACATTTGTGCATTTCGTCAATATCGATGTTCGGTAATAAATTTAGCTTGACGAGACGTTTTAGTGTATTATTGTTAACATGTCCGAGTCGATCATGCCATAAATAAAAACACTCAACAACATAGCTGGAAGCTTTTATTTTATTACCATTAAATTCACGGTGTACAGTCATTACAATCATCTTGAACAGATTTTGTTCCAAGTATCCCTTACCTATGAAGACACCGTTCTTCGTAAGTACAAAGTTGTTGGACTGGAACACCAATTTGAAGCCGACTTTAACAAGTGCCGCTCCAGAAACTAAGTTCTTCCTGATGTCGGGAACATGGAGCACATCAATGAGAGTTAGTTCCTTTCCGGACGTCATTTTCAGAACTACTTTCCCGAGTCCAACAATCGGGGATGAAGCGGAATTGCCCATAAAGAGTGTTCTTCTGCTTATCGGGGTATACGTGGAGAACAGCGCTTTGTCTGAACAGACGTGGCGGGTTGCTCCAGTATCGATCCACCACTGCCTCGGGTTGTCCACCAGGTTGGCTTCAAACACGACTGCAGTGAGATCCAAGGTACTGAGATCAATGTCAGTGGAAGTTGCGACCTGGTTCGCAACATTCTTCCGGCCTTTGGTTGGCTTCTTCGGACGTCTGCAGTCTTTGGACATGTGTCCTGACTTTCCGCAGTTGTAGCAGGACCCCTTGAATTTGCCTTGAGCCTTCTTGATTGGTTGTTTCGGCTTCTTGGCTCTCAGTTCCGCCAGGTTGGACATCTCGTCAACTGTCTGCTTTGTTCCTTTAGAGTCGGAAAATTTTTGGTTATCCTCCTCTATGCGCAGCTTTAGGATCAGGTCTTCAAGTGCCATCTCCTTTTGCTTGTGCTTCAGGTAATTTTTGAAATCCTTCCACGACGGAGGGAGTTTCTCGATTACCGCGGCCACCTTGAATGATTCGTTTAGTGGCATGCCTTCGGTGTCCAGATCATGCATTATTATTTGCATGTCTTGGACTTGAGACATTATGCTTCTGGAATCCACCATCTTGAAATCCAAAAACCGGCCGACGATGAATTTCTTCAGTCCGGCGTTTTCGATTTTGTATTTCTTCTCCAGAGATTCCCACAGGGATTTGGCTGTCTCAATTACGCTAAATACGCTGTACAACACATTGTCCAGTGTATTGAGAACGTAGTTGCGACACAGAAAATCCCCATGTGACCACGCTTTGCGAGCAGCCTGACTCTCGAAATTATTTTCCGCAGCGGCTGGCGGGTCATCACGTAAAAACCGTACAAGGTTTAGCGTGGTTAAGTAGAACAGCATCTTCTGCTGCCATCTCTTGAAATCGGCTCCGGCGAATTTCTCCGGCTTCTCGGCGTGAGGGATGGCGGTTGGAACGTCGTTGATCCTCGTCATATCATTTTGCTGAATAACTTTATTGTAGAGCAGATTTTCTCAACTTGGTGTGGTGGTCTAGTTGGTTACCACCTCAAATTAACATAAAAGAGGTCTTCAGTTCGAGTCTTCTTGACGTCAATTATTTTATAATAATTGCACCAATATCGTTTTACGATTGTTGGCGGTCCTGTGACCTTTTTGTAATCTCCGCGGTATTTGACTTAGTCGATTTTACTCGACCGTCGGAACTTCCGGGAGGTTGTTGCCGGGAGGTAGCAAACTGTATTTGTTTACGTCGAGGCTAGTGTTGGACACTATCTCCGTAAAACGATATTGCTCCGCTACGGTGCTCACGGATAGCAGCAATTCGTTCCCAAGATACAACGACATCGTCTCGGAATAGTAGCACTTCAAATTCCGAGACCGGCGAACCTTTCGGTAGGATTTTCGGACTCTCGATGCAGAAGATGAGCTCTCTAATGCTTAGATGCTTGAATGCTCCGAATGATTGAATGAATGAATATTTCCAAAGGAGGGATCCTTTATATAGTAGGTGAAGAGGCAAGTGACCCTTGGCAAGGACTGATCCGAACCATCAGTTCATAACCCTTTAAAGGTCATTTAATCTCGTCCCTTGATCTGAAGAGTTATAACTCTTCAGATCCATCTTGATCTCGGCCGTCAGATTAGAACATTTAATCCGACGCCTCAGATCCATTCTCCCTCTTCACATTCAAATCTTTGATCCGACGCTCCAGATCGCACCTTCTTGCGATCTGTCCAGATCTTTGATCCGACGGCCACCATTGAGCGTATCTTGAACAATTAATTTCTCATTCACCCTTATTCGGTTTTGAGCAAATAAATAGTCCAGATTTATCTACGCAAAACGTAGATTTCGATTTTGAAGTCAAACTTGACTTTCAACGATCGATGGAATCAAAATCATATCCAACAGAATGTAGTTAATTAAGTTATTGTCCTTATAATATAGAATTATATGCTAATTTAACATATTATATATATATATATAGAGAGAGAAATATTATCTTGCATATATTACCTTGTACACTAGAATCTATTTTTTTTTGTTCCAATTTGAAAATTTTTTTGTGCTTAACACTAAAAAGTATTATGCATCGAATCTCGTGTCGAGAAACACTTGAACAAAATGAGATTGTAGAAAAAAAATACAAATATATTGTTGAGACATCCTACTCATTCTTATTGTCTGTGGATGTTCCTAGTATCTTTTATCGAGACATTCCACTTGATTTTTCTTATTCTTGTTATTCTAGTTCTTTTACTTCTTTTGTTATCTTTATTCATCATCTTTCTAAGTCTTTGTTTTATAGAGAAGTTGTTGGTAATCCGATTTGGCAAAATGCTATGGATGAGAAATAAATTGCTTTGCATCATATGCATACTTGAGATTTGATACTTCTGTCACTAAGAAAACGCGTCATTAGTTCTAGTTGAGTCTATAAGATCAAAACTAAACATGATGATTTTGTTGAACGATATAAAGTTTGTCTTGTTACTAAATGTTATTCTTAGAAGTATGATATGTATTATGAGAAAATTTTTGCTCTTGTTACTAAAATGACCACTATTTGTATGTTCATTGTCATTGCCTCTATTCGTTAATGGCAAATATCTCAGATGAATATCAAAAATGTATTATTGAATGATGATCTTTAAAAGGAGTGTATATGATGCTTCCTTCTAGAGTTGCTCAATAACCCGGTAAAGTTGCAAGCTTTGCAAAACTCTCTTGGGACTCAAACAAGCACCATGTGTTTAGTTCGCAAAGTTCTCCACGGTGATTACCTCGCTTGGCTTTCATCTCAGTAATCATTATTCAGTATTATTTGTCAAGTATACGAATGCAGGTCGTGTACTTTTGTTTTTTATATGTTGATGACATGATAATTATTGATGATTATTTTGATGGAATTGAGTCTTTGAAGTTTGAATTAATTAGCTCGTTATTTTGCTATGAAAGACTTGAGTTTGCTACGCTATTTTTTAGGAATCGAGATCTCCTCTTCGTCAAAAGGTCATCTCGTCTTAGTCAAAATGCATAGCTGATCTATCTGAGCGTGCGCATTTCACTAACAATAGGGTGGTTGGTAACATAGTTGATATATTTGTGCATGCACATTTCACTAATAATAGGGTAGTTGATATTCTCTTTGAGACTAATGCTCGGTACTCTCTTTCATATGACTCTCCTTTGCCAGATTCTAACCTCTGTCGTATAGTTATGGGAAGTTAGATTTATCTCACTGTGACTTGTCCTGATATTTTGTATGCTATGTATGTGGTTAGTTAGTCTATCACTACATTGACCATAATTCATTGTGCTGTTATTCTTCACATTCTCTGGTATATTCGAGGAACTCAATTTAAGAGCCTCTTATTCCTTTCTACTTCCTCGTAAGGTCGTGTGCATACTTGGACGCCAATTGGGCGGGGTATCCTATGGATTATAAGTCAACTACCGACTTCCGCATTTTTGTGGGAGATTCTTTTATTTCTTAGAAGAGTAAGAAGCAAAATATTATTTTCAGATCTTTCACAGAAGCTAAGTATCATGTAATGACTACCACTAGTTGTGAGATTGTTTGACTACATTAGTTATATCTGGATAAAAACATTGTTCTTCAACAACCTACTGTTCTTCATTGTAGATTGCACACAATATAGTTTTTCATGAATGAACGAAATATATTGTGATTGATTGTGATCTCACTTGTTATAATCTACAACTTATCGCTATTACGTTACCTTTTGCTCCTTCCTCGCTGCAAAACAAAACAATCATATTGAGATTGATTGCTTCTATTTTTTTATCAAACAAATTCTTAATGCTTCTAATTGTATTATTGTCAGTTTGAGGGAAATGCTAGATTGTATTTATTATAATTATTTATTTATAGTCTTTATGATAATTTAGATTTTTTTTTCTTTTTCAATTTAGGTTTTCTTAATCTAGAAATATAAGACTTTATATTTTATTTTTTATAATACTTTGTAAAGTTATTAATATGATTATTTTTTTCTTTTCAATTTTTATAACATGATAAGAGATACATTACGAAGTCGGCTTCTGACAGCCCAATCTTTGACGAGAATAAAGTCAGCGTTGGTTTTTTTGAAAATTCAAGGACACGTTCGTCTAATTAATCTTCTTTGTTTGCGCACTGCAAAGGAGAGCCGGAGTTGGACCAGCTTCTTGGAATCATCTGGATTCTCAATTATCTCTTGGCATCGTGCTTTAGAATTTTTTTTATCTAGTTTGATATGTGCCCCGCGTATTAGGATGCCAATTTTAAAATTTGGAATGCGCTGGAGTTAAGTTTTATCTTATTTCAGTGGATCAACAGTGAAATCCTCTTCTTAGTAATTCTTCCAGAATGATTTCGCCTCCGGGACTATGGTATAACGGTAGAGCGATTAATCGTTATTCCAGACATTCGTAGTTCGATCCTTAGTTACGGCGTATTTACAGGAATTTTTTTTTTAAATGAGGCGCGAACTCTGGGATACTGGGCTTCTAGACCGCTCACTGTGAATGCTTTTCGATTTATCCTAGTGGTCGGTGGAAAATTTTCATGAAATCAGATTGGTCGTTTGAAATTGAAAAAAATTTCGTTAATCGTTTTTTCCGGAATGATCTCATATTCTTTAGAAAGAGATAAAATAAAAGGTCATTTGTTCCGGCGCACCGGCCTTTAATATAGAAAAAATTAGACATACGATAGACTTCAAAATTTATTAGAACAGTCATTTATACGGATATCACCTGCGCTAATCCGTTGGGCAGATTTAATCTTGTTCATGACTCAATTTGATCTGGCTGAGTTAGAACTGTACTTGGCATGGCTCGATACCCAACCTATTTCGTGTATCTGATCGCATGAAATGTTGGATCAGATAGCAGACGAATCTAAGGTGATCGGTCTGATTCTATAAAAATTTCTCATCATTTATCCAGATAAAATCGGGAAATGTTCATGGTAGACTGGACGGTCTAGAAGTCCAGTGTCCCAGGATTCGTGTCTTATTTACAAAAAAAATTTCTATAAAATAGACTATAACTGGGGATCGAACTACGAATGTTTAAAATAATAATTAATTATCCTACCACTTTACGATAGTTTCATGGGCATGAATATGGCCACATGAGTTGCTGGGACTGGGACTGAAAGTTTGGCATCACTTGATCCCAACACTTGGAAAAAAAATGGATTTAAAGATAAATATAATTTATCATAAATCTGTAAAATAATAATAAATTAAAATTCATTGTAAATTAGCCAAGCCGAACACACATAGTGATTGACCGCAAAGAGGAGGAGCATGCTCCCACGGACTGATTCGGTTGATAAGACGTTTAGCTGCTTATATCGGAGGTCTCAGGTTCGAGAGTCACCAGTCGCACACGGGATAAAAACCTGGTCTGCTGGCTTAAATCCTCTCGGCCCCAGGCGCCTTACCCCACCAGTAAAACCGTGATTTACCCCCTCTGGACACTTGTGGGGCCAGGAGGCGGTCGCTAAGGTGTTGCCAACAAGAACATTTCGAATCCCTATACACTCGGGTACATCCTAAGTGTAGGATCGATGCACGTGAGAGGGGGGGTGAATCACGTGCGTTTTTCAAAAATCAAAGCGCTTTAAAAAGCGTGCACAGCGGAAACGAAAGAAACGAAAAACACACTAACACAGACGAATTTTACTTCGTTCGGAGTCTTCGTCGACTCCTACTCGAAGGCCCAGGTCCCTCGGACCTTTCCGTTGGGCAATCCACTAAAACTCTCTATCGGTCAACCCCGATAGAGTAGGCGAGTACAAATGAACTTAAAGTGTGACAACCCCACACTTTCAAGTAATTAAGTGCAATAAAGTAATAAAAGAAATTCTTCTTTTTACCGACGTCCGGAGTAGGTCGACTCTTTCGGGGCAGCGGGACGTCGTCGGCTCGAAGTGTAGCGTTTCCGGAGCAAGGCGCGAGCGTAGAAGAACTTGAAAGCTTTGGAAGCAGTGTTATTCTTTGAAGAGGGTCGAGGCCCTCTTTATATAGGGCAGGGGGCGCCCGACATGCTCGGGGCGCCCCCCACGTGGCTCTCGATCCCGTGCGCCCTCCGGTCAAGGCTGATCTCTTCATCTTCGGGATCAGCTTTGACTGGGGCGCCCGACGCGCGCGGGGCGCCCTGTTTGACCAGTCAAGGCTTCATCTCCTTGGCTTCGCGAGGGCGAGCTTCGGCAGCTGGCAGTGAGGTGGCACAGGGGGCGCCCGATTCAAGCGGGGCGCCCCGAATAGCGCTGCTGTCGGGGCGTTTACCTCTCCGCTGACATTGGGTTGACTCTGGGGCGCCCGACACATCCGGGGCGCCCTGCTCAGCTACGGCCTCACTCCTTTGAGGCTCTCTGAGCTGAAAAAACACAGTCCTTCGGTCCTGCATCCAGGGTTAGTCCAAAACAAGGCTAGTACAATTTTATATGGACTAAAATTAGATACAATTCTAAGTTAATTAGATCCTGTCTCCCAGACCAGGATCTAACCAGGACTCAACTTAGATCACCTAAATGGGTCTAAGTTGGACCGCGCCTAAAGTCCAAGATTGGACTCGTCCTCACTGGGTCGCTCCTCCAGTGACTTACCTTACTTACCCATTGTGCAGCTCTACTTGACTTCTTGATCCTACCAGGACTTCCTGCCAAGGCTCAACCACCTTGGTCTTCTTGCCAAGTCTCAACCAACTTGGTCTTCAGCCAGTTGTCAGGTCCCGCGGACCCAACTGGACTTCCCGCCAGGACTCAACCATCCTGGACTTCAGCCTGGTGTCTGGTCCTAAGTCTTTCAACCCTGCACACTTGGTAAAGAGGTTAAACACACACAACCCTACACTTTAACTACTTTGTCATACATCAAAACCCGAGTTTGACCGTTAGTGCAAACTGCACCAACAATCTCCCCCTTTTTGATGTATTGACAACTCAGGTTAAAGTTAGGGAAAAACTAGCAGATACATGCAAGTAAATAAAAAATAAGCATGAAAGTACATGGAGCAAAATTAAGTAGCAAATAGAATTTTCTAAGCTTTAACCCTACTCTCCCCCTTTGTCATTCATCAAAAAACATACGTATATTAAGTTACGAAGAGTAGGATCCAAAGCTAAGTGATAGGGAAAACTAGACTTAGGCAACATGGATTAAGTAAGATAAATAGCCTAAGTGAAAAAAAAGAACTCCCCCTAAATCAATTAACTTAGCTTTCAAAACTAACAAATAGTTTTCAAAGTTAAGCTTGACAATCTTTTTAATACATATTTTTCAAAGCCAAAAGAAACTTTGCTACTGAGCTTTAAATCAATCAAAGTATTTTGATACTTTCTAGTATAAGAAGAAGCTAATAGTGGATTTTCAAAAAACATAAGTGTTTTTATTTTAAAGTTAATTTGAAAAAGGAGATTTGCAAGACCCAAAAATACGGATTTTTCAAAGCTAAATAGGAATTGCAAGGAACTATTTATAAGCATAATAACTTTTAAGGGAGTAGAAATATAGGCTAAGTGTTAGAAAAAAAACTAGTCTTAAATTTATTAACTTAGCTTTTAAAAAAAATTCCTTTTTTTTCAGAAAATATAATATCGAAAAAAAATTTTAGGGATCAATATTTATCAAAATTTTCAAATGTGTTTTGTTAAAAATGACATTTTGAAAAAGTATTTTGACCTCAGCTCCCCCTGGACCAAGTAATGATTGTGGTCCCTTTTCATATGTCTAACTCTAGTTACTGACTAACTATCTAGATGATAGTAGTGTTCACTGAGTTAGTCAAGTCAAGTAATAATGTCTAGCTCAAATTTCAGTGCAAGACTACTTGACTTGATCACTGTAACGTAGGTATTTTACGCCCAGACTTACTGTGATGCACTGACTTAAGCATTCGGAAGTCCAGGCAGAGTCCTATGCATCTCACAACCGTTCTATGTTTTTGCAAACACAAACAAGGTAATCTTAATGTGTTTTGTGAGATGCGGCTACCTAAATCTATAGGTTCATGCAATTCTAGGGGTCAAGCTTAGGCTAAGTCTGCCAGTTTTGAAAATCAGATTTTGAAAGACAATAAAAGTTTTGAAAACCACATTTGAAAAGTCCGTGTTTAAGTTAAATTTTGAAATATAATAAACTTTGAAAAACAAGTTTGAAAAAGTCCATGTGTAAAAAAGTTAACTTAAGCTTATCAGGTCAGTCCTAGTCTATAACACACATTCCTATTAATCTTCTCAAGTTGCTAAATTCAGATTCAGGAAGTGGTTTGGTAAATATATCAGCTAGGTTAGACTTGGATTCAACATGGTTAAGTTCAATTTCTCCTTTATTTACATGATCTCTGACAAAATGGTGTTTGATTTCTATATGTTTGGTCCTAGAGTGGTGGATTGGGTTTTTGGTTAAATTGATTGAACTTAGGTTATCTATATAAATTTTGACTTTCTTAAAATCTAAGTTAAAATCTTTTAAGGTATGCATCATCCAAAGTAGTTGGGCTACGCATTCACCCATTGCTATATACTCAGCTTCAGTGGTGGATAGGGCAACACAATGTTGTTTTCTACTGAACCAACTAACTAGTGAGGGTCCTAGAAGTTGGCATCCGCCACTGGTGCTTTTTCTATCTAACTTACAGCCAGCATAATCTGAGTCAGAGAATCCAATAAGTTCAAACTGGGCTGTTCTAGGGTACCAAATTCCTAAATTTTTTGTCCCTTTGAGGTACCTAAATATCCTTTTAACTAGGGTTAGATGTGATTCTTTAGCACATGTTTGATACCTAGCACACATACTAACTGCAAAGAGAATATCAGGTCGACTTGCAGTTAGGTAAAGTAAGCTACCTATAGCACTTCTATAATACTTAAGGTCAACAGGTTTGCCATTTGTGTCACTATCTATAGTTTGATTGGTAGCCATAGGTGTCTTAATTTCTTTAGCACTATCCATTCCAAATTTTCTAAGTAATTCTTTAGTGTATTTTTGTTGATAGACAAAAGTACCCTCACTAGTCTGTTTTATTTGTAGCCCTAAAAAGAAAGTTAATTGACCTACTAAACTCATTTCAAATTCAGTTTCCATTATCTTTGTGAAATCTTGTAAAAAGTCAGAGTTGGTTGAGCCAAATACTATATCATCTACATATACTTGGGCTACAAAAATATCATTTTTTAGGGTTTTAACAAATAGTGTTGGGTCAATTTTGCCTTGGTTAAAGCCTTTAGAAACTAAGTAGTTAGACAGTCTTTCATACCAGGCCCTAGGGGCTTGCTTAAGTCCATATAAGGCTTTCTTAAGTCTAAAGACATAGTCAGGGTGTTCTAAGCTTTCAAAACCAGGAGGTTGACCTACATAAACCTCTTCTTTAATTAGGCCATTTAGGAAGGCTGACTTAACATCCATTTGATAAAGCTTAAATCCCTTATGGGCTGCATAACTTAAGAGCATTCTAATGGATTCAAGTCTGGCTACAGGGGCATAGGTTTCATCATAATCAAGACCTTCTACTTGGCTAAACCCCTTAGCTACTAGCCTAGCCTTATTCCTTATTGTTTCTCCTTGTTCGTTAAGTTTATTCCTAAAGACCCATTTAGTTTCAATAAATTTCTTGCCTTTAGGTAAGGGTACTAAGTCCCAGACTTGACTACGTTCAAATTGGGCTAACTCTTCCTGCATGGCTATGATCCAATCAGGGTCAAGTAAGGACTCTTCTATAGACTTGGGTTCAATTTTTGAAATCAATGCAATTTGACTAAGGTTCCTAAAAGCTGATCTAGTCTGAACCCTTAGTTCTGGATTACCTAAGATTTGATTAGTTGGGTGGTCTGAGCTAACTCGTACAGTTCTGGGTTGGTTAGGTTCAGTTTCAGGTGTGGGTTCAGTTAGATCATCGTTTTGGTCCTCAATTGGCCTTTCATCAGGGTCAGTACTGGATCTAACAAAGTCAATTGGTTGGTAGGTGGTTTGATCAGAGTTATTTGGGTCAGATTTTTCATCAAATTTTATATTTGTAGTTTCTTCAATTTTTAGGGTAGTCTTGTTATAAACTCTATAGGCTCTACTGGTAAGGGAATAACCTACAAAGATACCTTCCTCAACCTTAGAAGTAAATTTTCCTAAGTGTTCTCTAGTATTTAAGATATAGACTTTACATCCAAATACTTTAAGGTATTTAATGTTTGGTTGTTTGTTATAATAGATTTCAAAAGAGGTCTTTCCTAGGTTTTTAATTAGAGTTATTCTATTTTGTACATAACAAGCTGTACTAACAGCCTCAGCCCAAAGGTATTTAGGTAAGTTGTATTCATTAAGCATTGTTCTAGCTGCTTCTTGTAGTGTTCTATTTTTCCTTTCTACAACTCCATTTTGTTGAGGTGTTTTAGGGCAAGAGAATTCGTGATGGTAGCCTTTTTCTAGACAAAATTGATTAAATTTATGATTTTTGAATTCTCCGCCATTATCGCTCCTAAGTCTTTTGATTTTAACCCCCTTTTCATTTTCCGTTAATTTACAAAATTGAGTGAGTGTATCAAAAGTTTCATCTTTATTTTTTAAGAATTTTACCCAGGTAAATCTTGAATAGTCATCTATAATTACTAGACAGTATAGGTTCCCATTAATTGATTTAACCCCATGTGAGTCAAATAGGTCTAGGTGAATTAATTCCAGAATTGACTTGGTTTGAGTTTGATTAGTTGGTTTGTGGGTTGACCTAGTTTGTTTTCCTTGTTGACAAGCATTACATAAGGTTGACTCAAGGTTAGATAACTTTGGTAGGCCTCTAACTAAACCATTTAGTTTAGGTAGTTTTCTGAAGTGAGTATGTGAAAGTCTCCTATGCCAGAGCCAAGTCTCATCCTTATGGGTTAAGAGGCAATTTTCTAAGGGACAGGTTAACTTAATTTCATAAATGTTATTGTGCCTAAGTCCTCTAAGTGTGATGTTTGGGTTGTCATTGTGTTTGATCAGACATTCATTGGATAGGAACCTAACCTTATAACCAGTGTCACACAATTGGCTAATGCTTAGTAAATTAAAGTTGAAATTTTCAACAAGTAATACATTTGTTATTATGAAATCAGACTCAAGTTCAATATTGCCTAGGCCAATTACCTTAAGTTTACCGTTGTTTCCAAAAGCAACGGTCCCTAGTCTTTTGTACTTGAGTTCTGTAAATTTGGTGGGATCCCCAGTCATGTGTCTGGAGCATCCACTGTCAATAATCCATTTGTTTTCCTACAGTTAAGTAAAAGGTTTAGACCTTAGGTTGAGTTTTTAAAAAAAATCTAAGAAGATTTAAAAACTTGAGTTTGAATTTTGAATTTGAGTTATGTTAATTTTGATTTTGAATTTTAATTTGAATTTTAATTTTAATTTGAATTTTAATTTTAATTTTAATTTGAATTTTAATTTTAATTTGAATTTTAATTTGAATTTTAATTTGAATTTGAATTTTAATTTTAATTTGAATTTGAATTTTTGAATTTGAATTTTTGAATTTGAATTTGAATTTGAATTTTTGAATTTGAATTTGAATTTGAATTTTTGAATTTGAATTTGAATTTTAATTTTAATTTTTGAATTTGAATTTGAATTTTTGAATTTGAATTTTTGAATTTGAATTTGAATTTTAATTTTAATTTTAATTTGAATTTGAATTTGAATTTGAATTTGAATTTGAATTTGAATTTGAATTTGAATTTTAATTTTAATTTTAATTTTAATTTTAATTTTAATTTTAATTTTAATTTTAATTTGAATTTGAATTTGAATTTTAATTTTAATTTTAATTTTAATTTTAATTTTAATTTTAATTTTAATTTTAATTTTAATTTGAATTTGAATTTGAATTTGAATTTGAATTTTAATTTTAATTTGAATTTTAATTTTAATTTTAATTTTAATTTTAATTTGAATTTGAATTTTAATTTTAATTTGAATTTGAATTTTAATTTTGAATTTGAATTATCAATCAATAATTTAAATTTGGTTATCCTTATTCATCTCACTCGGTCTAAGTTATCAATCAAGGGAGTCCTATGATTTTGTGAGATGATTTTGAGTTTGATTAGAAAAGTTAACTTGACCTTGTGTTAGATCCAAGTTTAACAAGTAGTAATTTAAAAGTACACTTCAATAATTGGCTTCCAGGCCAGGGCGAGGCACAGTGGCCTTCTTTGGCCGAAGCCTTATTGGAGCAACAACCCTTTTCTAGGCAAAGCCGCTTAAAGAAGTTGGACTTTTAACTTACTCATTGAAAACCTTGGTACTAAATAGTACAAGATTCAAATTAACTTTGAAGCTAATCCTAAGTGCCCACCTGGGCAGAGGCTGATTTTAAGGTGCCAACTAGTTTGGAGCCTCCCCCTAAATTGTAGACTGGGTGTCTAGGGTCAATGTAATGGATGTCCCTTTTTGGGACATAAAATTGATTCTGACCTACTTGCTTTGTTAGATAAGCTTTCGGAACCCACGCTTTTCGTTGATTTTTGCGGGGGTGGATAAAGGAGATAAAAGATCTTTGGTTCGATCTTGATTTATATCCTATCCCAGATTTGTTGTACATGCCCTTTTGTGATCCAAGAATAAGGTCAAGGTTCTTGGATCGGGTTGTGAAAGTTGCTAGTAGATCCTTAAGTTTTAGGACTTCACCCTTTAGGGTTAAGTTTTCAGTTTCAAGCTCAATTAATTTTGATTTTGAGTTTGTTCAGTTAATGTTCTGGTATTAATTAATTGCTCCTTAAGGTCTTGATTTTCCTTAAGAAGCTGGTCATTTCTAGATTCAGATTCAAGCAATTTTTTATTTAAAACAGAAATAATTTTAAAGAACTTTTCATTTACTGAATCTAAATATACCTTAGTCGAGTCGTCCGAAAAGAGTCCGATCTCTTGACTCGACTCGTATTCGGAATCCTCGTCTTGCTCCGAGTCCGATTCTGGTCCGGTTGCCATCAGTGCGAGGTAGCTTGCATTCTTCGGTTGTTCATCGTCGGAATCGTCCGAGCTTTCATCCCACGTGGCTTGAAGAGCCTTCTTCTTTTTGTTCTTAGTGGGTTGGTCCTCTTTCTTGTAAGGGCATTCATGTTTGAAGTGCCCTTTTCTGTTACAGCCGAAGCAGATCATTTTGCTTTTACCTTCAGTGCTGTAGGGCTTCATCACCTTTTGAATATCTTTCTTTGAAAGTTTGTTCTTCCTTCTGGTGAACATTTTTCTTACCAAGTTCACCAGTTGTTCTTCTTCATCAGAGCCTGACTCATCTTCAGGTTCTTCTTGGACTTTTCTCTTTGATTTGGCTTCCTTTGGTGAACCTGCAAATAAAGCTAGCCCTTTCTCGGCCTTGGCGTTAGTCTGTTCGTGCAGTTCTAATTCACAAAACAATTCATCTAAATTAATTTTAGAAAGGTTCCTAGAAATTTTATAAGCATCTATAATAGATGCCCATAGTGAATTTCTAGGGAATGCATTTAAAGCGTACCTTATGATGTCCCGGTTCTCCTGTTTGTGCCCGATCATGTGGAGTCCGTTCAGTATGTCCTTGATCCGGGCGTGGAGTTGGCTAGCAGATTCTCCTTCCTGCATTTTGATGTTAAATAATTTATTCAAAAGTAAATCCCTTTTTGTTACCTTGGCATCAGAGGTGCCTTCATGTAGTTCAATTAATTTGTCCCATAGCTCCTTTGCTGAGTCGGTTGGTCCAATTCTGTTTAGCTCCTCTTTGGTAAGTCCGTACTGGAGGGTGTTCTGGGCTTTGAACTCGGTCTGAGCCTTTTTCTTCATTTCTGAGTTCCATCTGTCGGGCCTTAGTGGAGCATTATTTCCCTCATCCATTGGCGGTGTGTAGCCTGTTTGAACTGCAAACCACTGATCCATGTCGGTCTTCAGATACACCTCCATCCTTCTCTTCCAATAGGGAAAGTCTTCCCCATTAAAGAGGGGAGGGCGAGCAGTGCTATAGCCTTCACCTTGGGCCATTTAACTTCTGTGCACACGAAATAAAAGTAGAAAAAATATCCCAAGACTGGGTCTTGGATTAGTAGTGCGGGAAATGATAAACTAACTAAAAGCAACTTGAACGGTGTTGCACCAGATTCAAGTAAAATCAAACGAACGGAAAAAATAATCCAAATCTAGGCAACAATACCTAATTTAGATCAAGTGTAGTGAAAAACCAAAACTCGAAAAAAACTGGATTTCCCTCGGCTCTTATGGTGGTTGCACCGATACAGAGCGTACCAGGCTCTGATACCACTTGTAGGATCGATGCACGTGAGAGGGGGGGGGGTGAATCACGTGCGTTTTTCAAAAATCAAAGCGCTTTAAAAAGCGTGCACAGCGGAAACGAAAGAAACGAAAAACACACTAACACAGACGAATTTTACTTCGTTCGGAGTCTTCGTCGACTCCTACTCGAAGGCCCAGGTCCCTCGGACCTTTCCGTTGGACAATCCACTAAAACTCTCTATCGGTCAACCCCGATTGAGTAGACGAGTACAAATGAACTTAAAGTGTGACAACCCCACACTTTCAAGTAATTAAGTGCAATAAAGTAATAAAAGAAATTCTTCTTTTTACCGACGTCCGGAGTAGGTCGACTCTTTCGGGGCAGCGGGACGTCGTCGGCTCGAAGTGTAGCGTTTCCGGAGCAAGGCGCGAGCGTAGAAGAACTTGAAAGCTTTGGAAGCAGTGTTATTCTTTGAAGAGGGTCGAGGCCCTCTTTATATAGGGCAGGGGGCGCCCGACATGCTCGGGGCGCCCCCCACGTGGCTCTCGATCCCGTGCGCCCTCCGGTCAAGGCTGATCTCTTCATCTTCGGGATCAGCTTTGACTGGGGCGCCCGACGCGCGCGGGGCGCCCTGGTTGACCAGTCAAGGCTTCATCTCCTTGGCTTCGCGAGGGCGAGCTTCGGCAGCTGGCAGTGAGGTGGCACAGGGGGCGCCCGATTCAAGCGGGGCGCCCCGAATAGCGCTGCTGTCGGGGCGTTTACCTCTCCGCTGACATTGGGTTGACTCTGGGGCGCCCGACACATCCGGGGCGCCCTGCTCAGCTACGGCCTCACTCCTTTGAGGCTCTCTGAGCTGAAAAAACACAGTCCTTCGGTCCTGCATCCAGGGTTAGTCCAAAACAAGGCTAGTACAATTTTATATGGAATAAAATTAGATACAATTCTAAGTTAATTAGATCCTGTCTCCCAGACCAGGATCTAACCAGGACTCAACTTAGATCACCTAAATGGGTCTAAGTTGGACCGCGCCTAAAGTCCAAGATTGGACTCGTCCTCACTGGGTCGCTCCTCCAGTGACTTACCTTACTTACCCATTGTGCAGCTCTACTTGACTTCTTGATCCTACCAGGACTTCCTGCCAAGGCTCAACCACCTTGGTCTTCTTGCCAAGTCTCAACCAACTTGGTCTTCAGCCAGTTGTCAGGTCCCGCGGACCCAACTGGACTTCCCGTCAGGACTCAACCATCCTGGACTTTAGCCTGGTGTCTGGTCCTAAGTCTTTCAACCCTGCACACTTGGTAAAGAGGTTAAACACACACAACCCTACACTTTAACTACTTTGTCATACATCAAAACCCGAGTTTGACCGTTAGTGCAAACTGCACCAACACTAAGGATATCGTAAAACTAGGTCAATGCGTCACCGAAGTAAATTCTCCGGGACCGGAGGTGATCTCAAGCTTGCACCACCTATTACGGAATAAACTATTCCGTATACACCACGAGGACCCCTACGTCCAATGCCCTAAGGCCACTCTGCCTCGAACACACCGAGGGTAATAATCTCTAACCGGAGCACTCCTAATCAGATCGACCAAAAGTGCCTAATCATCCAAAGGTAACAACACGTGCTCATATACCCAGTTAAGAATACATCCGGATGTCGTCTACGAATAGTAACGGCTCATCCCAACATCCTAAGGGCACCAGACTCAAACAATCCACATGGTGGCCAGATCATCGGAATGCCCGTACAACATACCAAGGCATAACTGATCGAGGGATCATCATTTAACCATCAGCTACAACCGAACAACTAATCAACATCACCCATATCAAGGGTGCTCAACCCTAGGATCACTTGTGCCACATCTACTGACATACCCGATATCTAACCACTCCATCCGTAATGTCTTTCTCAAATCCGTCCACCAACAGGAATGCCCCTAGTCTCTGTACCTACGGGTATCACCTGCAAAACACACCAGCCGAGAATGGTGAGCCTCACTTGCCTCTTTTAAGACGATCCAAGAAGCTCCTCCAAAAACATGTCAGAAAATTTTCTAACCATAGAAAACGCTAGAACACTCCTTCGGACATGCGTCCGAAAATTCTCAGACTACGAGAACATCCCAGAGCCAAGGGCTACCACTGTCCTCAGTACAACCCAGTGATAATAGGAATCCCTAACGTTCACGTTCTAGAACCTCTGGGCCCGAGACGAGGAGGTAATTGGAATCTCATCGTCTCTGGCACCAATAAGTCACCACACGGACTGGTTTGGGGGTCAGATCATAACCACCCTTACTTGACAACCAACGGTCTACCCCTCGAACACCGTCCTCGATAACCTCTACCGATCACGGTCGAATCTCTTAGGTGATACGCAGCTAACACCAAATTCACCGCAGCATATCCGTTCCTAATTCTCGATGTATCATCGAGAATATTTAACACGTACGACCTAACTATGAGTCATGATACCTCATAGGCTAGAACAACGTCAGACCAGTCGACTAACCGTCGTCTCGTAACCCGATATACCCCAACTCCGCCCCAAAACGCGATAGAGACACATAATCTCTTAGGTGTATCCCAAAGTAATCGCAAAGTAATTATTTGTTTCCTGAGTACCGTCCTTAGTGTCTTCACATAAAGGTAACTCAGTCTCGTAAGTGATTTGCATCGTTGCACAAACCAGAAGTCTAAAGGTACCTTCTTGGTTATCCAAACCAAGTATGAGCGATAATCCCGTAAATGTCAAGCAACTAGCTCTACACTCTTCCGGATCGGTACAAGTCACATTTGACTGTACTATTTAGGTTATCTAACCAAGTATAATGAATTCGAGGTCAAAAGTCCCACGGAATAGGATATATCTATCCTCCATTTACTGAAATGATAAACAGTGAATATCATCTCTGCTGCATCCAACAGGTCATGCCCTCCAAACATGCCATCTAGGATATCTGTACGGAAATAAATAACCCTAACCGCCCAAAGCTCCATGAGCTAAAGTGGATTGATCCTATATCGGTCGAGTCAACTACGATACACAAGCTCCAATAGGTTGTCGTCCGATGTAACCCTAGCTTCCCAACTCATCAGTCAGTACCATTGAAGAATCAATATTCTCCACTATACAATCGAATTCACAACGTGTCATCCGATCATCTCCTTAGTCAACCTTGACCATCATGGTGATTTGGAAAAGCTTGACTAGGTGTCAATCGAGCTACCTCCAAGTCAATGGATACCCACCCTAACAGTATGAGAATTGATATCCAATCCCTCTCGGGAAATATCCATCCAACCTATCCAAGGTAGAGTATACAAAAGTATAACCGACACTCAAAAGATATATATCTACTATGATATACACCAAAATACCACAAAGATATATATCTATGAAAGTCATACTCATATTCCATCTATATCAATCTTTTACTATCAATTATGGTATATAGCTGGTACTACACTTCCTGCATCAATGCAGGTCATGTACTCACTCGTACCCTCTAGGTCACCTAAGTCAACACGAGCGAACCAGAAGTCTAAAACTCCCCGATATAGGAGAAATCATCATTGTATCGATATGCAGTCTCAATGTTTCACACAGTCAATAACAACTGATACTAGTATACAACGGGTATGGGACAGGAATTCTATAACTTGAATTCCTTAACCTCCGATAGGTTATTTACAGGTTCGACCCTCGTCTTCCGACCATATATCGGTGCTACTCGAGAATCAACATTCTCTGCATCCTAGACGAGTCGGCAACATGTCAACCAGTCACCTATAATCGACTCCCAACATGGTCGCAAATAAAACGGATCGACTACATGTCTTCCAGCCAAAATATAACTACGAGTACCTACCGGCCAAATATATAAGGTGATATACAATCCCGTCAAAATACAAAAATATCTAACCCTACACTAGACAGTAGATACAAAAGAGGTAGATGAGATATGTCATATACCTCGTGTCGCCTGGAGAAGTCCCGTCGCCGCCATGTCCCAATCACGTCTATCGAGAAAACGACTCCGACACAAAATCCGAAAAAACACCCACAAGACCACAAGGTATCTCGAGAACCTGGCTCTGATACCAAATAAATTGTCACGCCCCGAGGAGCTGCCCGTCCGATACCGACCAGACTGCCACTCCCTCGACCGACGGACAATTCGAAAACCATGCATCTACGACCACCTCAGTCGGCTGTACCACAACCTATAGGGCTGGAACAACCGTCCGAAATACACGAAAATGAAACGACGATAAAAGCTGCGTACCGGTACGACTTACGACAAGCGCAAAACACAAGGCCTCCATGGCTCACCAAAGTACAACTATACCGCCGTATGAAAGGACGCAACCAAACACGAATACAGCAGTGGAAAAGTAAAGTAAAAGAAACAGAAAACGGGTACCAACATGTACCACCAACAAAGTAAAAGAAACATCCCGGAATCATCTCGAAGAAATACGCAAACTGGGACAGGCCGCCGGGCACTCCAGACAATCATCCTGAAATAAAAACAAGGAGCTAACAGGGTAAGTCACAGTACTCAGCGGATATCTCATCAGATATACAGGATAGCCTAAGCTAGCAATAGTGTAACAGACTATCGAAATAACACAGGTACAGGTAGAGGTAAGTACAACTGAAACAGAAATAGAAAATACCATACCAATGTGGCTGAGTCGCCGAAACCAGACATAAGGGTCTCCTGTATGTGTATGTCAAATATATGCAACATCCAAGTATAACAAGCACGAGCAAATGCAAAATATACGTATGCACATCGTGCAATGACATGGTCACCTCTGTCGCCGGTTAGACATCGTTACCTATGCACGGGAGGAAGCTGAACGGAGGCCACCCTCCGGCGTAGAGCTGTGACTACCGTCCGTACTCTGCCATCACTGCTCCTGAGCGACCGAGTAGACGGTATGCTGTCGGCGTAACACCCCTACCCCATGACCTATCCGGGGGATATCTCTACCTGAATGTTTCCTCACTGTCGGAGTAACATCCCTACCCCGGGTCCTCTATGGGGGATATCTCTACCTGAGTGTTAACACCTACCCCATGTATATAAATGGGGGAGAGACCTCTCTCTCTCATCTCCTGGTATATGGACTACTCAAGGAGGGACAACTGCCTACTACCACGCTCCGATTCACTAACCCATCAGTGCATGAGCGGAGCAGCACAGAACACACTACTCATACTCCGTCAACCACTAACCCATGAGTGGCCGTATGGATAGGTCAGTATGACTATCAACCTGACTCACCCTTAAGGGGGCCCCTGATCGACAGTGATGCACAGTGCACGATGATGCATGACTCTGGTCAAACAACATCCACTATCTAGTCCACCTATATCAACATGATATGCAAGGATCATAGATAATGCACCATAGCCTAGGTCCTAAAGGTATAGGTATCACATGTCAGGTATATCATAAACAGTATCAGCAAAGGTAGAGCAAGTATAAAATAATACATTACCCTACCGCTAATCATAGCATATCAAACATATCAGCTATGACTAATCTAAAAGATAAGTCAGAGGTACCCGCCTCCAATGTAGTCCGAAAGTGTAGGGAACCCTCCGTCCAAAATAATATCTGCAACCAGGTAACAAAACCAACCAACATCCTGCATATAAGAATAACAGTTATTTAGCTAAAATCACACATGATATTTAGCTAAATCAATATTCAACCTAATTCAACCCGATCCAAGCCCTAATCAAAACGATTCAAAGACTCTATAACCAACTCTCAGGATCAACAACTCCTAACACGGGTACAGAACTAAATCCGCAACACCAAGCCGGATCCTCAATAATCCAATTGCAACACATAGCAAAACCCATACCAGCTGTGAACACAAACAAAAACCACCATAAACTACCCAATGATGATCCAAATCACAAATCCACACCATGATCAGAGAGCAACAAATCCAAATATAACTTAGGTTCAAAACTCAATCGCAAGGTGGAACTCACGACAAACACAAGGTCCAAACAGAAACACAGCAAATCCATACTACACACACTACTGCTCACTACGAAACCAACAACAAATCTCACAATAACACAAGTAATGCAACCATCTCTAATCCAACAGAAGGGAAATCAACTTCATAGAAGTTCACCACTCAAAGAACCAGAGCTAATCCATAGTATCATCTCACGGTAGAAACAATACAATTCCGAGAACTCTTGCCATAGAACGAAACCCACAAAACACAACAACAACAGAAATCGTGCCATCCCATAGGAACCCAAGTTCAAGATCAAACTAGAACAACACAGATCAATTCCAATTCTGCGATCAAAACCATAAACACAGGAGGAATCAAAGATCTATACTATAAGAACATGACCTATAGCATCTCTAATCTCTCGACCAGAGCAAGAATGGCACATACCAAAACAAGCATACCAAAACTTTGCTCCTTACCTCAGATATCACCGGCGCCCCTGTTCCAATCCGACGATCCCAGTAGCAGAGCAACGAGATCAAGACTCAGCCACCCCCTGGAACCAAGCATCAACCCTCAGATCACCCTAGATCACGACAGAAATCAATCGGAAGAATTGGGAACGAATACGAAATAAAACTTTGGATCGAATAATGAGATTCTCACCTCAATCATCGTTGTTTCGAGGCCCTGCTCCAACTCGCCCAAATCAAAAATCGGTAGGAGAAAGCAGGTTGAAGAACAAAAGACGGCAAGCCCCAACATCCAGCACCTGCTCAACCCAGTAGCTTCGCCCAACAGCAGCCATTTCTTCCCGCCGAGCCAAGTAGAGAAGATGGGAAAGAAAAACCTCGATCGACCGCGATGGAAGGAAGACGACTCCTCTTCGGAGAAGCTCGATCACCG
This sequence comes from Boesenbergia rotunda, assembly GCA_024364735.1. Taxonomy (NCBI): domain Eukaryota; kingdom Viridiplantae; phylum Streptophyta; class Magnoliopsida; order Zingiberales; family Zingiberaceae; genus Boesenbergia; species Boesenbergia rotunda. The sequence continues at coordinate 98,594 of JAGFNQ010000951.1, read as the reverse complement.
ATCAAGAAGTTAAAAAAAATCCCTCGCGCCTGGGTATCTTAACCTGCCCAGCATTCACCGTGATTTACCCCTAAACCAGGGGGCAGCTGGGTTGGCGGTTCCAACCTTTTTGAAAAAGAAATCGATCACCGATCAAGAAGGTGCAGCGCAACCGGAGGTAGGGCTTCACCCTCGGCGACGATTTCCGGCGGAGAAGAAGGGGAAGAAGGAAAAAAAAGATTTCGGCTTCGGGCTTTGGCGGAGTGTGCGAGGAAGAGGAGAAAAGAATTAATTTTAAGTGGTTACCCTTTTCCAATTTAGCCCCTCCACTTCCCCAATTCCAAACTAAGCCCTTTTCCCATTTTAGTCCTTTCATTTTCCGTATTTTTACACATTCCTTCCGAGCAAGAAGCATGAGGGCACCAACGTGATCCTCCTAAAGTTCCTCCGGGCCAAAAAGTACAACGCCGCCAAGGCACTGGAGATGCTCTAGAGGACGCTGCAGTAGGGGCGGGAGTTCGAGCTTGAGTGCGTGAGAGGTGTTTGCGTGAATGACAGAGAGGCGGCGGCTAAGGTGTGACAACCTATTTGCAACCTCTGCCCTCTTGCGGGTTGCTCGATCTCTTAGGGTTTCTTCTCCTCATGCTTCTTGGTTTCTCTATTGATTCGTCGGTGACCTTTTCTCCGTAAATTGTCTCGATTCCATTGTTGTTTTCTCCGTTGGTGCTCGGATTTGGCTACTTAGGGTTGCTTCTTCCTCGTCCGCATTCATGGTAGCTCTCGTCGAACGCAGAGGTGATCCCACATTGATCCTTGTATGCTTAGCTTGTTTCTTATGCTTTGGTTACTCGAAGAAGCGGATGAGTGAGGGAAAGGATTCCACCGTAGAAAAATATCGCTGTCGTAATGGATGCTCGTCGTCGTTGCCTAGCGGGAGGAGAAGGCGTTCTCTGACCCTGTTGCAATGCTTGACTGGCTGTGGAATTCTAGTCTAGGTGGCAGATCGAGAATTCCGATCACCAAATGCCACTGTGGGAGGCAATCGGAAACATGCCATTCTGGTTCTAATGATCCTTTGATCGTCGAGGTGTGCTGGGTCGTGTTCTCTTCTGTTGATTCGATGTAGCTGAGAGGCGTTTCGAAAAGGAACAATTTTTTATTTAGTTGTTGCTTTTTCTGGTTGAAGATCTCTCTTTTCACTTTGCGCGGTTGCTTGTTGATCGGGTTTAGCAAATGTGGAATTTGTTGATTTGATACTATGTTTGGACAGAATTGGAATTCAATTTCGTGCTAAGGTGAAAGTAAATCAAACCTCTTTAGGTCTGATTTGGATTCCAATTCCTTTGAAAAATTATAAGTACTAAAATAGGCCCTCTTCCCTTCGCTAACTATCCCGCAACTTTCTCTGTCGAATTTCTCTCTCAACTTGATTTTTCTTCCTCTACATGCGAGGTTGAAACCCTCCTCTTAGTTGGAGCTCTTCTCGTGTGCATCTTCTGTTGCAGGGCGGCGGCGTTGGGTAGCCTATAGTGTGCGTCAAACCGTGTGACGCTATCGCTCTTGGTTATCGTTGGCGATTCTTTCTTCTTCTTTTCTGTGTGAGCCCTCCTTCTTTTCTTTGCTGCTGTCGTTGCTCCTTGTGGTGGTTGCATTTTCTCCGCCGGTGGCTCGGTAGTGGGTGTCAATGACATTTGGATGTCATTCAGTTTTTGTTTTATTAAGTTGTTAATAAAATATTAAGTTTTATTGATGAAGGAAAAAATAGTAAATATATAAGAATTGAATTCAATTTTGATAGATTCCAAATCAAGAAATTCAATTTAATTATATTATTTACTAATTCATTCTAAATAAAAAAAATTGAATTCAATTTCTGTTGAAATTTAATCTTTTCAAATGGGGTGTGTGGGTATCTTGATTGGAAAATTTATTCTCTCGATTAGGATCTACTATATCTATGTGCTTTCATTATCTGAGATTTTGATGGTCGGAGAGGAGAAGAATGTTTGTTCTTTGCAGCCTTCAAGGTTCTGTGGGCTTTGATAGCTCTACAATGGTGAACGAGTCTTTTCCACTTCAGAAAAAGTTCATGGAGGCTCGCGAGATGTTGTACAGGGAGACAGCCGCTCGCGAGAGGCTGTGCAGGATGCTAGCCGCTTGTGAGCGACCGTGTGTAGATGCCCACCGCTCGTGATGAGTGTGAGCGATCGTGTTGGGCCGGTTATGCAATGCTGTCAAAATTATCGGAGGTTCGTGTGGTTGATGACAGCGACGCACAAGACGAGAACGAACAACGGGAAGGAAAGGCGTTTCGGCTGATTTTGGATGGATAAAAATCGGGAATAAATGAATTTACAGATGAATTTGTGAATCCATCCATCTATTATTTCATATAAAATAAACGGTGAAAAGGATTAATAATCCATCCTTCCCTGTTAAATAAACAACGGAAAATTTTCCACGTGGAAAGCTTTCCTTATTTTTTAAATCCATCCTTCCAAGTAAACTAAGCATGTCACGCTCCCTAAAGGCTCGTGCTCGCTCGAAAATCGGGCAACACTTACTTTATATGACGGACAATCTGAGGGTTAATACATAGACATCCCACACATATAAACCACACAACCATACTCGGTTGACATTCACACATTCATAACTACGCAATTAAATATTTTGCATAATAAATGATAAACATAATCAGTAAATCTCCATAAACCAAATGCGGCAAATCAAAATCCAGCAAAAATAAATAAATACACGTCCATAGAGGAAACAAATACCATCCAAAATGAAAAACATAACTAGGGCGACATCAATACGATAAGATTACTATGAGAGTACGATTATAAATAAAAATGATACTCAAACGGGGACAGATAGCTGGATCCTCTCTTACCGACACGAGACATGATTATCAACTACCTGAAACAAAAAAAAAATAGAAGAACGAGAGGTGGTGAGTCCCAGGCAGACTCTGCGGATATAAGACTAAATAAATGCATAGTATATAAAAAGGATAAAAAACAAACATATAGAAGATAAATGTATACAATCTTTAAAATAAATAACATAAATCAAATGCAACTGTACGAATAAACATATCTGAAACCCAATGAAACACGTAGGGGCATGATCAAAATTCTCCTTAATACCTCAGTAAACTGCTAATACTACTGAGCAGATCCAGATCATATAATAAATGTAAATCATAATCGAATATGCATGCATGCCAATCAAATGTAACAATCATAGCTCAAACAAGTACAACAAATACAAGCAAATGCATAATACATAATATGCACATGATGTCATGACCTGCACTGTACACATATCAACCACCACTACATTGGGTAGGTTGAGTGGACAAGATACAAGCGCTAAAATCTGTGACTATGCAGATACACCATAATACCTATGACCCTGTATGAAAAAGTCGTAACACCTGTGACTATAAAACCCCGAAATACCTATGGGGACTCCAAACACTTGGGGAGTATTAATTGTCTGCACACAACACCAACTGAGCGTGGCACAACAGGAAATAAGATATAACCGATGACTTGTCCCAACCACAAGGGAGTCAGTGATTGTGGGCATACAAACAATGCTATGATGTATGTCACTAATATGCACAACCTCATTCAAGTCAAAACCATGCAACCAAAACGATACGAAACACAATTAACACCAAAGTAAATAAACATGTTCTAATCTAATAGGTAGGGTTTATCTAATGCCAACCCAAACCTAAAAAAGTCAAATGATAGTTCTATAGTACATGCGTACACGTGGTACTCTTTAGATAAGAGACCAAGAGATGAGACTGTATAATTGAATATTTTGAATTGCTGCTCAAATGTCAAGCAAGAATAAGTATCAAGTAGAAAAAACAAGGAGAATAAATTTAAGATAAAATAACCTACTCCAGAAATAAAACAACCATACATTTAGGCTACATTTGATAGGGGGTAAACCATCCTGTAATGTAATCAAGATTACATTACAAGTTGGATTCCTTTGTTTGGAATAATTTTAAAATTGTAATGTAATGGAATCTCGATTACAAAAGTGGTTCAAGATTTGTAATCTCGATTACAAAACAAAAACGATGTAATCCTATTACATTACAGATTGTAAAGTGTCGTCGGGCCGTCGGCGGTCGTCGGCCGGCGCCGGTCGTCGGTTGTCGGCGGCCGCGGTCGCCTGTCGCGGTCGCCGATCGCGGTCGCGCGGCTGGGCCGGTCGTCGGTCGCCGGCCGGCGGGCGCCGGTCGCCGGTCGCTTGTCGCCGGCGACGACTGGCAGTGGTCGCGGCCGACGACAGCGATCGCCGCCGCCCGCGCGGTCGTCGGTTGCCGGTCAACCACGACTGTCGCCTACCATGGTCGTCGGTCGTCGTTGTCGGTCATCGGTCGTCAATCTTTGATTATATTACATGATGAATTACCCTTTACCAAACGCAGCCTATGGTTATCAAAGATTACATACGACTCATTATCAAACATAGTAATGTAATCAAAATTACATTACAAACTTAATTACATTACAGACTCGATTATAATTATATTACCCCTTATCAAACGCAGCCTTAAAGTAAACGAATCTATAAGAATCAAGTAAGAAGTACCCGTCCTAAATATAGTCGCGTCGAAAATAAGTCCCGCGTCAAGAAGCACGTCTGAAATCAAGATCCTATACCAATATGTGTGATTTAGCTAACTATAATGTACAAAAAGTAGCTAAGTCAAATCTCCTAACCAATAAGGATAATCCCCAAATCGCATCAAATGTCAATTAACCTAATTAATAATCCATATTGTTTAATCACAATTTCTTGATTAATATTCTTTACTCACATCACAAAACAAATAAATACATAACCAATAAGAACAAACACAAAAAGGGATATATCATGCTGTGAATTTTAATATTGTGGAACAGGAATAACTAGGATGATATGCAACCCAATAGATTTCTTCCCGTGTCAATCGATTAAATCTATCCTCCTAATTAATCCATCATGCAGACCCAATTACTATCCAAGTATCATTTCAAATTAACAATTATTCTTTCTGTCAGCATGCGTCTCTTCCCATCATACTATTTCTAGCATTTAACTAAATCATATCTATTGCTCTATTGCCCAACGTGATCAATTCGAAATTAGTCTGTTCCGAAAGAGATCGACGCCGACGGCACATCGTGGATACCGAAGGGAGGAGAGGAACGTCGCGCCCTGCGAGATCAACATGAGCGTTAAGAAAACACACCGGAGGTTGTCCGGCGGAACCTACTCCGACGCTCAAATCAGTGTCTCGATGGAGATGGAGAAAAGTATAAGACAAGAAAGAAAGTACGAATAGTAGATAATACTTAACTCCTTTATCGGAGGGGTTGGAGTCTCGTTTATACCTGCGGCAGTGGCCGTACGTGTCTCCACCTCATTCGCCACGTTTACCCCATCTTCGGTTATAGAATCACCTTTGTAACGACCATCGTAGTCATTAAATCTAGTCCATTGTAAGGAATGAGGGCGATAATGGTCGTGGATTACGGGTCCTGACCCTTTAGTGATTATTGATGGTCCTTATCTACAGAGCCGCAAATAGTGGGTCCGTTATTCAAGGTTGAAGGTGGATTGAGCTCCGCTTCTCCGAGGTGGTCTCAGGATCTTCTGCGAACGTGTTAGCGTTACGGGAAGTTACGGAAGAGGAAGAAACGCTTCCTCCTCTTCAGCTTCCAACGTATAAAACATTCAAAGCCTTAATAAACCTCCATTGATGGAGGTATTGATTAAGGTAGAGGAAGAGACATCTTCCTCCTATATAAGCTGCGTCCAAATGCAATCCAAGGCACGCGATCAAAGAGGCGAGCAGACGAAGGAGCATTACACGAGGGATTTGGTTTGTGGCTAATTGGGATCGGTCCTCGGTGACGTTCTCGTGACAGCAAGCAGAGGAAGAAGAGAAGAAGGAGATCTGATCACTCAAGCAGAAGAAGAAGAAGAAGGAGATCTGATCACTGTAAATTTTGTATTTCGCAATCTAATAGAATGGTATTCGTTTTTTTAATGTACTCATGCTCGAGATCTAACAGAACGCTCCGCCTCCTCGAAGCGGTCTCAGGCCCCGACTTCCCCGGGTGATCCCGGGAGGGGTTTTTCGCTTTGGACCTGGACATGGCGGCCCCAAATTGAGTGGAGGAAAGGGCGCGCGGTGGCGCTCAAATCTGGGCAGCGTGCCAATCTTGTGAGAGAGATGAGAGACGCGAAGGGAAAAGGTGGCTCCGGCGATGGTGAATCAGATCGGCGACAGTGTCAGTTCGATGGGCTTCTGCTCGGGGCCAAAAGGCCGACGACGAGGCACGCATGCGAACACGCGTGGGAGAGGAAGAAGAAGAGGTTGCGACGGCAAAGAGGGAGAGGGGTCGGCGAAGATGGAGGGGGAAAGGGATTAGGGCTCGGCGAAGGATATATATATTATTTCGAAATCAAATTTTCTTTAAATAATTCGAAACACTGCATCTCGCGTCTATTTATCTGGGCAACTATTTTTATAAATTTTAAAAAAAAAATCAAAATTTTTTATAAGATTATTTTCATTTTTAACCATTTATTTATAGTATTATATATATACACACACAAAGCATTAGGAAACACTGTATATATTCGAAAATAAAAATGATAATGAGTTTTGATTGAGGAGTTTATGAATTTAATGATAACTTAATTGGGATTGAGTTATAAAATCAAGGGTATTATATTTATATTTTAATTCTGATTATCGTACACCAAGCATCATAAATGAGAATGAAATAGATTTCATTTTCATTTCTGTCTTTTAAACTCGCTTACCAAGCGCCCCCTTAATATTTTCTTAGAAAAAATCAGTCGATATTGGGCTTCAAGTTGGAGAATAAATCCTGTGTTCTGAGATTCTCTCTGTCCCCGTGTCCCAACTTGCCGGCGATGGCCAACGAGTCCTTCGATCGTCGATCAGACACCACCGCCCGCCCCGAACAAAACTATACCCTAGGGGGTACGGTGAACCCGTTGGAGATCGTCGCAATTGCGATCTCGCCGGATTCACCGTCGAATCCGACGAAATCGCAATTGCGACGATCTCGGCCGATTCACTATTATCCCAGAATATCGTTTGATTCGGGATGGCGATCGGAGACTAATGATGGTGTCCGATTGACGATCAAAGGACTCGCCGGCCATCACCGACGAGTTGAGACACGAGGACAAATAAAATCTCGGGACAGAGGATCCCGTGTGCTTCAGGTCGTGTCCTGGTTTGTTTGCACGGGCATGACCGTGGTGAAAGCATGAAGAAGTCTACTTTAGTCTGGAGCACCATGGTTGTAAGACACAGCTGTGCCCCTATTTGTTGGCATAGCTTAGCCACGCCTCATGCCGGAAGCACAAGTACTTTGAATTTTTTGGTAACTTACTATATTTTTTTTTTCTAAAATACCAAATATGTATTGATCAGCTATATAAATAGAATCTTATAACTTTAAATCTAATTCTAATAACCATTTCATGGAATAGACACAGCCTCAAATCACAAGAAAACTTCCTCATCTTCTCTCCTCTCATGTTTCTCTCGGTTTCTCTTTTGCGATTTCTTCTCAATTGTTGCGCATGGTGCAATCTCAACAAAGTATACAAGTATAAATCAAAATTTATTAATCCATTAAAAAATAAAATTTAGTGAGTTTTATGAAACATATTATAACTGAAACAAATACAATACACTAATTTTCCTTTTTTTTTACAATAGCCATTAGCAATACTATACAAAATATAGACATTAATCTACTTAACATCCCGAAGCAGCTGAACCGTTTCCTCCATCAGCCTCCACCTCCAGCACCAGCACTAGCACTTGATCGACGACGAGATGCCTGGATCTCTTCAAGGATGACTATCAACGATACAATGAAGGCGAAATCCTCGTTCGGTTTCACTGTTATCTCTAGTTTGTCCCTTGCAAAAAATGCAGTCTCCCGATGCATCTGCAGTGGCTAATTAATCAGAGAAAAAACAGAGAAAGAAAAGAATGCTTGAATTTGGGTAATTTTGTGCTTAATTACTTGGGCTATGATTTCATCAGTTTGGCCAATACAAATGGTGCATTTCTTGCTTCGTGAAATTATCTTAAAGTCACAGGGGGCAGCTTCGTCAGTGTTGGTGGCCAAGAACACATCAAAGTTGTCCTTCCACTGGAATATCTTGGAGGTTCGCACTTTGAACAGCAAATCGTTCGGGCTGGTGCTGTCTCCTCTGAATACTCTCCATGTTTCATGCCAACTAAATCCCTAAAATTAACAAGAACCGACCGTGCGTGAGTATAATTTTAAGGGATAGATAAAGTTTTGAAGATGAAACCTTACTTTCGGTTTCATTGTGAGAAGAGGGTTGCCGGCGGCGTCGAGGAGGAGGCGGCGGCTGCTGAAGTAGACATCCTTCGCCATGAACACCACGTCGCCGTTGGTGTCCCTGACCTTGTAAAGGTCGTTCGGGGTGAACAAACCCCCGGTGCTCTTGAGCGTTAAATTGACGGGGTACGGAACGGTGAACTGCCGGGCGGCCACCAGCTCGGCAGGCGCAACAGGTCTCGCCGTCTTCCCATCCGCCATGGCTGCTAGCTAGCTGCTGCACAAGCCTTCCTGAAGATTTTGTGATTCAGTATTAATTAATTCTGTTGTGTCGTCCAGTCTTGTTAAATAGATATCTCGACGTGAACGTAAATGCAGACAAGATCCTTGGGCCGGAAGCATAGTTTGCAGAATCGCGATCCTGGATCGTAGGATCGTACGATCCTACGGCAGAAAACGATCCAGAATCGCGCAGAATCGTTTTTTGTAGCAGGATCGCAGCAGGATCGGTAGGATCGGACAGAATCGGACAGGATCGTATAGGATCGGACAGGATCAGAACAGAATCGGAACAGGATCGATGAAAACTTTAAGAGGTCATAACTTTTGACTCGGATTGAACCACGTGACCTATAATATATCAAATTGAAACTCGTTCAAAGATCTACAAGTTAGTTTTAAGATTGAATCCCAAAAAATATTGTTTAAAGCCTTTTCAGAGGCCCAGAAGATTATTAATCTTTTTTATTATTTTTTTTATCTTTTACATCGTTAGTGTTAGTGTTTTAAGATTATTTAAATATCTATTTAATTATTTTTTAGTTAGTTTTTGATTAATAATATTATGTTATATCTTTTTTCTAAAATGATAAGTCTTTAGATGTCTATTATCTAATAGGTTGACAATTAAATTGGATCATCTTGTAATAAATAGAATATTCTTGAAGTTAAACGTGATTATTTTCATTATAGTGTTAATAAAAATTGTATATTTTTTCATTTTAAGGGTTTTTGATAGGATCGTACGATTTTACGATCCGATCCTGACCGATCCGATCCTGATCCTAAATCGATCCTGTGTAGGATCGCGATTCTACGAACCTTGGCCGGAAGTCAAGTCGGCATGGCTGGTTTTTAGAAAATTCAATTGCGCGTCAATCTTGATCTTCCTGTTTGCGTACTGCGGCAGGAGAGCCCGAGTTGATTGCCACTTTTTGGAAACATCTAGTTGTGCCTAAAATAATTTTAAAAAAATTTATCAAGTATCCGTGATTCAATTCTTAATTACCCATGATTCAATTCCTAACTATGATAAATTTTTAAAAAAATTTATTCTCTAAATAGGATGCGTAACCGTAGGATATTAAACTTATGAACCGTCTGCTATGATTGCTTCATGATTTACCTTAATAGACTGTGAAAAATTTTCGTGAGATTAGATTAGTTATCTTAGATTCAATATTATTTAACTTGATTAATATTTTAATTTTTTTTTATGATGGTTCATGCTACCTCCATGATATATAGTTGAGTTGGTCATCATATAGGAGACTTGTAAAAATAGACAATAGTTGATTCAAGTTGAAAAAAATATCCTCTCATGTAGTAGTGGTTTATTTGATTTTCTATTTTTTTTAAAAAAAATATGATGCTTCATGTTGGGCCAACTTAACATGTTATCTAAATAGGCTACTTGGACCGCGAGCGCTTTTCGATTTACCTTGGTGATCGGTAGGAAATTTCCGTGGAGTCAGGCTGATCATCCCAGATTCAATTTGTCTGCTGTCTGATTCATATATTTTTTAAATAGGCTACTTGGGCATGGGGTATGTTATCTCGGGCTGTCTTCTTATCGCTCTTAGATTCAGTACGCTTAACTAATTAAATCAGCTCGTCTGATACACCCAGTCCAAGATTCACTTAGGTACATCTTCCCCACGTGTTAATCATAACATCCGGATTAATAGTCCTCGTGATTTATCTTTTCCGTGTTAGCTCTGGGATGGGTTGGCGGAGACATTAAAGGCGAACGATTCATCTTTTACCACCAAAATTCACTTACGTAAGTCAACGGGACAATTTCAATGAATTTACTTAGCTTATTTTATTTATTTTCATTTCGATTGTTAATATATTTACTGTCGTTAAAATATGTCAGGTAAAATGAAAATTTTCTTTTGTTAATCTAGGCGTTGGAATTTCACTCCCTTAGTCTTGGATGTAGATCCTTCTCCTCTCTTTCAGTTCATCTATCTGTTAAATTTAAAATATCATTTATATATTAATTCACTATTTGTTTATGACTAGTTTGCTCAGTTCATGCATATATCATCACCATGTTTAACGTTAGCTTTAAAATTGCTATGTACAGATTCAGCTAAAATCTAAAATAACACAATCTAAACTGAAAATATAAACTCAAAATCCAAACGAAGAATGAAGCATTGGCAAAATAGAAATAGAGATATAGAAAGGAAAAATTATCAGGTGTTGTTGACTGATCTAACGTTGTCAAATTACGATTTCTTTTATCATATTAATATATTGATGATAAAAAAAGCATGATTAGTGATATCATGATGCTAACAGACTGCTGAGCACTAACAACAGAATGGTTTACTTTCAGCAAAAACCATTGACTTAGTCTGATAAATACTTCAAAAGGAAGAGAAACTTCTGTTGAGCTAATAAAAACACATCCAACCGTTTGGCTTCCAATAGCAACAACCAGTGCTACCTTGTTCAGTAATTTCAAGTTCTCGGATATAGGGTGTCATGGTTAGGATAAGTCAATGATTTATAGTTCAAAATTCAGTTACGGCGTATTATTAGGATTTTTTTTAATGAATAACGATCCCAAGTTCATCTACTATACGTGATTAATCATTTCTTATTCAGTAACTTCAAAAAACAAAAGAAAACTCCCAAGAAGACCAGACAACGTACACCAGCTGGAGAACAGTGCTTGGAGGTAATATGAATTCTTAGTTCCTTGTGCACTGGATGAGTTTTGTTATGGGACAATTGGACAACATGTTCTAAAAGATAAGTCAGTGTTTGTGGATTGATGGAACTTGTACCCTTTTTTTTTCAAACATGTTTGATTGTTTCATTATGCTGAGCAGACTTGAGTTTGAGAGCATCAAACAATGCTTGTTCCTCTTACATGAACATCTGCTGGATGTATATGGTGTAAAATATGTTATTAATTATGATCTCGGCCTTGTCTACAGGTGGGTCGGTTCGCTCCGCCAGACAACCTGGCGCTAAGGAAAGTCAGTAGGTGGACCAATAAAGACCTCACCCGGGGGGTCCCTAAGATCGGAAGCCCCCCGAGGTACTATACGGTCAGCAGCGGGCAGGGTCGGATCTGGTCGATCTCCAACTCCACCTGGCTCGGTCACCTCAACCCATCCTCGATCCCTGTCTGGGTCGGATAAGCCAGTCGGACGCGTGGCAACCCACACTCCGGTAACATCACAAGGACCAGATATAACAGAATCAGCTAGACATAACTCAATAAACCCCCGACTCAGGGCGTACCCTACGCCTCAACTCTCCCAATCGGACGCGTGGCTGCCCACGCTCACTAGCCATTACCCGACCCGGTCCTTGACACTTGGACCCACCGGTCGGCGCTCGGGGTACGTGCTATCTCGCTCCTATGCCCCTTATGTCATTATATCCAGGGTACGACCTTGCTATCGGGGTACTGCACACCTTGCTCATCTCTGACACATCTCGAGGTCAGTTCGCCAATCAAGTACTTTCGTACTGCTCGAGCACCCCGCGCCATGTCGCGCCACTATTGAGTACTCTCATACGAGCTGACAGGTATCACACCCTTGTCTCGTCAACACGGACAAGGATTGTCAACTCCCCCGGCTATATAAACTCTTCACTCCTCCTACCGCAGGGATGCGCGCGCGAGCTTTCTCATCCATTATTGCATTTTATTTCAGCTCCACTATATTTTCTGCGGATACTGACTTGACCGTCGGAGTGCCTGACCGGGGAAACCCCTCGACGGGTTTGCTAACGGTCATCGTTTTGCATGCAGGAGCCAACTCGGAGCCAGGGCGATGCCACCTCACCTGCTCGTGACGCCCGGGAGACCATCCAGCCCTTGGGATCGCCACCTCACTTCGCGACAGGATCAAATTACTTGTAGTTGAGTGGAAGCAAGAGAAGGAATGCCTTTGAAGAGGGGAATTAAAAGACAACTCTAGTTGAGGGAGGAGTTGATGGCTAGAGTTGAGACAAAATCTAGTTGACACAACAAATCGAATTGTCTTTTGAGGGATACTCATGAGTTACGTACAAAGATAAACAAGTGTTGTCATTTTTAATAAATAAACAATCTCAACGAGATAAACAAATAATCTTAGACCTTATCAATTAAGCTTGACTCAACTTATTTACATGGACAGAGGACTTTCGAGTGAGGGGTTTCTTTGGTCATGCGCAAATCCTAATACCGATTCATGCACTTAACATCATCACGTAGTTGCACACCTTCCTCCAATAGTTGCCCCTCTAGCACTTGATTGACTATGACTTTCCCCGATCTCTTCAACGACGACTTTCATGGATCTCTAGTATAATTTTTGGTGATGGTGAAATTGATTGCGTTGGGAATGGAGAACTGCAGGCCGACCACCGCCACAACAGGCGCAACTCCTCTTGCCATCTGCCCATCCTCCATGGCCATTGCATAGGCCTCTCTGAAGATTTTGTGATTCAGTATTGGCGATGGGAAAGGTCATGTATTAATGTAGCCATACATGATCCTTTAACAGGAATGTAAGTCAACCGTGGGAGAGATCTCAATAGTAAGAAGTTGAGGAAGAGAAAGGAAGAGGAGAGTCATGGTGCATCGTGCGGTGAAGGAAGAAGTCTGGTTGAGAAAGAGGGTATGGCTCTGATATCATATGTTTCCATCTAAGACCACGATCCAGTGAGTCAGCGAAAAGCAATTGCCCCGGAGAAGATTGCAAGTGACATGAAAATGAAGGGATGCACGAAGATCCTATAGGCACTCGGTAAAAAAAGGTTAGAATGAGTGTTGAGGTTGGATTCGGCGTGGTCACTCCAACGATCAAGTTAGCACGAAGTCTAAAAGTAGATAAAAGGATGGTGCAGTTACAGAGTCCAAGTGATCATGTGTGCGTACCTATGCGCATTGGAGCAGGCATCCTTTTATAGAGCTATAGATATAACCCCATGTGCTCTATGTGTTCCGAGATGAATGCTTATGTTACCTGCGCCTTTCGAGATAGTTGGCTATGTTACCCACGTCATCTGAGGGATAACGGTTACATTGTATGCATTTGTCGGGAACAACGTTACAAATAGCCACGTAGGATACAAGTCCCGACTGAGGAAATCAAAAGGATGAGCTGATGAAGCTAGGATCAAGGAACTGAGTTGTTGGAGTAGGGCCCCGAAGGTGTTCGAGTTGAGAGACTCAGTTGAGGAAGGATCGAGGAACCGAGCTGTTCAAGTTGGATCCTGAGTTATTAGAGTCGGAGATTGAACTGAGAAGAGATTGGGGAACCGAATTGAAGTGGTTCCTAGTGTTGTGATCCAGTTAAGCTATGCTGTGACAATAATACAACCATAGCACAGGTAAAGGGGCCAAGGTCTTACCAACAATCCAAGCATGCGCTGAGAAAGTATCACCTCATGGAGAGATTATTCAGAAGGATGACATGTTGATTAGTAGAGTAGATACCAGCGAGAATATTGCAGACCCTCTCACAAAGGCCTTACCTCTACAGAAACATGAAACTCATAATGGGAGCATAGGACTGAGAGTTCATAGTTTTTGATAATAGTGCAACTGGGAGATTGTTAATGTGTGCACTTTTGTACCAAGACATTCTTATATATTTATGGATAATCACTTAATAAGGGTGAGCATTTATCGTTAATTATTTACTTTTCTGAATGTATTTGATTAATGATAAAGTCCCAGGATTAATTAATATGAAAATAGCCCTTGATCAGATAAATATCTAGAGGCGACATAGATATCTAAGTCAACACTGAGTATGACTAGGTCGAGAGAGACCGAGTGATGGAGATCCAAGTATACTTGGGGTGCCTTGAGTTTAATTAGTGGTATACTGGATACAACCTGCTTAAGAGGAGACCATATATTACACATCTTGGTCATTCCTTTTAATGAACGAGTGTAACTGATCTATTGACTTAAACCTTCATTTATTCTATGCGTAGAGTTATGTACTTCGACGTCGTTGATTAATACGGTAGTTGGGTGTATGACAAAGCTAGAGAGAATATTATTGAGTCAATAGAGGATTCATCGCTCTTTTGAATTAGGGAGTTAACATCATGACCGCTTGATAAAGATATTAGTGACTCAAAATCCATGTACATGGGAGGAATGATTTATCATTTAAGAGAAGTCTATTATATCTTGAAAATCAAGTAATACAATTAATTTGATGATGATGTATAATGTGCCTAATTAATTGGGATGTAGATAGAGATGAAGAGATTGAATTACAGAGTAATTGGTTCATAGTGGTTTATAGTTTATGACTATTATTCTATCATGTTGGGTGACTAAAAACTGTTGCTAGATAGTTACCTAAGTATGTATATGAATTTACACTCCCTTCGTGTGTAGAACCTAGGGGTCGCACGCATAGCACGTAAACATGAGTATTATCTATAATTGATTATTTTAGAGGATACTAAAATTAATCAATTTATTTCTGAAGTAGAATTAATTGGATTATTAATTAATTCTGAAATATCGAAAGCTAGAACGAATCAAGATCAAATATGAATTTATTTGATCTAAAAAAGAAAGAATTTGGATAGCCACAATCATTATGATTAATGAAGAAGATGAAAAGTCACAAGTATGAAGATTAATGGAGAAGATGAAGAGTCACAATTATGATGATTAATGGAAAACCTAAAAAGCCGCAATTATGATAATTAATGGAGAAGATGAAGAGTCATACTTCTTCATGAGTCATACCTCTTCATCTTCCTAGGAGCCTATAAATAGCCACCCTTGGAAGTGTTGGTGCAATCTTTGTTAGGGTTAACCTAATTTGACGAGGCTCGGGTGAGTTTATGTTTGGTAAGTTCGGTATGCATAAGTTTTGATGCTTGATAATAATGTTTAAATATCATGTGAGTCAAGTGGATTAAGGTTGATTGGAGACTTGACTGGGAAAGACCTAGTGGGATTAGGCACACCTAGTGGGACTAGGTGAAGTCCAGATGAATCGGGGAGATTACACGCTGACATGGGAAAAGTTCTAGTAGAATTAGGCGCACCTAGTGGGACTAGGTGAAGTCCAGGTGGATCGGGGAGATCACACGTTGGCATGAGAAAAGTCTTAGTAAGACTAGGCACACCTAGTGGGACTAGGTGAGTCCAGGTGGATCGGATAGATCACACGTTGGCATGAGAAAAGTTCTAGTGGGATTATGCACACCTAGTGGGACTAGGTGAAGCCCATGTGGATCGCGGAATCGCACGCTGGCATGGAAAAAGTCCTAGTGGGAGTAGACACGCCTAGAGGGACTAGGTGAAGTCCATGTGGATTGGGGAGATCGCACGCTGACATGGGAAAAGTCCTAGTGGGATTAGGCACACCTAGTGAGAATAGATGAAGTCCAGGTGGATCGGAGAGATCGCACGTTGGCAAGGTTGAAGTCTACTGAGAGACTAGACCTAACTCGAGGGTTAGGCAAACCTAGTTGGGAACTAGGTTAAGTCCGGCCTAGTTGTGAATTAGGCAAGAGAAAATCCAAGTCGGTCAAAGGTTTGATCAGACACTTGGTGAGGAAGTCCTAACAGGTCACGGTTGACCGGGGTTAGGCAAGGGAACCCTAGACTTGTGTGCACAAGTTAGGGTTGGGGACAATCGATTAAGTAATCGATTGGTGTTGATTTCTCGCAAACAGAAGCATTCTTAATCGATTGGGTGATCGATTAAGGAGGGAATGAATCGATTGGGTAATCGATTGGGAGAATTGGATTACGAGAACAGAAACAGGTTGAATCGATTGGCCAATCGATTCAGCCTCCTCTTAATCGATTAGTCAATCGATTAAGGTGGATAGTAATCGATTAAACAATCGATTACATAAATATTGCACGAGAGCACAGAAAGGTACTGAATCAATTCATCAACCGCTAATCGATGAAGCTTCAAAAAATAGTCGTTGAACGGCTAATTCTGACGTAGTAATCGATTGGGTGATCGATTAAGGGAACTCTAGGTCGCATGTATATAGGGTTTTCATGCAGGATTGAAGCGCAACTCTTTGACACTTCTTCCGCACTTCTTCTCCTCCTTTATTGTCATTTCAAGAGAAGTCTTGGAGCATAGTGCACTTCGAACCTTACAAAGACAATAAAGGATTATGAGGTATATTTCGTTTCATGCTATTTTATTTAAAAGCAATATGTATTAAGAAAATAAAATCTGATTTTAATATATGTATTCCAGTGCACTTCGAACCTTACGAAGACAATGTTTCTTCATGGTGATTTGGATGAGTAGATTTATATGTCACAACCACAAGGTTTAGTTGACTTAGGTAGGAGCACTTGGTATGTAAATTGAAAAATGCATTTTTTGGTCTAAAACAATCTCCAAGACAGTGATACAAGCATTTTGACTCATACAGGATTCATAACGAATACCGAAGATGTGAGTATGATTGTTGCATTTATGTGAAGAGCTTTGACAATGATTCACTTATCTTCTTGTTACTTTATGTGGATGTTATGTTAATTGTGGCGAAGGATAAGGAGGAGGTCAACAAGTTAATAAACCTACTAACAAGAAATTTGATATGAAAAATTTGAGTACGACCAAGAAGAGTCTTGGGATGCAGATACATAGAGATAGATTCTCTGGGAGATTATGACTATCTCAGCGTAGTTATGTTAAGAAAGTACATAACAAATTCAACATGGGTAATACGGCATCTGTAAGTATACTCTAGTACATCATTTCAAGTTATCTCTTACACAATATAATACCTAAGGATGAATGATGAGATTCAAAACATGTCAAAAGTTCTATATGTCAGTGAAGTTAGTTGTTTGATATATCTAGGAGGTGCAACCCAAACTCGACATTCCAAGTGGAGGTCTTCCCATATGTCTATGTTTCCCCTAAGCGGTGGATATTCGTCAAGGTGGAGATTATTGGAGATAACTCGTATGAGAACTATGCCAGACACACATCGTGGTGAGGAGCATGACCAGGCCATGCTTCGTTCTGGAGAGATCAGGGAAGCCAAAGCACGAACTTGCCACTGAACATGACCTAGCCGTGTTCGGGTTTGTTTGCATGGGCATGGTCGCGGCAAGGAGCACGACCAAGACGTGCTTCAATCTAGAGCTTGATTGTATTGAGAAGCATGGTCATGCCACCGGACACAACTTGATCATGTCTGGGTCTATCGGCTCAGCCTAGCCATCAATGGCAGAGCCAAGAATGGTTGCTCACCGGCTAAAAATGTCATCTGAATGGTCTCAGGCCAAAATCCTTTCTTTTTATTTAAAAATTCAAAATAAGTGGTGTAAATATGTAAAATAGTGGTGTAAACATGTAAAATTAATGTAAATTTTATATGGGCACCGGGCTACAGCTCGGGTAAGCCAAAGCTTGGTTCCGCCTTTGCTGGTCGTGCCTCATGTTGGAGGCACTGAGTACTTCGGGATTTTTGACAATTTATGATATTTTTTATCCAAAATACCATATATGAATTGAGTTGTATAAATATGATCATTATAATTCTAAATTTAATTCTAATAGAGAATTCTTAATCGTTCATTGGAATAGATAGGGGTGAGTATTCGGTTAAAACCGAATCGAACCGAACCGAATAAACCGAAAACCGAATAAATCGATTTTTTTCAAAAAAACCGAACCGACCGAATTTCTCGATAAAAACCGAGAAAACCGAACCGAAAAAATTTCGGTTAATTCGGTTTTCGACCGAATTAACCGAATTATCCGAAATTTTAAATTTAATTCGAATTTTTAATTAAAATAACCAGATTTTATTTAATTAATTATATTTTTAAATAAAAATAATTAAATAAATATTTTTATTCGGTTTATTCGGTTTAACCGAATTACAAAACTCAAAACCGAAACCGAACCGATTTAACCGAAAAACCGAATTGAATTATGAAAAAAAACCGAAAACCGAATTAACCGAACCGAATTTCAAAATTCGGTTAATTCAGTTCGGTTAATTCGGTTTAACCGAATTTTTGCTCACCCCTAGGAATAGACACATCGTCAAACAAACTTCCATCTTTTTTGGTCAGTTGTTTCTTCAGTTGTTTCTCTTGATTTCTCTTTTGTGATTTCTTCTCGATTGTTGCACGTGGTTCAATCTTAACAAAGTATATAAGTATAAAGCAAAATTTATTAATTCATAAAAAAATAAAATTTAGTGAGTTTTATGAAACATATTATAATTGAAACAAATACAATGCCCTAAGCCTATGTTTAGTAAGAGAAAATCAATCTTGTAATGTAATCAGGATTACATTACAAGATTGATTATTTTGTTAAGGCTGCATTTGGTAGGGTGTAATCCACCCTGTAATGTAATCAAGATTACATTACAAGTTAGATTCTTTTGTTTGGAATCACTTTAAGATTGTAATGTAATGTAATCTCGATTACAAAAAAGGTTGCTGATTTGTAATCTGGATTACAAAACAAAACCTCCGCAATCTGGATTACATTACAGCTTGTAAAGTCGTCGGCCGGGCGGCGACAGTCGTCGATTGCTGCCGGCCGGCCGCCGCCGCCGACAGGCCGCCGCCACCGCCGGCCGGCCGCCGGCGACCGCCGCCAGGCCGCCGCCACCGCCGGCCGGCCGCCGGCGACCGCCGCCGCCTGCCAGCCGCCGGCCGACCGCCACCGGCGACCGCCGTCGGCGGCCGACGGTCGGCGGTCGGCGACGTTCGCAGGTCGATCAATGGTCACCGGCCGGTCAGCGATGGTCGTCGATCGTCAATCTTGATTACATTACAGGATGGATTGTCCCTCACCAAACAAAAGAATCCAACTTGTAAAGGTTATCAAAGATTACATACAACTCATTACCAAACATAACAATGTAATCAAGATTACATTACATTACATTACATTACATTACAAACTTGATTACATTACAAACCGGATTACATTACCTTCTACCAAACGTAGCCTTACTATAATTTTAAAACTGTAATGTAATGTAATCTGTATTATAAAAGATAGTATAAGTGTTGTAATTTGGATTACAAGGCCAACAACATATAATTTGGATTATATTACAAACTCAATTACATTACAAACTGAATTATATTACTCCTAATCAAACTCAACCTAATTTTTCCATTATTACAATAGCCATGAGCAATATTATACAAAATATAGACATTAATCTATTTAACATGCTGAAGCATGCAGCTGCACCGCTTCCACCATCAGCCTCCCGCACCAGCACTTATCCACTACGACTTGCCTCGATCTCTTCCAGGATGACTATCAACGACACCACGAAGGCGAAATCCTGGTTCGGATTCACTGTTATCTCTAATTTGTCCCATGCAAAACATCCAATCTTGCGATGCATCTGCAATATTAATTAATTAATTAATTAATTAATACCACTATGATTTCATCAGAGAGAAAACAGAGAAGAAAAAAAAAGCTTGAATTTGGGTATTTTTGTGCTTAATAAGTAATTACTTGGGCTATGATTTCATCAGTTTGGCCAATACAAATGGTGCATTTCTTGCTTCGTGAGATTATCTTAAAGGCACGGGAGGCAGCTTCGTCGGTACTGTTGGTGGCCAAGACCACATCAAAGTTGGGCTGGTGTTTCTTGTGCTTTCGCACGCTGAACAGCAAATCGTTCGGACTGGTGCTCTCTCCTCTGAAGACGCTCCATGCTTTGTGCCTACTAGATGCCTAAAATCAACAAGAACCGATCGAGCTAGCGTGATATAGTTTTAAGGGAATGATAAATTTTTGATGATAAAACCTTATGCGTGCGTACTTTCGGTTTCATGGTGAGAAGAGGGATGCCGGCGGCGTCGAGGAGGAGGCGGCGGCTGCTGAAGGAGACATCCTTCGCCATGAACACCACGTCGCCGTTGGTGTCCTTGACCTTGTAAAGGTCGTTCGGGGTGAACAAACCCCCAGTGCTCTTGAGCGTTAAATTGACGGGGTACGGAACGGTGAACTTCCGGGCGGCCACCAGCTCGGCAGGCGCAACAGGTCTCCCCGTCTTCTTCCCATCCGCCATGGCTGTAATTTCTGTTGTGTTGTCGTGTCTTGTTAAATAAATATCTCAACGCAAATGTCAACTCATCTAGTCGCGTTCATGTTCGTCCTACTTCTTGTTTTTTTTTCTAGTTAACCTCTCTTATCTCTGGCTTACGATGCAGTATGAATATGTCAAATTATTATTTAAATATTTATAATTTAATCTCTAATTATGATATATTTATAGAAATTTTTTATTCAAATGAGACTCACAACTATGACATATTAAACTTGGTCGCTCATCTTGAGTAATTTCTGATTTACCCTGACGACGATTGATGAAAATTTTTAATAGAATTGATTCGATCATCCTAAATTTAATATTATCTAATTCATATTTTTTTACTAGTTAGCCACTCAACTTAGGCTCTCACCGGACCCTCATGATCTATTATGGTTCTTATTGGGCCAACTCAATATGTTATCTAAATAGGGTAATTGGATGCAACGGAAGAGTGTCAAGTTGTTATCCAAATATTCGCGATTTGATCCTAGCTACAATGCAATTTATAGGAAATTTTCCTCTAAATAAAACACGTAATTACCGAATACTGAGTTTATAGGCTACTTATCTCGAGCACTTTTCGATAGTCAATGAAAACTTTTTATAGGATCGAATCAATCATTTCAATATTATCTGATTCATTATTTTTTTTTATTTTTTTAATAGGCTAATTTGGCACGGGGTATGTTTGATCTGATCAATCCGTTTTACCATCTCTATCTTGGACTATCTTCTTGTCGTTCTAAGACCCAGTTGTAGCGACACGGCCCCTCTAGCCTCATCAGGCGGCTCTCTAGGTCGTGCCCTATGGTCTTCCCACTCCCGGCAGTGGATCAGATTCAAAGAACTTTAGTACTTGTCCCGGAGGTCTAGGGTTCAAATCTGGAGAAGGTAAAAATTCACTGCCGGAACTGGGAAGACCGTAGGGCACGACCTAGAGACCTCCGGGACAAAAAACTTTAGTACTTGTCTCGGAGGTCTAGGGTTCGAATCTGAGAAAGGCAAAAATCCACCGCCGGATATGGGAAGACCATAAAACATGACCTAGAGAGCCGCCTGATGGAACTAGAGAGGTCATATTGCTACACCAGTAGGCTTAACTAATTAAATTAGCTCACCTGATCCACTCAGTCCAAGATTCGCTTAGGTAGGGCAACTCGACAATTTCAATGAATTTGCTTAGCTAATTTATTTTATTTATTTTCATTTCGATTGCTAAATGATATTTACTCTCATTGAAATATATAAGTCAGATAAAATGAAAATTTTCTTTTGTTAATCTAGGTGTTGGACTTTCATTCCATTACACCATTACACCCTGTTTGAAAACTTTTTAAGCAATAGAATTAAATTTAATTTTATCCAGAATTGAATTCTATTAGGAATTAAATTCAATTCTCATGTTTGGAATGAGTTAGTGAATAACAGAATTGAATTAAATTCCTTGATTTGGAATCTTTCAGAATTGGCGTTGTGTAACGACTCGGCCCCTTTGGCGGCCAAATCAACATTTGGCGGCCCAACAACCTGGCCCCTCGGCCCAACAACCTGGCCGCCAAATCAACATTTGGCGGCCCAACTTTGACGACCCCTTAGGTCATCGGCCGTTGGCTGTGTCATTACTCACTAGGTCTTTCCACCCCTGGCCAGTGGATTTTTGCCTTCCTCAGGATTAATTTGAACTCTAGACCTCCAGGCTAAGTACTAGAGTTTATGAATCCTGATAGACAAAAATCCACTGGCCAGGGGTGGGAACACCTAGTGAGTAACGACACGGCCAACGGTCGATGACCTAAGGGGTCGTCAAAGTTGGGCCGCCAAATGTTGATTTGGCCGCTAGGTTGTTGGGCGGAGGGGCCAGGTTGTTGGGCCGCCAAATGTTGATTTGGCCGCCAAAGGGGCCGAGTCGTTACAATAAAAGACACCTTTTTATTGTAACGACACGGCCCCTCAACCCCTTTGGCGGCCAAATCTCTATTTGGCGGCCCAACTAACGACCCAACAGGCGGCCCAACTATGTCGTCGACCAACAACCGATGTTGATGACCACAACCGTGTCGTTACTCACTAGGTCTTTCCACCCCTGGATAGTGGATTTTTGCCTTCCTCAGGATTCGAACTCTAGACCTCCAGGTTAAGTACTAGAGTTTATGAATCCTGATAGCCAAGTGAGTAAAATTATCACGCCCCCAGAGACCCGTGCTTGCTCGAAAATCGGGCAGCATCTCCCCTGTACGACGGACAAGTTGGGACAAATATACATATACTTTAATCATAAAAGATGACTCAACCATCATAACAGGAAATAAAAACATCACCATCCAGTTTTATATCAACATAACGGGTGGCTCAGCCACCTTAAACATCAAAGAAATCACAACCAACGAGAACCCAAAATGTCTCTTTAATAATAACAAAACCAGTCCGATACTTGATAAGCAACTAAAATGCCAACAAACCAAGTGCCGAAAACAAAGCAACTAAACCAAATACGTAAACAACTCAACTCTGGGGACTGGCAACTGGATCCTCTCCTGGCTCCAAGAAATGCAACTACCTGCTATTTGAAACAAAAAGAGAAAGTAGGGGTGGTGAGTCCGGGCAGACTCAGCGGGTATATGAGTAGACAATAAGCATGACATAACAAAAGATATAATAAGTAGAGAATCAACAGGGTATAGTCTCTAGGAAATAGAAGATCACCTAAACATGTATAAAACAACACAACAACATAATATCAGAACGTATACAACATGTATAAAGCAACGCAACAACATAATATCAACTTATACATGCATGTCAATCAAGTGCAACAATCATAACTCATATAAATACAACAAACAAAAGAAAATGTATAAATGAAATACGTATGCATATGATGCAATGACATGTGTCACCTCTGACGCCAGTCAAACCGCCAACACATCCCATCTGTGTGACCGAGTGGGTAGGGTTGTGACAACTGTACGCACTCCAACCAATACCACAAAAAGGTGTGGTTGAGTAGACAGGATTCTAGGGAGCCAACACTCCAAAATCCCGATATATAGGGGGGCCACCAACAGTTCTAGTATCCCTCAAAAACAACGGTGAGGGTGTCACTGTTTGCCTACAGCTGCAACATGTGTGGCATAACAAGACAGTTGCTCGCACTCTAGCAACTACCACGACAACAAGTGGTTGAGTGAATTGAGCAACTAAATGTCTAACGACGACTTAACCATATGGAAGCCCAACAGTCGTTAGTATGCAACGTGCAGATATGGTGCATGCTACAAGATGCACGAACAACCGGAGAAACAACGATGCAACAAAATCCAACAAGTAAACAATACATCGATACAACCAACCAGAAATCGAAAACCAACGATTATGCACCTACACTACTAGGTAGGATATTTCTAATGCCAAATAAACCTAATTGTGTTTAATGGACTTCTAAGTACTCGCGTACAAGCGGCACTTTACAGAACAGAAAATAACAGGAGACTGTACGGACACGAATTTTGAATACTCGAAGATCAACGAAGAAAAAGTATCAATGACGATATTAAAATAACAAACAACAAGGAATAAGGTCAAGCAACCTATTAAACATAAAATAGTCATGCTTTAATGTAAAAGGAACTACACGAGTACAAAGGATAAGTACCCACCTTTATTTGTAGAACGTATCAGACAAAACCTTCACACGACCAAACGAATGCGTCCAAATCAAAGCCCTATATCAATGTGAAAGTTAAGTCATTTACACAATTAATAAAGTAGCTAAATTACATACTAAAATAGATTAGGAAAAATCTCAATTTGAGATTTCATTTAATTATTCATAATTAGATGATTATCTCCAAATTACCAAATCGTATTAGGTTCTAGTCCCCAAACTAATTAAAGTCGAGAACTCATTCCTACTTAATGCTAAAAAGATAAATTTAACTTTACTCCTTTCCAACCTGAAACCTGCTCACAAAGTTACTGATCCAAACATATCAGAACCCAAATCTACATCTGAAATATACTCCAACATCACAGAACCAAAACCAAACGAATCTTCCTACACCTCAACTTCCACGATCATAACTGTCACCAGGCAGGGATGGCAGAGGAAGAAGATAGATTCACAAACAAAATAGAGTTATATTTTTAAGAGATATAGTGGTAGAGTCTAGGACATGCAAATGTTTGCTCTGCTCCTTATCCTTCTTGCATCCACCGGAAGGCAGTATCAGTGAACCTAAGAAAACCAAACCCTAATCTTAACATGAAATTCCAATTCAAACTCATGGCAAGATCAACGCTAATAAAATTTTTACCCGAAATCCAAGGAAGGATCACCACAAGATCTAGGGTTTACCTCTTTATCTCCCAAGGATGGATCGTCCAAAGGAAAACTGAGGAGAAGGTCGCCGGAGCCTAGATACAAATTGAGGACGAAGGGGCTTCAGCCGATTGCACGCAAAGCGGAATTTGCTGCGTGGCTCGACTTGCTTGCGTGAGGTGACGACGCGATTAGGTGGGCGCCGGAACAAGCAAAGGAGAAGAGAGGGGGTTGCAATGGGGAACTGCTCGAGCGAGGGGTTCGACGTCGAGCGGTTGCGGCGCGTCGAGGGTAGAGCTGTCAAACGGGCCAACCTGTGGCGGGGCGGGCTGGCCCATGGCGGGCCGGCCATTTGGCGGGACGAGGCGGGTCGACCCGTCATCTAGGCGGGTTGGAAAATCCCCAACCCAACCCAATCCAAGGCGGGCCGTGAGTTAGGCGGGCCAACTCGCGGGCCCATCAAAATATTTTTAAAAAATTAAAAAAACCATATATTTATATTTCATCAATCAAATATATTAAGAAATATATTTTTAAATATAAATGGATACAAACGAGTAATCATGTGATGAAAAATATTATTTTTTATTTCAAAATAATAACAAAGAAAGATAATAAATTGTTATAAAACTGAACTAACATGTGATTCTCAACCCGCGGGCCAACCCAAGCCCGTCGCGGGCCGACCCGTGCGGGTCGCGGGCCTAGGCGGGTTGGCCCGCGGCGGGCTTGGGTTGCTTAAATCTTAACCCAACTCGCTTAAATTAATTGGCGGGGCAGGCCAACCCGACGGGCCCAACCCAAATTGACAGCTCTAGTCGAGGGAGAAGACGGTGTCGGGGCAGAGAAAGGATTGGGTGGTTTCAAGGGTTATCGGTGCATAGGAGAAGGAACTTAGGACTTTTTATATTTATTTTGCCTTTTTGTAAATAAGCCCTAAAAATTTCATTATTTACAACCAGGTCCTTAATTAATCTTACCTTTTCCAACCCTTAAAAATTCAGTATTTAACACGTTGAGTGAGAAATAACAATTATTTAGTAATTTTTATTTGTCAGAGCAATTCCTTTCACAAATCAGACCTCTTTAGGTCTGATTTGTTTTGAAGGATTTGAAGGGAATTGAATTTCAATTCCTTATCAATTCCTGGTTAAAAATGTATTCCAAACGGTGAAATTGAATTTCAACTCCTGAAGGAATTCAATTCTACCCCTTTCCAAACATGGTGTTAATCTTAGATGTAGATCCTTCTTATGTAATTTATGTATAGGATAAATTTGGAGTATAATTTATATATATTCACCAATCGACCTCTAAGTTATTGTCTCGTTTAAAATTCAAATTTTGATTCTCTTATTGCTTCTCGGAAAACAATTGGATCATTCGATGAAAATGATACTTATCAATTCACTATTTGTTACTGTCTCTTGTCTACGCCCTATGTAAAAAGTCTCTCCCTTTTAATCTCTTGCCTTCTCAGTAATCGTGATTTACTTCCTCCGTGTTAATCCTGGGACAAACTGATGGGGATGTTGAAGACGAACGTTTCACCTTTTTATCACTATTTGCTTCTGCCTAGCTTGCTCAGTACATGGATGCATATCATCACCATGTTTAATGTTAGCTTTAAAACTTCTATGTACAGATTTAGCAAAAATCCAAGATAACACAACGTAAACTGAAAAAATAAACTCAAAATCCAAACAAGAATGAAGCATAGACAGGAAAATTATCAGGTGTTGTTGACTCTAAAGTTGTGAAATTATGATTTATTTTGTCATATTAATATATTAACGATAAAAAAAATATGATTAGAGAAATTATAGAATGCTGATTGATGGGGTGGAGCATTCTCGGGTTGAACGAATAAGCTATGTGTCAAGGTCCAGCGAGTCTGAACGTCTCTCTTAGACCCTCGGGACCACTTTGGGCAGGCGGCTCCCGAGATCTCCTCGGGACGGCAAACTCCCGAGATGCCCTCGAAAGGGTAGATTCCCGAGGCCACCTTGGGTGAGCATGCTCTTGAGATCACCCCGGGAAGACAGACGCCCGAGGTCACCTCGGGAGGGCATGCCCCCGAGATCACCTCAGGAAGACAGACGCCCGGGACCCTCCCAGGCCAAAGGACCCCGAGATCACTTCGGGGGAGCGGAGCTCAAAGATCATCCTATCCGATGGCCCAACCTCAAGTAACCGTCCCCTTTTTATAGATCTACGGATAATTATCACCGATAATTATTGGATAATCATAGCCTATAATATGCGGCCATTAAAGTCTTAATTATCGCAATGACCTGGATTTAATTATGGCAAGGGTCGTTACAAGGGTTATCCAGTAACCGACAACTGAAGGGGCGTGGAGAAGAACATGGGGACACATGTGACCGCCGCCTTAGGTATATAAGGTACTCCAACCCTCCCCCCCCGGTAGGGGTTACGCTCTCTGAACTCATACTTCTCCTTAGTTCTTTTCCTTCCAAATACTCGAGTGCTTGTTGGGTCAATCTATGATCCGGAGTGATCATGTATTTTGATGTTTGGGCAAAGGGTTTAAGTTAGGCTTACTCTTGTTATTTGATATGTGTGATTGAGTTTGTAGGACTTGGAGAATCACACATGGAGGACATATCCGAGGGACAAGAGCCGAGGGAAGAGGACTCGAAGGGCAAGCCAGGAAGTGGACTTCAAAGGGCACACGTGAAGGGTGGAATGGAGGCAAGCCGAGGGCTTGCGTGCGCATCCGAGGGATGATAGCCGGTGGAAGAGGACTTCAAGGGGCAAGCCAAGGGAGTATGCTTGAAGGCACATGTGAAGGAGGGGCTTCGGAGTGAGGAGGAGTGTCTTTGTAAGCTGGGCAGTCGACTGAAAATGTACCAGTCGACTGCCAGCAAGAACTCAAACTCACAGAAAGTTTTCGACCCTTGACCAGTCGACTGCCCTTGGGGCAGTCGACTGGTAAAGTTGAAAACTAGCCGTTACAGCTAGCTGTTGGCTTGTTGTTTGGCTGAGACCAGTCGACTGCCCTGGGAGTAGTCGACTGGTAGCGACTCTTTCAAGTCATGAGTCCTATTTAATGGAGCTCGGGTTAGCTAGGAAAGAGTTGACGAATTTGGCTTTGGTTAAGAGATAAATAGTAGTCTTTGTACTCAGAGGTGTGCTTGAGATTGTGGCGAGGTTTCTCCACCCACAACGAGCTACACGAGTTAGCCGGAGGGCATCCGGGGAGTGATCCGCCGAAGGATCAAGGGATCATCCACCTTACGGGCAGTTGTGGAGTAGGAGCGTCATCTCCAAACCACGTAAACGGTAACGCGTTAGCATTGTTTTGTTTGTATTTGTTTATTCCACTTGCGCTTGCTAACGTGTGGGTAGAAGAAATCGAAAGTTGCTATTCACCCCTCCCCCCCTCTAGCTTGCAAGACACGATCTAACAAGTGGTACCACTCTTGTTGGATTAACTGCCAAAGGAGCACAAGCTAGAGGACAACAATGATGAAAGACAAGTTGAGGGATGATATCAACACACCACCTCCTTATGACCATGAAAACTTTGATTATTGAAGGACAAGGATGAAGACTTAGCTTGGAATGGATTGAGAATGCATGGTGGTGCTAGAGGAATCATTCAAAATTCCAAGAGACAAGCACGGGAAGAAGCTTTGCCCTAGATATTGGACTAAAGAGCAACAAACACATTCTAGGGCGAATGAGAAGGTAATTGGTATATTAGTTAATATGTTGCCTAATAATGTGTTGAGTAGTGTAGGAGAATATAAAAGTGCACATGAGTTGTGAAACAAGTTGGAGGAATTTCATGAAAATCCTACCCGAGCTCAAATAGTGGAAAAGTCCAAAGAGATAAGTTCAATGGTCCAAGAAGACCAAGAGGAAAAAAAATTATCAACCTTATCAAGTGAAGTGGAACAATCAAGTGGATCATCCACTTCATCAAGGGAAGAAGAAGAGGTATCGACTTCAAGGATTGAGGGGGAGGAGAGACCCTCATCAATACCGGAACAAGAAGAAGCTTCTACCTCCACCAAAGGAAGAACAAAAGACCACATTATTTGCTTTGGGTGCAATGAAAAAGGATACTACAAGGACAAGTGTCCAAAGGGTAAGAAAAATGAGGTAAACCCTAAACCCATTTCAATTTCTTCTAAATCTAACATGGGTAGTAGGAATGAAGAAATTCAAAAGAAAGGGAGAAAATTAGATGCTACACGTGTGGTGAGCTAGGACACTACCACACGAAATGCCCAAGGAGTGGAAAGCTCAAGAAAATGGAGCATTTACGAAGATGAGAAAAAGAAAAAAAGAAGAGGAGATCACATCAAGGGGGAGCTACAAGGGTATGGGAGATAATCCCTAACTTTAAATTGAAATGCAATTCAAACTTAAGTTCCTCCATGCATGCTAAAAATAGTGTCAATTATTTATCCATGCATAACTTAGGATTTAAATATCATGATAGGAGTATGGTTAGTATTGTAGATCAAAAACCTAGAAAAGTCATGCATCATGATAAACCCAAGACCATTAGACCTAAGGATCATGGCATTAATCCCAAGAAGAAGAGACATATGCCTAGGAAGGAGGGTAGGTCTAGGAATGTCCAAGGTGGACATATTGATTCTAGGGTTAAAAGCCTAGAAAGGAAAAATCAAGCCTTGAGGGCAAGACTTGATAAGTTAGAGAAAACCCTAGAGAGATTCGCTATTGGATCTAAGAGTTTAGATTTGGTGTTGGATGGTCTAAAACCCAACCATGATAGATCAGGGTTGGGATACCGGTCTAAGGTCTCCAATGACAATGGAAAGAAGTATGCTAGGATAGCATATGATTATGGCAAGAAGGAGAAGTCCAAAAATGGCAAGGGGTGCCATTTAAAGGGAAAAAGAAGGACTTAACCAAGGACAAGGTGTCTAAGGTCAAGAAGGTAAAGTTTGTAGGCCAAGAGTCACCAGGGGAACACCGGTGTGGTCTAGTGTTTGTTGAGTCACCTAGGGAGGTGGCCAGGGCTAAGAGCACAAGGGGGAGCTCTAGGAGTCTTTGGGATATATGGTGAATGGATCTTGGGAGGGTTGCTCCTAGAGGTCTAGATGGACCATAGGATGTGCCAAAAGAATTGGAGGCGAACTTGAGTCTCAATTCTTGTGGTTTAGCACGATGGTTTTGAGTTTCATGAGTGGAAATATGACATTGGGGTCATAAAGTATGAGAATTGGTCTTTGATGAATAAATGTCATATAAATCAATTTTAGGGATGTATTGTGGTCTGGTATAAATGGGCAGTAACATCAAGGGAAAACCAAAATTAGGACTTTAGGTCAATGTTCAATTGAACTTTTTAGCTAGTTTTTGGTTTTATGTCAAACTTGGGAATGGTGATAGATACATTTTTTATTGTATTTTTCCCAAGTAGGTATGGGTACCACAAACTTCTCCACAAAATTTGGGAATTTTTGGAGGTTTGTAGAATTTCTGGCGTATTTCTGAATTTGAATTCAAAAAGTTAAAATTGGGGTTTTCAGTTTGCCAGTTGACTGCCCCTGGGGGCAGTCGACTGATCTGGGCTGAATTTGGTTTCAGTAATTAGAAAGTGTTCAAATGATGTAAAACAAGTTTATGGGGGGTTAGTACACGTTGTTTATGATTATTAGGGGTTAAAAGATCCAATAAGGAGGAAATTGTTGGAGTCTTTTTGATATATGACAAAGGGGGAGAAGTGTTGGGTTAATTTGGGAAGCCAAACATACCTTTGCAAGAAATCCTAAGTCTAGGGGGAGCTTAGGTAAAGGGAGAGCATTGTTGCTCCATTCTTGGCGGAGAGGTTCTTAAAAAGTCTTTGTAAGTCTAATGTAGGGAAAACCTTGGGAAGGTTTTAAAAAGCTCGTTTTGGTAAAAATTCCTAACTTGAGGAGGTTAGGTATGGGGATGCCTTGGGATAGGATCCATAATTGTTTGCATTACATATGCATTGGCGGAGTAAGTCCAAGGTGGAGGCTTAGCAACGTAAGTCCAAATGGTTGTTAGCATTGTTTTGCTATTTGTTTTTCCTAACTTAAACGGATTGCCAAACATCAAAAAGGGAGAGATTGTTGGGTCAATCTATGATCAGGAGTGACCATGTATTTTGATGTTTGGGCAAGGAGTTTAAGTTAGGCTTACTCTTGTTATTTGATATGTGTGATTGAGTTTGCAGGACTTGGAGAATCACACATGGAGGACATATCCGAGGGACGAGAGCCGAGGGAAGAGGACTCCAAGGGCAACCGGGAAGTGGACTTCAAAGGGCACACGTGAAGGGTGGCATGGAGACAAGCCGAGGGCTTGCGTGCGCATCCGAGGGGCGATAGCCGGTGGAAGAGGACTTCAAGGGGCAAGTTAAGGGAGTATGCTTGAAGGCACAAGTGAAGGAGGGTTTCGGAGTGAGGAGGAGTGTCTTTGTAAGCTAGGCAGTCGACTGAAAATGTACCAGTCGACTGCCAGCAAGAACTCAAATTCACAGAAAGTTTTCGACCCTGGACCAGTCGATTGCCCTTGGTAAAGTCGAAAACTAGCCATTACAGCTAGCCGTTGGCTTGCTGTTTGGCCGAGACTAGTCGACTCCCCTAAGAGCAGTCGACTAGTAGCGACTCTTTCAAGTCATGAGTCCTATTTATAGGAGCTCAGGTTGGCTAGGAAAGAGTTGACGAATTTGGCTTTGGTTAAGAGACAAATAGTAGTCTTTGTACTCAGAGGTGTGTTTGAGATTGTGGCGAGGTTTCTCCACCCACAAGGAGCTACACGAGTTAGCCGGAGGGCATTCGGGGAGTGATCCGCCGAAGGATCAAGGGATCGTCCACCTTACGGATAGCCGTGGAGTAGGAGCATCATCTCCGAACCAAGTAAACGGTAATGCATTAGCATTGTTTTATTTGTATTTGTTTATTCCGCTTACGCTTGCTAACGTGTAGGTTGAAGAAATCGAAAGTTGCTATTCACCCCCCCTAGCTTGCAAGACACGATCTAACAGTGTTGACTTGAACGTCAGAGTGGGCTCCATAGGAAAATCTCCGGCGTGTTCCCAATAATGCTCATGTTAATCTCGCAGGGTGAGAGCCCTTTCCCTTTCGTCATCATCCTCGCGGGCTGGACTCCGGTGACTGGCCGTCCGTGTCGATTCCTTCCAAAATAAGTTTGGCGTCATTTGTGGGGAACTCCTAAATCAAAGCACCAGAAGGAGTACCGATGACAGAGCCGGATGGACAACCCATCATTCTGACGAAAGAGGAATTCGATCGCCTAGTGGCCAACGCTATCAAAGGTGCGCTCGAACAGTACCAAATCGAGCAAGCCACCTCACGACGAGTGGCTTCTGGGCAGGGGGAGATCCCCAGGGTCTCCACCTCGCATCCTCAACGCCAGAGATTTGTCTCACCCCCAGTGGGACATGCTGAAGCAATCCCGGTGCACCGTCTAGATTCCTTGGGAGATTTGGAGAAGACCAACTCTGTAGCCTCAAGTGCATTGAGGCAAGAAGAAGGACTAAGGAAGAGGGAGGAGCCGAAAACCTTCCAGAAGGCACCCTCTACTCGTTTCTCACTGGAGATCGTCAAAGATCCTATGCCAAAGTATTTCCGTGGGCCCAGAATTGCTAACTACGATCGGAAGATAGATCTTGAAGATCACGTTTGTAAATTCTAGAATGCGCTAGTATACAGATGGTGTTAAGTGTTCTTGAACTCTCTGGTAGGAGCTGCTCAGAGGTGGTTCCAAACACTGCCGCAGGGTTCTATAAACTCTTTCCTGGAGTTTAGAACCATTTACTTGCATCACTTTACAAGTAGCCGTCGGTACCAGAAGATGCGTTAAATCTCTTCGCCCTCAAGCAAAAGGCGAAAGAACCTATGAAGGATTACGTACAGAGGTTCAATCTAGTGGCGCAAGATGTGCCAACTGCGACATTAGAGATCCTGGTCAGTGCCTTCACTCAGGGTCTCTCCGAGGGAGACTTCTTCCGATCATTGGTGAAGAAGCTGCCAATTAGCTTCGACGATTTGCTAGGGTGTTCCGTCAAGCATGTCAACATCGAGGAGGTGCAGCATGCCCGCCATAAAGAACCAGCCGGGGCTCCTGCACCAACCCTGGCCTAGTCGAAGAGAAAGGAACCGCCAACATCGGTCCGGATGAAAGACTCTCCGTCGTAGAGAGATCACTAGGCTAGCAAGAAAAGACTCATACAGATGGTGGACACTCAAGAACCAAAGCCGTCGAAGAAGTACTGTGATTTTCATGGCAGTACCACGCACTCCACCGAAGAGTGTCATACTTTGAAGAAGAGACTGGCGGAGGAAGCAGATAGCAAGCCCCAGAAATGATGGAGGAA
Organism: Boesenbergia rotunda; assembly: GCA_024364735.1. Classification (NCBI taxonomy): domain Eukaryota; kingdom Viridiplantae; phylum Streptophyta; class Magnoliopsida; order Zingiberales; family Zingiberaceae; genus Boesenbergia; species Boesenbergia rotunda. Next base: position 65,197 of record JAGFNQ010000951.1, on the reverse strand, counting down.
GATGGAGTATCACCGGAAGTCCCCACAAAGAAGTCTCTCTCCCCACAAGCGGCTGTCAAGAGGTGAAGGACCCCGGTGACCATCCCGATCCCGTTCTAGGGGAAGAAGTCGGGAGGTGGCGCCTCGGCAATCCCTCTCCCCTGAGCGAGACCCCAAGAAGGGCAAGACCCCTATACGAGTATTAGGATGTATACTAAAAGTCTTGCCTTTTTTGTATGAACATCCACATTTTGAAAGATAATCACAACAACACTGATGCATGTTTATATTAGTATGTGCATAACCGTCTGATACTTTGCATTGTAGATAACATGGTGTGTGGCTAGGCAGGTTGTGATGAAGAACTTGATGACGACCACTATGGTCGATGGGACACCTGTAAGGGATCATGTCCTTAAGATGATGACTCACCTCAATGAGATTGAGGTACTTGGAGCAGAGATCGACGGGGAAACTCAGGTCAATATCATACTCCAATCTTTGCCTGGGAGCTTTGAGCAGTTCCGGCTCAACTATAATATGAACAAACGTACATATACGTTGGGGGAACTGCTGGCAGAACTCTAGGCGACAGAGGGGATTTTTCGTCAGAGTTCTCAGGCCATGGTTACTCAGAGGGTTTCTACTTCTGTGTCGAAAGACAGGAAGAAGAAGAAATAAGGTGGGTCTAAGAAGGCAGCAGGATCACAGGGACCTCGGACTGGCGTGAAGAATCCGAGAGGCAAGTGCTTCACGTGTAAGCAAACTTGACATTGGAAGGCGAACTATTCCCGTTGTCAAGACAAAGGTATTTCTTCGTGTTTAGTTATTGAAACATGTTTAGCGGTGTTATCTACCATTACCTAGTGTGTAGATACAGATGCCACTAATCATGTCTGCAGGGGTTCTAAGAAAACCGACGACTAGCTGAGGAAAAGATTACCATCTACATGGGATATGCTACGGAGGTAGCGACTATTGCAGTGAGAGTTATTTATTAGATAGGATAATAAAGTTTTGGTTTCAAAGAGATTGCTTTTATGTATCTAATATTGGGAAAGAACTTTGGTTCAATTTCTGAAATAATAGATATTCTATTGCTTTTTATTATGAAAAGTGGAATAGAAAGATTATCTGTTTAGGAACATGGATAAGCAATTTGTGCATTTAAGAACCAAAATCTCCCATGATGCAATTAGAAGTTAATAACCCATCATCTTGTTGGAAACGAGATGGCTAGAGAGGTGGGGGGTGAATATAGCCAACACTTTTTCTTTGAAGAGCTTAGCAAGTTTTCTGCACTTAAACTATCAGTAGCACAGCGGAAGAAGCAAAGGAAAAACAAAGCAATGCAGTAAACTAAAAACAGAGTTGAAAGCTAACAACGACAGCTACCAAGATCGCTAACAAGAGGGTTTACAAGGTTCGGGGATAACTTGCCCCTACTCCTTGGCGTGCCCTTAAGGTGGGCGATCCCTTGATCGTCGGCAGATCTATCCCCGGTGCTCACCGGATATAAAGCAACCTCCTTCTCGGTGGAGAAACCTCTCCACAGCGTTTCAATCACAGATAAGTGTTTAAGCTTAATGAAACAACAAGAATGATCTTACTCAAACCCTCGGCAAGAACAAGAACACAGCAAGCTTCCCTGAGCTCCACCCAGTGGCGATCTCACGCAAGATCCCTTCTTCGTGTCTTCCCACTGTCGGACTCCAAGCTTCTTGTTCCCTCCTTCAAGGCTCAAGTAAAGGATGATTGCTTCTCGATCGCTTGCTCAGAATGATGGAAACCTCAAGAACAGCAAGCTTGATGTGGAGAACTCAAGAACACAGGAACTCAAGAACACAAGCTGTAAGCTTTCGAATTCTTCTCTTCTTTCACCAAGCTGTCTCACGTTCCTTTTGTTTCTCCACTAAGCATCAAGTGACCTCATCTCCAGCAGCCTCCAGCTGCCTCACTGCCAACGCCAGCTACACTGAACCCTTACTGAACTTCCTGAGCTCCCTCAGCCAAGCTTCAGTCAGCGGCTTCAGTCCTGCAGCTCCAGCCGTTGCAACCTGAGATGAGAAATGGACAAACCTGCTCCAAGGAAAGCCTCCATTGACTTCTCCTTGAGTGTTTGAATCCTCCCCTGTCACCTGCAGCTTAATCAGACTGTTAGAGCAGTATATCACACAGTAAATCAAGTATCAGAGGCAAACATCAGCGAATCGGATACGGTCAGACGCGATCAGAGCGTCTGACAGTGCAATTTGAATTAAAGTGATCGGTCACTCGACCGATCAGAGAGACTCCTGATCGGTCACCAGACCGATCAGGCTAGGTCCAGACCGATCAGGCTCCGTCCTGATCGGTCCCCAACGCTCAATCAGAAATCGCAATTTCTTTGTGACTTCTCCTGGATCGATCACCGGACCGATCCCAGGTTGTGGATCGATCACCCGAACGATCCACCCCTTTCTTGGGCGATTTCTGAGCTTCACAGTCCAGACCTCCTGATCGGTCATCAGACCGATCAGGCAGCCTCCTGATCGGTCACCAGACCGATCAGATCATGACCAGACCGATCAAGCTAGAGCCTGATCGATCATAGTGAGGAACCTGCGATGCTGGATCGTTCTCCGGAACGATCTGTACAGTGATCCTAATCGGTCTCCAGACCGATCAGGTTCAGATCAGCAAGGGAACTCAACCTCAACTGTTCGCTCCCTGATCGGTCACCGACCGATCAGGAGCCAAGCAGAGGTGAAACACACACTCCCTGATCGGTCACCGGATCGATCAGGAGCAGTACAGTAGGTTCCCAACCTCACTGTGTGCTCCCTGATCGGTCACCAGACCGATCAGTCGTTTCTGGATCGGTCACCAGACCGATCGAAAGGAGCAGCGTGCCAGAATCCCTGACCGATCACCAGACCGATCCAGGGACGTAAACTTAGCCCTCCAAGCTAAGTTCTCTTCCACCTTAGCCCTCCAAGCCAAGGATTTTCATCTAACTTTCCAAGTTGGGAATTTGCACCTAACCCTCCAAGTTAGGACTTTTCACCTAGCCTCCAAGCTAGGACTTTCACCTAGCCCTCCAAGCTAGGACTTTTCACCCAACCCTTCCGAGTTAGAACTTCATCCAACCTAGCCCTCCAAGCTAGGCACCTGACCCTCCAAGCCAGGACTTTTTCACCTAATTCTCCAGGATGGGAATTTGCATCTAACCCTCCAAGTTAGGACTTTTCACCTAGCCCTCCAAGCTAGGACTTTTCAACACCTAACCCTCCAGGTTAGGATTTTCCACCACCTAGCCTCCCAGACTAGGATTTTCAACACCTAACCCTCCAGGTTAGGATTTTTCAACACCTAGCCCTCCAGACTAGGATTTTCCATACCATGCCTGATCCCCGATCAGGACTTAATCATAATCAATAATCATCCACCTAAACTTAAATCGGTGTCAACACCAAAACAACAATCAGGGCCAGACTGCATCAAGAATCTCCCCCTTTTTGTTGTTTGACAACCTGATCTAAGTTTAGGGATCTTAATCAATATTTTTCAACTTTAGAATCATAGGGGAATCCAGATCCTCCCCCTACAACATGATCATCCTAAACTTAACATGATCCACACTCTCCCCCTTTGTCGAACACCGAAAAGGGGCAAGAGGGACTGTTAAGATTAAAACAAACTCCCCCTCAACCCTAGGGGTATCCCAAATCAACACAGATGTGATAGGTTGTTGGATAACCATACGAACACATGTGAAAAAGATAGAGCAAGATATAGCAATCACATGCATCATATGAACACGGATTATCAACTCGCAAAGCATGCCATAACATGTATATGTATCAGGTAGACATGACATTACAAGCATGAACATGGCAGTGTAGCAAACATGCAGATCATAGTCATATAAACAGCATGACATCAACAATAGGCATACTATCATGAGATAAAGACATAATCATGGCAATATAGCACAATTTCAAATAGTAGTCATCAAAGCATCAACAAGTAGAAATCCAGAGACGTGTGGCACAAAGCCACACTAAGCAAGTCAAGGGCATACAACCCAAAAGTCAAATATGTCAAGTACACACATCATGAAAAGAGACAATAAACATCCAAGTTCAATGATCAGCTGGTGGATCGTCATCGTGCATAAGGTCATCCATCGTCGCATCAGTAGGAGCACAGGACCCTGGTGCAGTACTCGATGAAGGTGCACCTCTTGAAAATGTGTGGCTGCGCCACTCATCATACCATGTCTGCTGGAGGACACGGGTCCCAGAGACGTCAGTCTCAATCGCTGTTAATCTGTGCTCAATAGAGCTGAACCGTGATCGGGTTTCCTCGAGGTAAGCCTCGCGCAACTGAAAATCCTGCTGGAAGGTCTGATCCAGCTCCGCGATCTGCCACCGAAGATCTGGCTCCGGCTCGTCGTCATACTCGTCGTCAGCAGGAGGAGCATCGTGTGGTGCCTGAAAATGTGGTGCTCCGCCAGGCAGCTCACCAAGTCCGCGTCCATCCTTCCACACCAAAACCCCATCACGCTCACGAATGATAATACCAGACTTTGCAAAAGTCCGCCGACCCAAACGACAATCTTGCCTAACCATGGGCACGGTCCTGCCCTTGGTGACATCAACACCAACTGACATAAGCCAATCAGTGATGAGGTGACCAAAAGGCATATAAACCGTGTGACGGCTAGGCTCACGGTAGGATAGGATAGACTGAAAAATGCTCTCCATGATATCAAAGTTCATCCGGCAATGCATGCCGTAGAGCATGAGGCAGTGGTAGGGACGGATCTCGGCCAACGGCTTTGAAGTAATGGGCAAAATGCAATTTGTGATGATCTTGAAAAGGACATAATCAGCTGGAGCAAGGCGGAGAGCTGCAAAGGTAGGAAAAACTGGACCCAACTCATCAAGCCCGGCAGGGCGAGGATGACCGAAGAAGTGCTGATAGATAGAGTCAGG
>JAGFNQ010000951.1:0-60229 GCA_024364735.1 Boesenbergia rotunda | reverse complement strand
TCGCTGTTAATCTGTGCTCAATAGAGCTGAACCGTGATCGGGTTTCCTCGAGGTAAGCCTCGCGCAACTGAAAATCCTGCTGGAAGGTCTGATCCAGCTCCGCGATCTGCCACCGAAGATCTGGCTCCGGCTCGTCGTCATACTCGTCGTCAGCAGGAGGAGCATCGTGTGGTGCCTGAAAATGTGGTGCTCCGCCAGGCAGCTCACCAAGTCCGCGTCCATCCTTCCACACCAAAACCCCATCACGCTCACGAATGATAATACCAGACTTTGCAAAAGTCCGCCGACCCAAACGACAATCTTGCCTAACCATGGGCACGGTCCTGCCCTTGGTGACATCAACACCAACTGACATAAGCCAATCAGTGATGAGGTGACCAAAAGGCATATAAACCGTGTGACGGCTAGGCTCACGGTAGGATAGGATAGACTGAAAAATGCTCTCCATGATATCAAAGTTCATCCGGCAATGCATGCCGTAGAGCATGAGGCAGTGGTAGGGACGGATCTCGGCCAACGGCTTTGAAGTAATGGGCAAAATGCAATTTGTGATGATCTTGAAAAGGACATAATCAGCTGGAGCAAGGCGGAGCTGCAAAGTAGGAAAAAACTGGACCCAACTCCATCAAGCCCGGCAGGGCGAGGATGACCGAAGAAGTGCTGATAGATAGAGTCAGGGGTAACATCTGCAAACGGTGCTAGCAGAGGATCAGGAAGTTCAGGATAGATCGAATAAAGATTCAGTGATCGTCGACCACCCAAGTACTCTGCCAAAATCTCATATGAAAAATCGAGGTTCTTCTTCTCGACACGAGTAGTGAACTCGAATCCCCCTTGAGGACCTTGTTGTAGGTTGTTGTAAAATTCAGAGACGAGGTCGTAATTTATGGTTCTTTCCAAAGAAAGAAGAAACCCCAGATTGTAATAAGTGACAATCTCCATAACAGAGGGGCAGTACTCCGTTAGGAAAGGAGCATCAATGGATCGACAGGGTAATAGTTTGAATGTCCTAGCTTGAAAGGCCTGTTCACAGGCCGCATTTGGGAACCTGGAGCTAGAAGAAGGCTGTGGCCTTCTGGAAGGGGCAGAGGAGGGAGGAGCTTTCCCCCTCGAGCTGCCCTCAGCAGATTCCTTGCCCTTGGATGACTTTCTAAAGGGTGTTTAATTGGTCATGACACAGAATTCAATTTATTTGATAAGATCGATCAAACAAAACAAGAATTGATCATATAAGATGATACCCAATCATTAGATCAAAAGGAAATTTTGATCATAAGGTGAGAAAGAGGGTCACGGCAAAGATCAAGACACCACAGCAAGAACAAGAAATAAAAAAAATATGGTTAGCTTCATATCCATATATTATAGATTGATTCGAATGAAAAACCAAAGCAAGAACTTACTTTGGCGCCATTGGAGTAGTTCTTGGAGGTCGAGAGCAAAAACCTTGCGCGGAAGAGGGGGTCGCGGCGCAAGAGATGGTCGCAGAATGTTTCTGCGAGAGAGGAATGTGCACAGGACTCCGAGAATCCTTCACACTTACGCTCACGCGAGGAAGAGGAACAAGAGGAGAGCCTTCTTGCACACACGGGGTCGCGCAAGGGGTTTTTCGGCGCTAGGGTTCGGGAGATGAAGGTGTTTGGCGAAGTTAATCGGTTGGTGGATATATCGGTCCACCAACCAGAATTTAATGCATCTGAACGGATCACCGTTCGATCTGATCGCACTCAGACCGATCAGGCTACAGCCTGATCAGACTGAGCGTATCCTGATCGGTCGGGTGACCGATCAGACGCGCTTCTGATCGGTCGGTTGACCGATCAGGACACGAACAGTAGGGCCTGGAGGAAAACTGGTGGGCTCCCTGATCGGTCTGTGGACCGATCACCATAGGGTGCCAGATCGGTCCAGGAACCGATCCAGGCTAGCTCAGTACGCTTAGTCAAATTCCGGAAGATCACGGCTTGCCTCGCTGATTGGTCTGTGGACCGAACACCATAGGAAGAAGCCAGATCGGTCCAGGGACCGATCAGCCCTATGCCTGATCGGTCCGGTGACCGATCAGGGTTCCTGGTATTCCCTGATACGAACTGAAATGTTCAGTTTCAGAATTTCTGAAACTTTCCAACGAGATCTGATGAACTTTATCGAACTTGGACATGATTTCCTGACTAAAATTGATCCCTTAACAAGAATCAAAGGTCCTTATAGGTTCAACAATCACTTTGACCCATACAAATGGAGTCAAACTCAATCAACAATCAATCAAGCAAATTCAATCAAGTTTGAGTCAAATCCAATGTTCCAATCAAGTTGCCTTGATTGGAATGTCCAAGTATGATTATAGAGCCATATACACATATGTTATGCAATGGTTTTCCCCATACTTGGTCACCACCGTGATTATTATCTCGTCAACTTAATCTCTCAAGGGATGCATTGACATTTTGAGAAATTGAGTTGATCCTAACATCTCACCCCATGTCTAGCAAACAAAAATATTTTGGTAAACCTTATAGTTTGTGTGAGATGTCCCCAAAGTTACCCAATTGATTCCCAACAATTTCGAAATAATCATGAAGGATTTTGAATGCAATTTGAAAATCATGAAGCGCGACACATTCCCAATTCCCGTCTTAGGAAACTAAATTCATTTTCGGGAAGTGGTTTAGTGAAAATGTCAGCTAGGTTTGACTTTGACTCTACATGAGAGAGTATGATGTTCCCCCTAGCTACATGATCCCTAATGAAGTGGTGTCTTACTTCAATATGTTTTGTCCTAGAATGACGGACTGGATTCTTGGTTAAGTTAATTATGCTAATGTTATCACATAACACTTGCACACCCTTGTAACTCAATCCATAGTCCTCTAAGGTATGAATCATCCACAACAATTACGATACACTCTCTCCCATGGCAATATATTCTGCCTCGGTAGAGGAGAGAGCAACACAATGTTGCTTCCGACTCGACCAACTTACTAAGGACGAACCTAAGAATTGGCAGCCCCCACTAGTGCTTTTCCGGTCCAACTTACATCCAGCGTAGTCGGAATCCGTATAGCCCATCAAATCAAAAGATTCGGTACGGGGATACCAAAGACCTACACCAATTGTGCCCTTGAGATATCTCAAAATTCGCTTAACAGCAATTAAATGAGAATCCTTGGCACAAACTTGATACCTAGCGCACATACCTACAGCAAATAGTATATCTGGTCGACTGGCTGTGAGGTATAGCAGACTACCTATCATGCTTCGATATTGAGTTAGATCAACAGGTTTACCACTCTCATCATTGTCTAATCTTGTGTTTGTAGCCATGGGAGTGGTTACCTCTTTCGAATCACTCATATTGAATTTTCGAAGCATTTCCTGTGTATACTTTGATTGGTGCACATGGATACCATCGCGAGTTTGCTTGATTTCAAGTCCAAGGAAGAAAGTCAACTCTCCCACTAGACTCATTTCAAACTCACTCTCCATGTGTCCAATGAACTCATTTAAATAGCCCTTATTGTTTGAGCCACAGATTATGTCATCGACATATACTTGGGCTACAAATATATTGTCACCATCTCTTCGTAGAAATAGTGTAGGGTCTATTTGGCCTCTAACGAAGCCCTTCTCAACTAGGAATGTCGACAACCGCTCATACCAAGCCCGGGGTGCTTGTTTAAGGCCATAAAGTGCCTTTTTGAGCTTGAACACGTGGTTTGGAAATTCGGTACTCTCAAACCCCGGAGGTTGTTCGACATAGACCTCTTCTTTAATCAAACCATTTAGAAAGGCTGATTTGACGTCCATTTGATATAATTTGAAACCACGATGTGCTGCAAATGCTAGCATCAATCGGATGGACTCTAATCGTGCCACGGGAGCATAAGTCTCATCATAATCAAGGCCTTCAACTTGACTGTAGCCCTTAGCTACCAAGCGTGCCTTGTTTCTAATGATTTCTCCCTTATGGTTCAATTTGTTCTTGAAGACCCATTTGGTTCCAATAATGGAGGTCTTCTTGGGTCTAGGGACTAAGTCCCAAACTTGACTCCTCTCGAATTGACCTAGTTCATCTTGCATTGCAATGATCCAATCGGGATCATTTAACGCTTCATCAATTTTTCTAGGTTCAATTTCGGAAATTAGAGCAACTTCATTAGCCTCATTCCGGAAGAATGATCTAGTTCTAACCCCTTGATGGATGTCTCCAACAATTTGGTCTTGGGGATGACTAGAGGCTAATCTAGTTTGCCTTGGAGTTGGTGGTGCTTCTTGAACAGGTTCACTAGACACAAGTTCAGCCTCAGGATCCGGCTGATCAGTGGGTTGTCTAGGTTCACCGTCATCAGACTCATCACCATCAACAACACTTGGAGTTTCATTCAAACTTAGTCTCCTAAGTTCGAGTTGAACTCCTCCTACATTTTCTGATTGGTCACTTGATTTTGGAACTTCTTCAAAGACCACATCAGCAGACTCTTCAACTAATCTAGACTTCTTGTTGTAGACTCGGTAGGCTTTGCTAACGAGGGAGTACCCGACTAGTATCCCTTCATCAGCCTTTGCCGTGAACTTTCCAAGGTGATCCTTGGTGTTTAGGATGAACACCTTACAACCAAACACCCTAAGATGTTTAACCGTAGGTGGTTTCCCAAACCAAAGTTCATGGGGAGTCTTTCCTAAAAACCTATGAATCAGGACTCTGTTTTGCACATAGCAAGCTGTATTTACAGCTTCGGCCCATAAGTAACTCGGGAGTGAGTACTCATTGAGCATGCTTCGTGCAGCCTCTTGAAGTACACGGTTCTTCCTCTCTACAACACCATTTTGTTGTGGTGTTCTAGGAGTAGAGAACTCATGTCTATAACCCTTATCTTGACAAAATTCTAAAAACCTTTGATTTTGAAATTCACCTCCATGATCACTTCTAATTGTCTTAATTGTTAATGATTTCTCATTTTCAACTCTTCTACAAAAAGAAATGAAAATATCTAAGGTTTGGTCCTTATATTTCAAAAAGTAGGTCCATGTATATCTAGTGAAATCATCAATAATCACAAAGCAATATCTACTTCCATTCAATGATATAATGGTACTACAATCAAATAGATCCATGTGAAGTAAATCTAATGCATTGGAAGTACTTACAGTGCTTTTACCTTTATGTGCAGATTTTGTTTGCTTACCCATTTGACATGCATCACATAATTTGTCTTTTTCATACTTGATGCTTGGTAAGCCTCGGACTAGTCCCTTGGTGGCCAACTTCCGGATGTTCTTCATGTTCACATGTGCTAACCTCCGGTGCCAAAGGGTGGACTCTTCTTCTTTTGACATGAGACACTTAGCAAAAGCATTAGTAGCACTTTTAAATGAAACTTGATAAATATTGTCTACTCTTGCTCCTACTAGTACCGTGTCCAAGGTGTCATTTTGTCTAACTAGACATTGACTTGGTTGGAAGTCAATTGTGTAACCCGTGTCACACAATTGACTGACACTTAGGAGATTAAATTTCATCCCCTTGACTAGAAGGACATTTGAGATTCTAAGACATTCGGATATTTGAATGTCTCCTATTCCTATGACCTTAAGACTACCATTGTTACCAAATGATACATTACCTCTACTTTTCTTGTGAAGTGTGGTAAACAATGATCTATCCCCGGTCATGTGTTTGGAGCATCCACTATCAACGAACCAAGTTGATAGGTGCTCCCCCTCAATCATAACCTACACAATTCGAAAAATAGAAGTTTTAGGTACCCAAACCTTGGGACCTAAAGCATCAACTAAACATGACTTAGGCACCCATGCCTTGACAACTTTCTTTTGAGTTTTGGGTGTCCTAGATTGTCTCATGTCAGTCCTAGACATGAGAGACACAAATGAGGGTTCTTTAGGGCGGTAACCAATACCGGCCCTATTGTAGACTGCCCTTTGGGCATTTAGGATCATATCTAGGGTCTTAGAGCTATTTGAGAATTTCCCAAGAATATTCTTGAGCTTCTCAACTTCACTCTTCAACGATTGGTTTTCCTCTACTAACAAGTTATCATGCAAATCACTGATTTCCTCAACCTTAGAGGACTTCAAACTTACAATCTCATGTTTCAACGATTTAATTTCATCTTCTAGTAATTCAACATGCAAATCATCAATGTTATCATCTCTAGATGCCTTCAATTGATCAATTTCTAATTGCAATGCTTTAACTTTGTTTTTGGATTTCTTAAGCATACTAGTTAAACATGCAATTGCTCTATAACACTTTTCAAGCTCGGGAGAAGTTACCTCTTCATCATCCGAAGATGATGAAGCCGTGTTTGCGGAGCTTGAAGATTCATCACTGCTCTCCTCTCCAAGAGCCATGAGAGCCACTTGCCTTGTGCTCTTCTCCTCCTTTTCATCATCGGATGAGCTAGAGGATGACTCATCCCAAGAAGCCTTCAAAGCTTTCTTCTTCTTCTTGGATTTTTCTTCTTTTCTTTTGGATTTCTCCTCCTTCTTCTTAAGCTTTGGACATTCATTCTTGAAATGCCCTTTCCTACCACACTCAAAACAAGATGCATTATTCTTATCAAGTTTGGATTCACTAGTGTTACCTCTACTTTTGAAACGTCGATCCCTTCGCATCATCCTCCTCACAAAGTTTGTCATCTCAGATGAAGAGGAGTCACTGCCATCTTCCTCAGAATTAGACTCGGATTCGGAAGAGGATAAAGATGATGAGACCTCCTTCTCCTTCTTCTTCTCCTTCTCCTTCTCCTTCTTCTTCTTATTGGTCCGGTCCCCTGCAACTAAGGCAATCCCTTTCTCCTTGGGGCCTTTGTTAGCCATTTCATGCAACTCCATCTCACAAAATAAATCATCTAATTTTATAATAGATAAATCCTTGGATACTTTGTAGGCATCCACCATAGATAACCACAAAGCATTCCTTGGAAATGCTTTCAAAACATACCTCACAAGGTCGCGGTTCTCGACCTTTTCATTAATTGAATGAAGCCCATTGAGGACTTCCTTGAAACGACTATGAAGCTCACTTACCGACTCATTCTCCTTCATGGAGAGATTTTGAAGTTGGTTGAGGAACAAATCCCTGTTTGCGATTCTAGAGTCCCGGGTGCCTTCGTGAAGCTCAATGAGTTTGTTCCACGGGTCCTTGGCACTTGTGAAAGGACCAACTTTGATGAGTTGATCTTTGTTCATGCCACATTGTAGAGTGACAACTGCCTTTGCGTCGGCTTCACTCTTTCTTGTTTGTTTGGCAGTCCACCGTGAAGACTCGAGTTCTTTGCCTTCGTCATCCTTAGGAGGAATAAATCCCTCCTTCACCGCGAACCAAGTATGGATATCCATCTTCAAATAGTATTCCATCTTTGATCTCCAGTACTGAAAGTCGGCGCCATCAAAGAATGGAGGTCGGGTGGTGGAGAAGCCTTCTCTCAAAGCCATCTTGTTGATAACTCTTGGATGTTAAGCCGTAAACAGAGCCCCAAGCTCTGATACCACTTGTTGGTGACGAGATGGCTAGAGAGGGGGAGTGAATATAGCCAATCACTTTTTCTTCGAGACGTTAGCAAGTTTCTGCACTCGAAGTTGTTAGTAGCACAGCGGAAGTATGGAAAACAGAATGTGTAGAAACTAAAACAGAAAACTAACTACCAAGATTAGCAAGATCGCTAACAAGGAGATTTTACAAGGTTCGGGGATAACTTGCCCCTACTCCTTGGCGTGCCCTTAAGGTGGGCGATCCCTTGATCGTCGACAGATCAAGCCCCGGTAACACCGGATAAATCAGCAACCTCTTTCTCGGTGGAGAAACCTCCCCACAATGTGTTTCAAACAAGGATATAGTTTAAGCACAAAGAAACAACAAGAAGGATCTTACTCAAACACTTAGCAAGAACAAAAACACAGCAAGCTTCCCTGAGCTCCACCCAGTGGCGATCTCACGCAAGAACCCTTCTTCGTGTCTTCCCACTGTCGGACTCCAAGCTTCTTGTTTTCTCCTTCAAGCACTCAAGTAATGGATGATTGCTTTTCGATCGCTTGCTCAGAATGATGGAAACTTCAAGAACACATGCAAGCCTGATGTGGAGAACTCAAGGCACAGGAGCTCAAGAACACAAGCTGTAAGCTTTCGAATTTTTGAACGCTTCTCTTCTTTCACCAAGCTGTCTCCCGTTCCTTTTGTTTCTCCACTAAGCATCAAGTGACCTCATCTCCAGCAGCCTCCAGCTGCCTCACTGCCAACGCCAGCTACACTGAACCCTTACTGAACTTCCTTAGCTCCCTCAGCTAAGCTTTAGTCAGCGGCTTCAGTCCTGCAGCTCCAGCCGTTGCAACCTGAGATGAGAAATGGACAAACCTGCTCCAAGGAAAGCCTCCATTGACTTCTCCTTGAGTGTTTGAATCCTTCCCTGTCACCTGCAGCTTAATCAGACTGTTAGAGCAGTATATCACACAGTAAATCAAGTATCAGAGGCAAACATCAGCGAATCGAATACGGTCAGATGCGATCAGAGCGTCTGACAGTGCAATTTGAATTAAAGTGATCGGTCACCCGACCGATCAGAGCGACTCCTGATCGGTCACCAGACCGATCAGGCTAGGTCTAGACCGATCAGGCTCCGTCCTGATCGGTCCCCAACGCTCAATCAGAAATCGCGATTTCTTTGTGACTTCTCCTGGATCGATCACCGGACCGATCCCAGGTTGTGGATCGATCACCCGAACGATCCACCTCTTTCTTGGGCGATTTCTGAGCTTCGCAGTCCAGACCTCCTGATCGATCATCAGACCGATCAGGCAGCCTCCTGATCGGTCACCAGACCGATCAGATCATGACCAGACCGATCAGGCTAGAGCCTGATCGATCATAGTGAGGAACCTGCGATGCTGGATCGTTCTCCGGAACGATATGTACAGTGATCTTGATCCGTCTCCAGACCGATCAGGTTCAGATCAGCAAGGGAACTCAACCTCAACTGTTCGCTCCCTGATCGGTCACCCGACCGATCAGGAGCCAAGCAGTAGGTGAAACACACACTCCCTGATCGGTCACCGGATCGATCAGGAGCAGTACAGTAGGTTCCCAACCTCACTGTGTGCTCCCTGATCGGTCACCAGACCGATCAGTCGTTTCTGGATCGGTCACCAGACCGATCCACGAAGGAGCAGCGTGCCAGAATCCCTGACCGATCACCAGACCGATTCAGGGACGTAAACTTAGCCCTCCAAGCTAAGTTCTCTTCCACCTTAGCCCTCCAAGCCAAGGATTTTTCATCTAACTCTCCAAGTTGGGAATTTACACCTAACCCTCCAAGTTAGGACTTTTCACCTAGCCCTCCAAGCTAGGACTTTTCACCTAGCCCTCCAAACTAGGACTTTTCACCCAACCCTTCCGAGTTAGAACTTCATCCAACCTAGCCCTCCAAGCTAGGCACCTGACCCTCCAAGCCAGGACTTTTTCACTTAATTCTCCAGGATGGGAATTTGCACCTAACCCTCCAAGTTAGGACTTTTCACCTAGCCCTCCAAGCTAGGACTTTTCACCTAACCTTTCCGAATTAGGACTTTTCCAACACCTAGCCCTCCAAGCTAGGACTTTTCAACACCTAACCCTCCAGGTTAGCATTTTCCAGCACCTAGCCTTCCAGACTAGGATTTTCAACACCTAACCCTCCAGGTTAGGATTTTCCAACACTTAGCCCTCCAGACTAGGATTTTCCATACCATGTCTGATCCCCGATCAGGACTTAATCATAATCAATAATCATCCACCTAAACTTAAATCGGTGTCAACACCAAAATAATAATCAGGGCCAGACTGCATCAACAGCTAGGAGGTTCCTTAACCAACCAGCAGACCAATTCACCTCAAATGAAAAGGTCGAGACTACCACACTTCTTACGAAGTTGGTAACCATGCAGTACAGTGGTAAAGGAAACATAAGGGAGTACATTATGGAGATGTCCAATATAGCGACAAGTCTGAAAGCACTAAAACTCGATATGTTTGAGAGTATGTTAGTGCATTTCGTCTTGATGTCTCTGCCTGCATGGTTCACTCCTTTTAAGATATCGTATAATACTCAAAAGGAAAAGTGGACATTGAATGAGCTTATTGCTCAATACGTGCAAGAGGAGGGGAGACTAAAGATTGAGACATCTGAAAGTGCTCACTTAGCATCTGATTCTCAAAATGCGAGCAAGAAGCGAAAGAGGATCAATAACAAAGGTAAGGGAAAGCAAACTGCAGATTCTGGAGGCAATGACCATAAGGAGCAAAAGAAGCAGGATAAGGAATCCACTTGTTACTTTTGCAAGACGAAAGGTCATATGAAGAAAGACTGCCTCAAGTACGCCAACTGGCATGTAAAGAAGGGTAAAATTCTCAACCCTGTTAGTTCAGAAGTCAATGTAATTATTGTACCCATTGATACTTGGTGGATAGATACTGGTGCTACTACTCACATAAGTGTCACTATGCAGGGTTGTCTGAGGAGCCGACTTCCACTTGATGGTGAAAGATACATCTATACGGGGAATGGAAAAAAGGTTACAGTAGAGGATATTAGTGTTCTTAGGTTTTATTTAGGAACTGATGTTTATTTGGATTTGGAGAATACATTCATTGTACCGTCTTTCAGACGAAACTTAATTTCAATTTCTTGTTTGGACAAATCAGGTTATTCTTGTTCATTTGGAAATGAAATGTTTAGTATTTTCTATAATTCAATTTTGATTGGTAATGGTTCCTTGGTTGATAAGCTTCATAATTTAAACACCTTTACTCCTACGATTGACAACGTAATAATGCATAGTGTAGGTACGAAACGCAAGTTGACCAACGAGAATTCTTCTATGTTGTGGCATAGGCGTTTAAGACATATATCCAAACAATGCCTAGAAAGGTTAATGTCACATGGAATTCTTGATTCCCTTGACATGCCAGACTTTGATGTCTGCATAGAGTGTGTTAAGGGGAAGACAACTAACAAAAGGAACAAAGGGGCTAGCGGTTGTAGTGACATTTTGGAGCTAATACATACGGATATTTGTGGACTATTCCCTAAGACATCTTGGAATGGACACACATATTTTATTAGCTTCATAGACGACTATTCTAGATTTGGCTATCTGTACCTTATTCATGAGAAATCGCAATCTTTGGACATGTTCAAAATTTTCAAAGCCGAAGTTGAACTTCAACTAGGTAAGAAAATTAAAGCCGTCCGATCTGACCGTGGAGGAGAATATTACGGTCAATATGATGGATCAGCTAAACAACGCTCAGGACCTTTTGCAAATTACTTTGCTGAATGTGGGATTGTGCCTCAGTATACCATGCCTGGTACACCCAGTCAGAATGGTGTAGCTGAGCGTCGCAATCGGACCCTAAAAGACATGGTGAGAAGTATGATGGCTTTCACTTCTCTACCGGAGTCTTTGTGGGGTGAGGCACTCAAGACTGTAGTTTACCTTCTCAATAGAGTACCTAGTAAGACAGTAACTAAAACCTCATTCGAGATGTGGACGGACAGAAAGCCTAGCATTATACATTTACAAGCCTAATGAAAAGAAACTGGACTCAAGAACTGTTAACTGTAATTTTGTAGGTTACTCTGAGAGATCAAAGGGGTATACATTTTATGATACATCTAATAGATTCTTCTTCGAAACAGGAAACGCCAAGTTTATTGAGGACAGTGGGAGCGATAAAATCAGGGAAGTATCTTTTGAAGAAAACGTTGGCAATCCTCCTATGGTCACTACTAGTACAATCAGTAGTGGTATGGTAACCATACCACACATTATGGATATTGCACATCCAGTGAGCGTAGTGAACTAAGATATTCCCATGACATCTCCAATGCAATTGTAGGAGCCTACCACTGAAATTTGATTATTGTCTCATATTGATGAGCAAGTACCTCAACCGCCTCAAACACAAGTACCCTTAAGGCAATCCACAAGGGAACGGAGAAGCACGAATTCTCGTGATTATGTTTATCTCCAAGAGCATGAGTTTGATATAGGGTTGGAAAGTGATCCTACATCTTTCCAAGAAGTCAAACAATGCTCTAACCCTGAAGAACTGTTAACTGCAATTTTGTAGGTTACTCTGAGAGATCAAAGGGGTATACATTTTATGATCCATCTAATAGATTCTTCTTCGAAACAGGAAACGCCAAGTTTATTGAGGACAGTGGGAGCGATAAAATCAGGGAAGTATCTTTTGAAGAAAACGTTGGCAATCCTCCTATGGTCACTACTAGTACAATCAGTAGTGGTATGGTGACCATACCACACGTTATGGATATTGCACATCCAGTGAACGTAGTGAACTAAGATATTCCCATGACATCTCCAATGCAATTGGAGGAGCCTACCACTGAAATTTGAGTATTGCCTCATATTGATGAGCAAGTACCTCAACCGCCTCAAACACAAGTACCCTTAAGGCAATCCACAAGGGAACGGAGAAGCACGAATTCTCGTGATTATGTTTATCTCCAAGAGCATGAGTTTGATATAGGGTTGGAAAGTGATCCTACATCTTTCTAAGAAGTCAAACAATGCTCTAACCCTGAAAGTTGGATTAACGTCATGCAAGAAGAGTTAAAGTTTATGGCAGACAATGACGTTTGGGAACTTGTCGAATTGCTAGAAGGTTCGAAACCCGTTGGTTGTAAATGGATATTTAAAACCAAGCGAGATTCGAAGGGCAATATCGAAAGGTATAAGGCTCGTCTTGTTGCCAAGGAATTCACTCAAAAGGAAGACATTGATTATAAGGAGACTTTCTCACCTGTGTCGACGAAAGACTCCCTCAAGGTAATCATGGCACTTATAGCTCATTTTGATTTGGAGCTACATCAAATGGACGTAAAGATTACATTCCTCAATGGAGACATAGAGGAGTCTCTATATATATGGTGCAGCCGGGGAACTTTGAGTCCTCAGACTCAAAGCACCTAGTATGTAGATTAAAGAAGTCCATTTATGGTTTAAAGCAGGCATCACGTCAATGGTACCGAAAATTTGATCAAGTGGTTACCTCATTTGGATTTAAAGAGAACCCCGTTGATCAGTGCATATATGTCAAGTTCAGTGGGAGCAAGTTTGTTATACTTGTTTTGTACGTGGATGATATATTGCTTGCGAGCAATAATAAGGGTCTACTGCATGAAACCAAGTCATTTCTATCTGGTAAATTTGAAATGAAAGATCTTGGTGAATCATCTTTTGTTCTAGGCATTCAGATCTATCGTGATCGATCAAGAGGCATTCTTGGACTTTCACAATAAGCCTATACTGAGAAGGTGCTTATAAGGTATGACATGCAGAACTGTACACCTGGTGACACACCTGTGTCAAGAGGTGACAAGTTCAGTTTGCAGCAGTGTCCACGACTTGAACTTGAAATAAAGGAGATGGAACAATTCTCATATGCATCAGCAGTGAGAAGTCTCATGTATGCACAAGTTTGCACTCGACCAGAAATAGCATTTGTAGTTGGGATGTTAGGCAGATATGCTAATAACCCAGGACTGTCGCACTAGAAAGCAATTAAAAGAGTGATGCGGTATTTGCAAAGAACTAAAAGACACATGCTCACGTATCGAAGGTCAGATCATCTGGAGGTGATTGGTTATTCAGACTCTGATTTTGCTGGATGCTTAGATAGTAGGAGGTCCACTTCAGGCTATATCTTCATGTTTGCTGGAGGGGTTATATCTTGAAAGAGCGTCAAGCAGACGCTAGTAGCTACTTCTACTATGGATGCAGAATTAGTAGCATACTATGAAGCATCCAATCACGGGATTTGGCTGCGGAACTTTATCACAGCATTGCATATCGTTAATGGCATTGACCGACCACTGAGGATCTACTGTAATAATAAAGCTGCAGAACTTTATGCCAAGAGCAACCGCAGTTCGTTGAAGTCCAAGCGCATCGACATTAAGTTTCTAGCGGTTAAAGAGAGAGTTTAGAGTCGCCAGATTATGGTAGAGCACATCTGCATAGATTCTATGTTGACCGATCCACTCACCAAAAGCTTGGTGCCCAAGGTATTTCATGCGCATGTTGTGGATATGGGAGTTCTTCTTATGGAAGAAGAACTCGTCTAGTGAGAGTCTGTTTTTATTTTATTGATCTATGTTAATAAAGACAAACATTTTATTTTGATTATTGTACGTACTTCAGGTTCAAAATTTTAATGGGGATTCATATGTTTGTTTGACACTCTGAATACGATATCATGATTTACTACTACTGTTTAGCATTTGGTGTTTGTAAATATGATACAGATTCCTTTTGGAATCATAAAGTTTGGATCATGATTTATTGTTGTAGTTTAGCATAAGGTATTTGCAAATATGATCAGACTCTTTTGAGTCGCTTTGGACCAGTTATAAATTGATATGTACTTATCACATTTCATATAATTTCTACTTTATACATCCGCATCTTGATCTATGTCGTTAATGACATTGGTATTGTGATTACTGTTGGGGCTTGTTACGATTATATACAGTAATTATGACCTCTTTAGTGCTATACCAATGAAGTTAATGGACCAGATTGTTTATAGGGGTATCTTGTACCCATAAAGTTTGATATCAACTAAGGTTTTGCTTGTATTTATCATACAACTCACATTAGTCCAAGTGGGAGATTGTTGGATATTATTATTATCCCTATTAGGTGGGTTTATTTGTAAGTTGCACATGTAAATACAATCTGAGCCTTTAAAGTGATCTAACTTATGTTTATTGGGTTTCGGATTATTAGATGTGGATTCAATGTATAGAACCCTTTAGACCAATCTGTTATTATCTATGGATTGATAACAGATTGAATTTTTATATAAAAGAGAGATCCCAAAAATTTAAAAATTATCATGACCTAATTTCTTATTCCCATTAACAGATTTGATCGATTATCAATTGCTTCGTTAACCAGTAAGTCTGCTTTGACGTCATTCTTTCTGTCTCTCAATTTTTCAGATAGCAACTTTCTACTGCTCCCCCATCTGTTCTGGAACTTCCTGCTTGCTCCTTTTCCACGTGCCATGGTCTATTCCTCCTCTTCATAACGCGACGCAAGCCTCCCAACTCAGTGCGAATGACAATTGAGCGGATACTTAAGAATTGGGCAACCTCCATCTCATTTGGTTCCTGCCTTAATTTTCACAAAGAAGGAAAAAGAATTTCCTTCCACAATCTTAATCATCCTGATCAAACCACGGGCACCAAAAAAAAAAAAACTTTAAAGATATCCCAATATCACAGGTGAGAGGAATAATTTAAATCTCTTTGTTATAAACCTTTTAATTGACGATATTGTAGTCATATATACTACGCAGCAACTTATTTTGGCCACTTAATTAGTGTTTGAAACCATGCCAGTTCATATCCACTGACTCTGCCAATTTTAAAATAAACAAATATAATAATGTTCGATAATTTAGCGTGGGTTGGTGGAAACATTAATTATTGATAACTCATGGATTCAATTAATAAGGATTGAAATAAAAAAATATGCCACTGATCGAGTATCAGTTTTAAGCAGCGATTATCGTGAATATTCAGATACCAAGCTACTTGTTTTGCTAATGTATATTTTTGAAAAAAAAACAAAATAGTTTATAAGGGTTAAATAGCTAGAGACGTGCTCAATTTAATGAAGTTGAGGCCAGTAGGTTTGAGGAAGACAAGGCAACAACGCTTGAAGAAAACATGCACAAGGTTAATGTTGACTGCGATTTCGATGTGATGCACAAGCTGAAAGATCTACAGCAACAGCCAACAGCAGCCGAGTAGATGGAAGCAGGAAATGTGCCTTACGAAACAGAGCTTAATACGCATCAAATTAAGTCGTAATTAAATTGCTAATTAAGACTGCAAGTTTGGTTGGGAAATAGAAACAGGCCAAGCAATCAAGAAATCAGCGTGACATATTTGCCAAATTATTTTTGGCATCAAACAAGATCGATACAGCAGGGATGACCCAACAACCACTCCATTATTGTCACTAAACTGATTTTTTACCTCCCAGCACAGCAACCAGCCAACCAACGAGTCAGGCCGCGGCTGGTTCGATCCGGTTCGGTTTGTAATCCATCCGTATATGTAAATACAATGGCGGCTGAGGTTCGAATTACGCTTCTGCCCCTCCCTAATTAGATTACAAATATCGAGAAGACCCACCGATTAACGTTTTAAGATTTTCTTTTTACTAATTAATCACGCTGCCTGCTTGCCGACACTCTGGAATGCCTAACATAAGTTTGCTGCTGTGATATAAATTAAAAATAAATAAATAAATAAAATTTATAATGCTTATAGTTCCATTAGGTGGGACGTCAAAGCCAATATCCCTTGACACCTTAACCTCACCAATGATTTTTCTAACCCATTTGGATGCTCGAATACACACATGGCTCAATTATTGAGCATCACTTAAGCTTAAGCATTAATAACAAATTGGTATATTTATGATAATCTAAAACTCTTTTTGTAAAAACATTTTGATACTCAACTAAAACTCATTCGAGTTAAATTTGTGAACTGTTGAATGAAGGATTAAATTATATTTTAGTATTAAATTTTAATGAAATATCAAAACTATGAATATTTTTTCTTATTCATAAAATAGTAAAGTTTATATATTATTATTATTCTTCTTAATCAGTTAACATGTAATTTTATATTATTTTACTATTATTTAAATGTTTAAATAATGGCAGTTCTCGTAAATAACTACAAACCCCAAGGGCTTCGTTGCTTCGTGCCAGCGCTATCTCGACTACTTAGCCCTTGTCGCCGGCTCCCCACTCAGTGCCCAAACTCACTGCCCCTTTCTCTTCCTCGCCAGCGACGGTGAAGAAGCGGTATTCACAATGCGGAGAGCCCTCCCCAGTCTCCTCGCCGTTGCCGTCGCGTTGATTTTGGTGGTCGGCGAGACTCCGTTGGCACGCGGCTACAACATTACCCGGATCCTAGCAGCTCACCCGGAGTACTCCACCTTTAACCACTACCTCACCGTCACCAGGCTGGCAAACGAAATCAATCGCCGGCAGACCATTACCCTCCTTGCCGTGGATAACTCCGGCATGGCTGACCTCCTCGCGAAGCATTTCTCCATCCTCACCATCCGCAACGTCCTCGCCCTCCACATTCTCACCGATTACTACGGGTCCAAGAAGCTCCATCAGCTCACCCATAGCTCCACCCTCGCCGCCTCCGTCTTCCAGTCCTCCGGCCGCGCCATCGGCACCACCGGCTACATCAACATCACTGACCACCGCAAGGGCAGGGTCACCTTCTCCTCCGAGGACGCCGGTGGTGCGCCGCCAGTTTCCTTCGTCAAGTCCGTCAAAGAGATGCCCTACGATCTGGCGGTCCTCGAGGTGAGCTCCATCATGTCCTCCCCTGAGGCGGAGGCTCCCGTCGCGCCGCCGTCCCCAGTCAATCTGACCGAGCTCATGTCCCGGAAGGGCTGTCGCGCCTTCGCCGATCTGCTCCTCGCCACGCCGGATGTCCTCGAGAACTTCGAGTCCAATCTCAACGACGGCCTCACCGTCTTATGCCCGATCGACTCCGCGATCAGAGCCTTCGCCGACAAATACAAGAACCTCACCGCCCCGGGCAAAGCCTCCCTCCTCCTCTACCACGGCACACCCGCCTACTACTCGCCGCAGCTCCTCAAGTCCAGAAGAGGTGCCTTCCCCACCCTCGCCACCGACACCCACAACAAAAAGTACAAATATACAGTGGCCAAATCCGGCGACGCCATCACCGTCAAGACCCACATCATGAGTGCCACCATCACCTCCACGATCATTGATCAGGACCCAGACGCCATATACGCCATCGACAAGGTCCTTCAGCCGCAGGAGCTCTTCAAGCCCGAGGATCCTGCACCCGCCGCGGCTCCCGCCGCCACCAAGAAGCACAAGCACGGCGCCGTGGTGGCAGCGGACGGCCCGAGCGATGCCTCGTCGGACGAGGACGCTTCGGACAATGCCGCCTTCAGGGACGGCGCAGCCGGGCTGTGGTTCACGGCCTCCGCGGCCGCCATGGCGGTGCTGGTGCTCGCCGTGTAATTAATTAAGGTGTATGCATTCTGCTTTACTCTTTCGCTGTGTCATAAATCCTTTTTCTTCTTCTGTAATTCGATGGTTTTGGGAGTTGGGGAATAAGTAAAGGAGGGGGAGAGATACGCATACTCTACAATTATACACTTGCTTTATTAATTGAGACCTTATCTCTCTTGAGTTGGGGTTGTTTGGGTGGTGGGTGGCCTTAAAATGTAGTAGATTGATTGTGTGCTGTTATTGAGACTCATACATTTAATTTAAATGTTTGTGGTGATTAATTTAAATGCACACATGGTTGGAGGTTGCAAGCTGGACTTGAGAGAGTGGACTCTTTTCGACTTCACACGCTAGTGACCTATATGAGTTATTTGGAAAAGCAAAGTCCTCATCATTCGTGCCAGCCATAGTCATATGGCGGGGCATGCCCAACGCCCGACAGAGGACCACAAAAAAAACATGCCTTTTCTTTAAAAAAAAAAAATCAACGGTTTGGTGGACTTGTGTGTCATTTTGATCGATGAATTTCTATGAATATTAACAAATTGTGCTCCAATGCTCCAGTGAGTATATATGAATTATATTAAAACTGATATAATGGAAGGAATCATGAGGCAATTCATAAGTGAACCTTCTGTTAACCTTTGATGATCACGCTGGCGATGTGGATGAAGAAGTCCGCCAATGATTCTTTAATTGATTTCATCTCTTCTGTCTTTTGACTTGTTATCGATTGTCTTTTGATAATTTTCAATAATCCACTTGATTAAGGTTGGTTTTCTATTTATTCCATATAAAAATATATAAGCCTGTTAAACAATAATGAGCTCAATAAACAACTGAATTTGATGATTATTGTATTTGGCATAGTTCAATTCACTGTAACCTAATTTGGCCTGAAAAATGGAAAACTGTCTCAACATAGTAGATATCTATATGGATACTTATGCGAATAAGTTTTGGAGTCAATTCTCAATAGATACAAAATATCTCATTGAGTGTTTGACTTCTCTCGTAGTATCTTATTGAGCGTCTAACTTCCTTCATACAAAAGGTTATTGCATTAGGATAAAATTCCCTCGTGATTTATCTGAGTATATCTTACTATGTGATTGATAATACTAGACTATATGAAATAAGTGATATCATCTTTTACTCTAAAAAGGTGTGTTTAGCTGAGGGTTATCATTGATAACCATGGTAGGTTATCAACGATAATTTTATTTGGTTTAAGTAATTAACGATTCTTATTAATGCAACATCTCTGTCATATCAACAAAAAAGAAAAATGTGAAAAATCAAACATGAATTTAAGACGATTTCGGGGTTAATAACAATTTCTTTCCCAAAATTATTCTCCAAAGATAGCATATATGCGAACCCCGAAATCGTCTTAAATTCAAACATGAATTTAAGACGATTTCGGGGTTAATAACAATTTCTTTCCCAAAATTATTCTCCAAAGATAGCATATATGCGGCAATGCGCGAGCAGGCGGTGACGGCGAGTAGCCGATGACGGTTGGCCAACGACGACCGAGGCCAGCCATCATTGGGATGGAGCAACGATGGTCGAGGGTGCACAATTCTCCTTTGAACAACATCCTACGACAAAACCATGGAAAATAATGTCCTCATCAATAGGCAACAGTAGCGAAGATAGTGCGGGTGGTTCGGAGAGGAGGCGACGTCGATGGCTTGTGGAGGAGGCGACGCTAGCAATCGCATAGGTGAGGGAGCAACGATTTAGGATGCATGATTCAAGGGAGGATCCAGGATTTTAAGTTTGGGGAGGGCTTAAGTTGGGGGGGGGGGGATGTGCTTTCCAGGTATGTGATGACTTGTTCTATAAAGGTGTCGTCGCAAGACAACATGATCAGCCTGTCGACAACCAATAAGCCCAAACTCTTCCTCCGCCTTGGAGAGGAGCAAGGCCCCCCTAATCCTATACTAGATCCGCTCCTATGCATAATTCTCTTCTGAACAACATCCTACAACCAAATCACAGAGAGCAACATCCTCGTTGATAGGTAATGACAACAAAGATGACATCGGTAGTTAACGGAGGAGTGACATTGATGGCTTATGGAGGAGGCAATGCCAGAGAACATACAGGGTGAGGGGGAATGACTATAGTATTGATGAATAATTAAAAATTTTAATTAAATATTTAAATTTATTTAAATTATATTTGAAAAAATATATAAATTTATTTTAAATTTAAAATTTAAAAATCAATTATATTTATTTATAATATATATTATCAACTTATTAATTAATATTAATATTATTAATTTAATTTAATTCATTTTAAAAATTAATTAAATATCAAATTGAACTCGTGTAATATAGTAGTAAATATAGTAAATATGAAATTAAATTATAATATTATTTAAGTTGAACCAAAAATTATATTTTATTTCAAATAACTTTAATTAGGTGAATCACCATAATAGTTTGGCCTAAAAAGTGAAGAAAAAAAAACATTGTCAAAAATTTTCAATTATATTTTGATAAAATATAATATATGGATGTTTTTATAAAAATACACGACATAAAAAATATAGGAAAAATTGTCCTAAACTCTCTGCATGTAAACTCAACTCCCTCTTCAATCCTTGCATTAGAAAAAATTTATTCACTCCTTACATGTAAAGTTTTATGTGCTTTAACTACATATTTACTGAATTATTCTTAATTTTTTTAGATAAAAAAATCCGAAATAAAGTATAATTTTTCATAAATTAAGAATCATTTAATTAAAATTTAGTATATTTTCTATCAAATTAAGTATTGCCTAATCAATTTATTCAAAGCTAATCAGTTGGTATGAATTCTTAATCAATTAGTCGGCGAAAAAAGAATTGTACTCAATTTAATAGAAAATATACTAAATTCTAATTTAAATATACTGAGGAGTGACATCAATGGATGGCTTATGGAGGAGTGACATATACTCAATTTGACGGGCAGTGACAATAAAGATGGCATCGGTAGTTCACGGAGGAGTGGCATCGATGGCTTATGGAGGAGGTGATGCCAGAGAACACACAGGTGAGGGGAATGACTATAATATTGACGAATAATTAAAATTTTTAATTAAATATTTGAATTTATTTAAATTATATTTTAAAAAATATATAAATTTATTTTAAATTTATAAATTAAAAATCAATTATATTTATTTATTATATATATTATCAACTTATTAATTAATATTAATATTATTAATTTAATTTAATTCATTTTAAAAATTAATTAAATATCAAATTGAACTCGTGTAATATAGTAGTAAATATAGTAAATATGAAATTAAATTATAATATTATTTAAGTTTAACCAAAAATTATATTTTATTTCCAATAACTTTAATTAGGTGAATCACCAAATAGTTTGGCCTGAAAAGTGGAAAAAAAACATTGTCAACAATTTTCAATTATATTTTGATAAAATATAATATGAGCATGTTTTTATAAAAATAGACGACATAAAAAATATAAGAAAAATTATTCTAAACTCTCTGCATACAAACTCAACTCCCTCTTTAGTCCCTGCATCAGAAAAAATTTATTCACTATTTACATGCAAAGTTTCATGTGCTTTAACTACGGATTTACTGGATTATCCTCAATTTTTTTAGATAAATAAATCCGAAATAAATTATAATTCTTCATAAATTCAGAATCATTTAATTAAAATCTAATATATATTTTTGATCAGATTAAGTATTACCCAATTAATTCATTCTAAGCTAATCAATTGGTATGAATTCCTAATCAATTGGTCAAGCGGAAAAAGAATTTTGCTAAATTTAATAGAAAATATACTAAATTCTAATTTAAATATACTGAATTTAGAAAAAATTGTACTTATTTTTCAATTTTTTAGCTATAAAAATATAAGAGTGATGTTTTCTCGCAATAAACACAACTGATAAATTACAGATTAATTCTTAACTCCAATCAATTATGGGTAATTTTGATCAACTCTCGAGCAACTACATAAAAAAAAGGTGGTATTCAATTTGATAGAAAATATGCTAGATTCAAATTATATGATACTGAATTCAGAAAGAATAATATCTTATTTTAAATTTTTTAACCTAAAAATAATGAGGATAATTATGTAAATCAATATAAATTTGGGAGCTGAAGTAAATGTAGTTTTATATGTAGTGGAAATGAATTTTTCTGATATAGGGATCGAATATAAAATTTAAGATATAATTAGAGATTTAAAAATAATTTATTCAAAGATATATAACAATTTAAATTTGTCATGAAATCATGGAATTTTGTTCGACCATCGAGTACTAGTATGTCTGTTCGTGAATCCGTCGAACACTTTGCAATCGCACAGAGCGGCTACAACAAGAGAGCGAGCAAGAAGGTATGCAACGAGACAATTCTAATGGCCTTCTTCTGCTGCCATCTTCGCCGCCGCTACCACCTTCTTTCCCACTTCTCTATGCGCTCCTCCCTCATTCGTCTCCTCATCGTCTCTCCCTTTTCCACGTCTTCCTCCGCCAAGATCACCTTCTCCCACATTTTCCAGCACTGCTCCAAGCACCGAGATGCCGCCGCCGGTCGCCAAGCACACGCCCGGATGGTCGCCTCCGGCTTCATCCCAACCACCTTCGTCGCAAACTGCTTGATCCACATGTACATTACCTGCTCCAATTTGGAGTACGCCCACAAGGTGTTCGTCCGTATGCCCCACATGGACATCGTCTCCTGCAATGCCATGATCTCAGGGTACGCTCGAAATGGTACGCTAGACGTCGCCGAGTCCCTGTTTGACAGAATGCCAGAACGAGATGTTATATCATGGAATTCGATGATATCGGGCTTCCAACAGAATGGAGAAGTAAATGAGTCCATCAGTCTCTTCCTCCATATGCTACAGAGTGGAATCAACCCTGATCGAACCACAATTGCGGTCATTCTCAAGTCCTGTGCTGCATTGGAGGAACTCGAGATGGGCACCCAAATACACGGTGCTGTTGTCAAGATGGGTTTGGAATGCGACGTGGTGACAGGGAGTGCTCTTATTGACATGTATGGAAAATGCAAGAGACTGGACGAATCAATTTACTTGTTTGATGAAATGCCAGAGAGGAATTGGGTTTGTTGGAGTGCTCTGATTGCAGGCTGCACGCAGAATGAACAATTCGCTGTCGCATTGGAACTGTTTTTAGAGATGCAAAGATGCGGTGTTGGGCAATGCCAGTCAGCTTATGCGAGTGTTTTCAGATCTTGCGCTGGATTAAGCTCTTCAAAAATAGGCAGACAGTTGCATGGTCATGCTTTGAAGAACAATTACAGTTCTGATGTTGTGGTTGGGACTGCCATTATGGATATGTATGCAAAATGTGATATTCTGGATGATGCTAGAAGGTTATTCCAGTTGCTGCCAATGCGAAACCTGCAATCCTGGAATGCAATTATTGTCGGATTAGTTCGTAATGGTCAGGGGAATGCCGCAATAGGGCTTTTTAAACGCATGAATCACTCTGGTGTTGGCTTCGATGAGATCAGCTTATCTGGTGTTTGTTGTGCTTGTGCAGAGGTCAAGAGGTACTTGATGGGTCTTCAAGCTCATTGCTTGGCCGTAAAGACCGGAACTATTCACAACGTATGCGTTGCGAATGCGGTTCTGGACATGTATGGAAAATGTGAAGCTTTGGAAGAGGCTTACAATGTTTTTGAGGAGATGGAGCAAAGAGATGCAGTCTCTTGGAACGCAGTCATTGCAGCTTTAGAGCAGAATGGACGATATGAAGAAGCTTTGCTGCATTTTTATCAGATGTTGCACTATGGCATGCAACCTGACGAGTTCACTTATGGCAGTGTCCTCAAAGCTTGTGCGGGACTTCAATCTTCTGTTTGTGGTGTTAAGGTTCATAACAAGGTAATTAAATCTGGACTTGGTCTCGTTTCATTTGTTGGAAGTGCCCTTGTTGACATGTACTGTAAATGTGGAATGATGGGAGAAGCACAGAAACTTCACAACAGGATAGAAAAGCAAAACTTGGTATCTGCAAATGCGATAATATCTGGGTTTACTCTCCAGAAGCAAAGTGAAGAGGCACAGAACTTCTTCTCGCAGATGTTAAATAACAGCATTGAACCTGATCATTTTACTTATGCCACAGTTCTTGACACATGTGCTAATATAGCTACTATTGGACTTGGGATGCAAATCCATGCTAAGATTATCAAGCTAGAATTACACAAGGACGTCTTCATATCGAGCACCCTTGTGGACATGTATGCCAAATGTGGAAACACGAATGATTCAAATTTGATGTTTGAAAAAATGATCGATCGAGACTTGGTATCATGGAATGCCATGATTTGTGGGTATGCTCATAATGGCCACGGGTTCGAGGCTCTTAAAATATTTGACAGGATGCAACTAGAAAATGTCAGGCCTAACCGTACGACATTTCTTTCAGTTCTTCGGGCTTGTGGACATGTCGGGCTGTTCGATGAGGGCATGTCCTACTTCAGTTTGATGACTGAACACTACCAGTTGGAGCCAAGATTAGAGCACTACTCTTGCATGGTGGACATCATTGGGCGCGGAAAAGGGGTTAGTGAAGCTTTGGAACTTATTGTTAAAATGCCATTTGAAGCTGATGATGTTTTGTGGAGAACTCTTCTGAGCCTGTGCAAGATTCATAAAAATGTTGAGGTAGCGGAAATTGCAGCAAAAAAATTAATGATGTTGGACCCTGAGGATTCCTCCTCTTGCATTCTCTTGTCCAACATATATGCCAATGCTGGAAGATGGGAAGAGGTGTCGAGAATGAGACGGATAATGAAGGAGAGCAAACTTAAGAAAGAACCTGGTTGTAGCTGGATAGAGATAAAGAATGAGACGCACACTTTTCTTGTGGGAGACAAGGCTCACCCAAAATGCAATGAGATATATGATAGGTTGGATGAGCTAATTGCTGAAATGATGTGGGCAGGGTATCTGCCTGATTTAGAAACATTTGTTGAGAATGAGGAAGGGGAGAGAAAAGATCAACTCGAACTACTTGCAGTGGGTTGTGGCTGAGCCATGCGATTAGAATATTTTGGTCAACTATTACCAAGAAATTGGTTGCAATACCGTGCAAATAGTCGGCAAACAAGCACTCTAGTTGCTAGAGTTGTACGATATTTATGCACCAGAATAAGAATAAGGTTCATGAACCCTAAACTCCACCTCTCCAGGCAGGTGCAACAGTGATGCATTTGGTGGACTCACCAAGTATGACAGTTTGAAACTCAGTTGGGGCAAGAGCAGATTTTACAATTGATGGATGGATTGTCATGAGCACTTTCGAATTTATCCTTTGAGAGATTCAAAGGAAAATTATTTATCTCCAGAATTAGTCAGACTCTCGAATTTATCCTATGAGAGATTCAGAGGAAGGTTATTATCTCCAGAATGAATCGGCCTTGTAAAGGTCTAAATATCTGAATTAATATAAATAAATAAATTCTGGATTAATAAAAAATTCCAACTCCATTTTCAGGTTGGTTTCATCTGTGCCAAGAATAAGCTTAGTCCAGACATTCCCACAAACTTTTTCATACGTGAAAAATATTTTTGATATTTTAAGTGACTTTAACTAGGCGTTAATGAAGGTGAAAAAAACCTCCTTAAACTATTTGCCCCATTTTGTTTTTTTAACCTTTTCAACTGCTTGTTTTCCCTCAAGTTGTATGCCATTTTCTAGGTATATATCAAAATGAAACCCAAAAACGTTTTCATTTCTCACACTCCTATTGTCTCGAATAAAAGGAGTTTTTTAGTTATTAACTTTACAACCAATGAGTTTCTTGGACAGTCTTTCAAATAGATTCCTCCGATAACAATATTGCAGAGCCTACCAGTTTGATGCAAGGCTGCCAATGCCAACTCCATAGGTTAACACATTTAGTAATCAACAGTCACATCAGGATCAATAATTAACCTTATAAATGCTCAACAAGGGATTCAATTTGATGTTTAATACCAAGATTACATAAAATTCATATCAATGATTGGCGTCCAAAATCAAGGCCAACTTAGATCAAGACTCCACACTGACGAAGCTTAAAAAACACAGATACTAGACAAGGCTGGGCCAGCCGTTCTATATTACTGTCTTATATCAAGCATCAATAAATAAGGATTTAGGCTTGTTATGGAAGTTGGAAAAAATTGCTCAAAGTAAAAACTGCAAACATGAGTGACTTGGAAAGTTTTGACACATTCAGAAGAGGGAAGCTGTGAGCTCCTTAACATCTGCTACGACCTGGTTGTAATCTGACTGCAGCTTCTCTTGCACGTCTTGGGTCAACTCCCCTTTAGTTGGTTTGGTTGTAATCAATACACAGCAAGTTGGCCTCTTGGTGACCCCAGCAACTGCAAGATCCTATGATGAAACGAAAAGAAATAAGTGGGGGGAAAACAAAGGAATGGAAACAGAGTTCTGAAAAGAGCATGCAACAGTCTCCATCTCATTAAGCAGTAGTAGCTTCATGAGTAAAATGGTTTGATTGTGGCCTCCAATAGCCTAGACATGGGCAAAAGCATGGTAGGCAAGGAGATGCAAATGTAGTCTTGCTGTTTGACTAACAAAATTAGCAAGGAGAACGATTCATAATATGAAACATGAGAGTATGGAGAAATGCTTAGTTATCCACGCAAGTAGCAATCTCCAAACTGTTCTTTTTTATAAATGTAACCCTTGAGTTTTGTACTTTCATCTAACAATTCTTTCAGGGTAAAGATGAAAGAAAGAAAATCACATCCAAAAAAAAAAAATCAGGCCCAAACTGGTTCAATTGCTGAAAAGGCACATGAATCCTTTAAAAAGTTAATGCTGTTACATGTTCTTTGACCAAATGATTATACAAAGGAGAATTTAAAAAGCAAAGGAACTAACATGAGTCAAACAAACCTCTTTTGAAGGAACGTATATATAGGGAATATCAGCTTCCTCCAGTAAGATGGGAACATGGGTAATCACATCAATAGGAGATATATTCCCAGCAATAATACACAATCTGCAACCAACAAAGTGCAATTAACATTGCTTCCACAAATGAGGGAGGACTAAAATAAAGGTTCGTCAATTGGGTATGAGGCAGACTTGGCATGCTTCTAGATGGTACCAGAAGGTTCGATAAGTTGAATCAATTTTGGGTGTGCGAGATAGGAAGCTGAAGAACACTCGACATCAATCATAGTGATCTAAAAGATTTTCACTTGTGGGGGCAATTTTAAATTGGGTTCAATGACAATATAAAATCCACGCAATCAATCTCCAATAATTGAAACTAACGACTTGTATCAAATATTAAAAGACAATCCAGATGTTACATGCAGCATACATATGTTGAAAATATATACTGACAGACCATTAGTTTGAGAGTATATAACGTCAAACTAAATCTAACATAAAGATATCCCATGTAAAAACTAATTATATTATATGATAGAAAAAGGAATACAAGATCATAAATGCATCATAAAAATTTCAGACTACAAAACCATACTAATTTAACACCAATATTTAACTTTTTAATTATAAAACAATCAGTAATTCAAAATCCACCACCAAAATTTCCAAGCAGAGGTGCCAAATGGGGAGGGACAGTATGACTTTTCCCAAGCTTGGGACAACCCAAACCTGAACTGGCCGTGCCATGCTTGGGGCAATAGGTGCAGGCTAGAGTCAGGCGCAACCCTCCAACCAGGAATGGAATTAGGGTAGGATGAGCAAGGCTCGCAAGGGTTGGCACACAGCCAAAACATGGCCTTTTCAATTTATTTATTTTTTCTTATAATCATTTTGTAGCTCGATAGTGGAAACGGACGGTCATCTCTGGGCACCTATGCTAGGCCTAGGGTGCATCACCGTGGACTGTGCTCAACGCAGCCGGACCATAAGTGGACCTGACGACATTGAAACTGTCCTCATTGACACCCCTAATTTGTATGCAGGCACTTCACATTTAGTTCACCCATACTGTAATTATAATCAACAATAGAACAAGAAGGAAACTGACCCCTTTTGACCACGGCGCACACTCTTCACTACTTCCTTCACTCCACGTTTCAAGCACTTAGCCTCTGCAGCTGGTAGCAAAAATACAATGCAACAAAAAAGTCATAATGAATATATCACAGCAAAGAGAGGATTTGGCGGGCAAAAGGATTTCCTTTTATATTTAGCCCAAAATCAGGAAACGAAAAAGGCCTCCCAGTGTCCAACTATCATATAATAACTTAAATGATAAAGGCTGACATTCGCAATCAATCGGAGAAGCAAGTAGCATCGCTTGTAATAATAGAGAAGACTACCTCGTCGTACGAGCTTGAGGCTCCGCTTGCATAACTTCTTTCCGGCTAAGGGTTTGGCAATAGGGGCGACGGCCATCAACTTCTTCCTCTCCTTCACTGACTTCTCATTTTCACTGTCGCTCCCCATCCCTGTATATCACCTTATCGATCTCGACGATTCCCGTGAGATACCGGATCGGCCAAGATTTGTGAGGAACGTACGGCCGAGGCGGCGAAGTGCGGCGGCCAGGGTTTGGTAACTAGGAAACGCGAGGGTTTTATTCACGCGTTCAGGGTTTAACCAAAGCGTCCGTGTGATGGAACACGGACTTTACGAGAGGATTTTTATAATAATAATAATAATAACAACAATAATATATTATTATTGATCAAAACAGCAGAAGACTACTTGCAATAATAAATCGCAAAAATAATTTTAAAATTCAGATGATTTATAATAGACGATAAAGATTGATCATTCGTCTCAAAATCAATACACTAGAGATGAATCAAAAACTTACTCAACCAAATATCAGTCTATTTATTTTAAAATTAATATGGAGAAGATATATCGCGAGATTACTAACTCGAATAATGTACAGAGAGGATGAATATATTAATTTTATCAAATTTTAATCCTCAAATTCTAGGATGATAATACCATATACTTTAGCCATTAACCATTAAGTCATATCATACAAACACATATTGCTGGAAATAAATCCAATATAATCTACAATATTTTATCAAAGAGCGTATGCAACTTTTCGAATTAATCAAAAGACACACTTTTTTTCAATACTCTTCCTATTTTACCCTTCTGTCAAATCTAATTGCATGCAATCATCCTCTCTCTCTTATGCATGCGTGTTGCCCTCGGGGCTATGGTGCAGCGGTAAGGTCACTAGTTGTGAACCCATGCATCCGCGGTTCGATCCCCAGCTACGGCGCATTTTGCAGGAATTTTTCCTCCAAATGGGGCGCGAACCATGGGCCGCTGGGCTTCTAGACTGGCCACCGCGAGCGCTTCCCGATTTACCCTGGTGACTGGTGGGAAACTTCCGTGAGGCCGGGTCGGTCACCCCAGGTTCAATTTATCTGCTGCCTGGTTCATCATTTTTTTTCTCTTATGCATGCAACCTATATTCTCTTTCTTCTGCCCCCGGAGCTATGGTGCAGCGGTAAGGTCACTAGTTGTTAACCCAGACATCCGCGGTTCGATCCCCAGCTACGGCGCATTTTGCAAGAATTTTTCCTCCAAATGGGGCGCGAACTCTGGGACGCTGGACTTCTAGACTGACCACCGCGAGCGCTTCCCGATTTACCCTGGTGACCGGTGGGAAACTTTCGTGGGGTCGGGTCGGTCACCCAGGTTCAATTTGTCTGCTACCTGGTTCATCATTTTTTTTATATTCTCTTTCTTCTCCTCTCTTTACCTCCGGGGCTATGGTGCAGCAGTAAGGTGACTAGTCGCTATCCCAAGCATCCGCGGTTTGATCCTCAGCTATGGTGTATTTGTAGGAATTTTTCCTCCAAATGGGGCGC
This sequence comes from Boesenbergia rotunda, assembly GCA_024364735.1. NCBI lineage: Eukaryota > Viridiplantae > Streptophyta > Magnoliopsida > Zingiberales > Zingiberaceae > Boesenbergia > Boesenbergia rotunda. The sequence continues at coordinate 30,244 of JAGFNQ010000951.1, read as the reverse complement.
GAACCTTGGGACGCTGGGCTTCTAGACCGCCCACCACGAGCGCTTCTCGATTTATCCTGGCGCCCGGTGGAAAACTTCTATGAGGCCGGGCCAGTCGCCCGAGGTTGGAAAAACATCGTTAATCGTTTTTTTTCTTCTCTTCTCTTCTCATTCCTCCCTCTTTTTTATGCATTTTTCTTTCTCTTTCATTTTCTCTTTCTTCTCACTTTTAGATGAATGTATGTATAACATGGAAAAAATATCAGACCCAACGTGCACCTGATATGAAAGCTGTTTATCGACCAGTTGGGGCTACGAGAGATCTCCGACCAGCTTCGTCTAATGGTAGATCAATCCACCAATGTTATGTTTGCATTATTCTAGAAGTTCTCTACTTTTTAATTTTGACTCGAGTTTTTTTTTGAAAATAAATTTTAAAAATTAAAAGGAAAATAAAATGAAATAAAATTTTATCATCAAATGGTTAAAATGAGTTGAAACCTGTGTACTTTTTAGATCTAGATTTGAATACAAATATTTAAATTAATTAAAATATTTTTCATTAAATTAAAATTAACAAGCCCAACATGTGCCTGATATAATTCATATCAGGCCTAATGAGCCCAATATTAGATTTCTTTTTTCGATTCTTTGTTATTATATTTTAATACCTTAGAGATGTCCAAATAAATAATGAGTAACATATTTGAACTCCTTGTAATCTCAGAAATCATTGGAAACTTAAATTTGTGAAATCAGAGCTCTCTAGGTTAATCAGTAGGTTTTGGTCAAAATCTACTGAATTAACCCACAGATTGACCTAGAGAGTTCTGATTGTAAAAATTTCAGTTCCTGTGGATTTCTAAGGTTACAAGGAGTTCAAATATGTTATCCATTGTTTATTTGGATTTCTTCGATGTGTTAAAATTTAATAACGAAGAATCGAGAAAAAAGTCAAATATTGGGCTCATTGGGTCTGATATAAGATCATATCAGGCCCAACATAGGCCTGATATGGTACCATATTAGGCCCAACGTGGCCCTGATATCGTTCCTTATCAGGCTAAACAATCCTAATGTGTGATTTTTTTCGATTTCCGTTGTTACATTTTAACACCTTAGAGAGGTCGAAATAAACAATAAATAACATATTTGAGCTTCTTATAACCTCAGAAATCCACGGAAACTGAAATTTTTACAATCGGAGCTCTTTAGGTCAAATTAGTGGTTTTTAGTCAAAACCCATTGATTTGATCTAGAGAAATCCGATAGCAAAAATTTCAGTTCTCATGGATTTCTGAGGTTACAAGGAGCTCGAATATGCTATCCATTGTTTATATGAATTTCTCTGAGGTATTAAAATGTAATAATGAAGAATTGAGAAAAAATCTAATATTAATCCCATTGGGCCTAATATGAATTATATCAGGTCCATGTTAGGTCTGATATAAAATCATATCAGGCTTAACATGAGCCTGATATGGAACCATATCAGGCCCAACGTGGACCTGATATGGAATCTATATCAGGCCCAATGACCCCAATGTGTGATTTTTTCTCGATTCTCCGTTATTATATTTTAACACCTTAGAGAAGTCGAAATAAACAATAAATAACATATTTGAGCTCCTTATAACCTCAGAAATCCATGGAAACTAAAATTTTTACAATCGGAGCTCTCTTGGTCAAATCAGTGAGTTTTGGTCAAAACCTACTGATTTGCCCTAGAGAGCTCCGATTTCAAAAATTTTAGTTCCCGTGGATTTCTGAGGTTACAAGGAATTCAAATATGTCATCGATTGTTTATTTAGACTTCTCCGAGGTGTTAAAATATAATAACAAAAATTCGAGAAAAAGTCTAATATTGGGCCCATTGAGCCTGATATGAATTATAGCAGACCCATGTTGGGTCTGATATAAAATCATATCAGGCCCAACGACTCCAATGTGTGATTTTTTTCGATTCTCCGTAATGACATTTTAACACCTTAGAGAGGTCAAAATAAATAATAAATAACATATTTGAGCTCCTTATAACCTCTGAAAATCCACAGAAACTGAAATTTTTACAATCGGAGCTCTCTAGGTCAAATCAGCTATTTTTAGTCAAAATCGACTATTTTGACCTAGAGAGTTCCGATTGCAAAAATTTCAGTTCCCGTGGATTTCTGAGGTTACAAGGAGTTCAAATATGCTATCCATTGTTTATTTGGACTTCTCTAAGTTGTTAAAATCAAATATACAAGGAGTTTAAATTTGCTATCCATTGTTCAAATTAGTTGTTATTGGGCTTGATATAAATTATATCAGGCCCAACGACCCTAATATGTGAATTTTCCTCAATTCTTCGTTATTAAATTTTAATACCTCGGAGAAGTCCAAATAAAAAATAGATATCATATTTGAACTCTTTTTAACCTTAGAAATCTACGGGAACTGAAAATTTTGAAATCAGAGCTCTCTAGGTCAAATCAGTGGGTTTTAACCAAAACCCACTGATTTAACATAGAGAGCTCTGATTGTTTAAAAAAAATTTCAATTTCCGTGGTTTTTTGAGAATATAAGGAGCTCAAATATGTTATTTATTATTTATTTCGACCTCTCCAAGGTGTTAAAATGTAATAACGGAGAATCTAAAAAAAATCATACATTGGGGTCATTGGGCCTAATATGGATTCCATATTAGGCCCACGTTAGGCTTGATATGATTTAATATTTGGCCCAATGTGGGTCTGATATGATTTTATATTAGGCCCAATGTGGGCCTGATTTGATTTTATATCAGGCCCAACATGGGCCTTATATAATTCCTATCGGGCTAATGGGCCCAATATTAGATTTTTTTAATCTTCGTTATTACATTTTAACACATCGGAGAAGTCTAAATAAACAATGGATAACATATTTAAATTCCTTGTAACCTTAGAAATCCACAAGAACTGAAATTTTTGAAATCGGAGCTCTCTATATCAAATCAGTAGGTTTTGACCAAAATCCACTGATTTGACCTAGAGAGCTCCGATTGTAAAAATTTCAGTTTCCGTGGATTTCTGAAGTTATAAGGAGCTTAAATATGTTATTTATTGTTTATTTTGACTTCTCCAAGGTGTTAAAATGGCCTGATATGGAACCATATTAGGCCCAACATGGGCCTCATATTAGGCCTAACGTGGGCCTGATATAATTCTTATCAGGCCTAATGGTTCCAATATTAGTTTTTTTTAATCTTTGTTATTACATTTTAACACCTCGGAGAAGTCCAAATAAACAATATATAGCATATTTGAATTCCTTGTAACCTCAGAAATCCACGGGAAACTAAAATTTTTGAAATCGAAGATCTCTAGGTGGGTCTAATATGATCTTTTAGTTTTAATTTAATGGAAAAAATCTTTTAATTAATTTAAATATTAATATTCAAATCTAGATCTAAAAAGCACACATGTTTCAACTCATTTTAACCATTTGATGATAAAATTTTATTTCATTTTATTTTCCTTTTAATTTTAAAATTTGTTTTCGAAAAAAAACTCGAGTCAAAATTAAAAGGTATAGAACTTCAAAAACAATGCAAATATAACATCGATGGATTGATCTGCCATTGGACGAAGCTGGTCGGAGATTTCCCGTAGCCCCAATTGGTCGACGAACAACTTTCATATCAGGCCCAATGCGAGCCTGATATTTTTCCTATGTTATACATGTATTCATCTAAAAAGAGAAGAAAGAGAAGAGGAAAGAGAAAGAAATGCATGAAAAAGTGGGAGGAATGAGATAAGAGGAGAAGAAAAAGAATATAGGGTGTGTGCATAAGAGAGAGAGGAAAGGAAAAGTGATTGCATGCAGTTAGATATGACAGAAGGGTAAAATGAGAAGAGTATTGAAAAAAGTGTACCTTTTGGTAAACATCAAAGTAGCGTACGTCTTTTTGTTAATTCGAAAAGTTATATGCGCCCTTTGGTAAAATGTCGTATAATCTATCATATTGATGGGAGGTGCATTGGACTTCATTTATTAAAAATTTAATAATAATAACTAAGTGAGGACGAATTTTGAACTCAAAGTTTTGACAATGGTATAATTACTGACTAATGCTATTTGGCAGATTAGATGTGATCTCAGTTGCACTCAAAATGTTTCATAAATAATTGGGTAAATAATTTTAAATCTCTCTATTTTTGAAAGTATTTTATTCTCCTATATTTTAAAATTAATATTTAACTCTCTTATTTTCTATCGAATTATATTTTAACTTCTGTATTTAAAAAAATAACAATTAATCTCCCTTTATCATATTTGAGAAAATTTATAAAAGATAATTATACCCTTATCTTTTTCATCATTTTTCGATAGACCTTAAGAGGGAAAAAATATATTGAATTGACCATTATATTCTTCGATAAAAATCCTCACAAAATTTATACATACACCAGCATAAATTAAACAACATAAAAACAGTAGCTCTGAAAGAAATAATTAGCTAAAAACTCATTCAACCATCTTCACCAAACCAAAAAAAATTAAAATTCTAAATTGATGAACCAAAATCAAATAAAGCTAGAACAAAGTTTGTCATTAAAACTCTCCTTCTTATCATCAAATGTGACATATAATGAAGTAGAAGTGAAGTATTGACATAGTAAAATTACACCAATATGCATATCAAAGACATTACAAAATCCAAAAAGGAAGTTTATAGGTTGTTGTGACTACAAGGTTAGTGCTCAAACATCTTAATATACCATATATAAATCCAAAACCACCGTCAAATGAATATTAACTATTATTTGTATGCAGAAAAATAGTGGATGCGAGTTCTTCCGGTGTATGTAGAATAGTGGATGTAGGTTCTTATGTTTCCTTTTCTATTTCATCCATCCACCATGAGAACACATATCCACCATTTTTCTACATGCAAATAGTAGTTAATTTTGAGTTTATATGACATATTAAGATGTTTGAACACTAACCTTGTAGTCAAATGGCCTATAAACTTCCTTCTTAGATTTTGTAATGTCTTTGATATATGTATTAGTATAAGTTTGTCACACCAACACTTCACTTCTAGTTCATTGTATGTCATATTTATGATGAGGAGGAGATTTTTAACAATGAACTTTATTCCATCTTCATTTGATTGTAATTCATAAATTTAGAATTCTGTCTCTTTTTGGTTTGGTGGGGGTGGTGGAATGAGTTTTTGGCTAGTTATCCCTTTTAGAGTTCCTGCTTTTCTATTGTTTATGTTATTGCATGTATGAATTTTGTGAGACTTTTTACTGAAGGATATAATGGTCAATTCAATGTACTTTTTACCTCTTGAGGTCTATAAAAAAATGATAAAAAAATACAAGGGAATAATTATCTTTTATAAGTTTTCTCACATCTAACTTTTGGTCAAAGGAGATTAAAATCTATTTTTTTAAATATAGAGTAAAATATAACTCAATGGAAAATAAGAGTATTAAATATTACTACAATAACAACCAAGTCTTACCTCACTAGATGGGGTCGGCTATATAGATCCTTCTACACCATTGGTCTCTATCTCCTATTATATCATCATTTATGTTCTTGTGCCGAGACCCCTCGAGGGACGAGCCACCGGTGAGCTGTATTGGATGTTGACGAAGTCGCCATGATCTGGAAGAAGATGTTGGTGCCTCGGTTGATTTTGATGTGATCAACCAAATTAGGTTAGGTCCTGCTATGGTTTTGATCCCTCTGTCTAAGTGTGCAGGAGCTTAGTAGCGGAGGAAGTTGAGCGTAAGATGTAGTGGATGAGAAGGATTACACGGGAAGTGAGCTGATGGGCTCGGTGCATCCGAGGGACACGAAGTTGTGGAAGAGTACATCGGTAGAGTGAGAAGGACGTGCGCGACGTTCGAGGGACGAGAAGCCGGGAGGAAGGACGCTCGAGGGGCGAAAGGTCGGAGTCGAGTTCGAGTGAGCCTAACTCCAGTTGGCAAGAAATCACCTAATAAGACCTGCGGAAGATTGGTCAGCAAGTTGCTAACCAAAAGTCACTCAGGCGTCCGTATGCATATGGGCGCCCGGGCTCTCGGGCGCCCCTATTCATATGGGCGCTTGAGCACTCGGGCACCCCTATTCATATGGGCGCTTGAGCACTCGGACACCCCTATGCTTACAGGCGCCCGAGAGCTGATTTTATCCATCAGTTAGCCGTTTGTGAATGTTACGCATCGGATAACGCACAAGTCACGTGTCGGGCACCCCTATAGTGCCATGTTAGCAATCAGATAAAATTGACTGGGGCTATAAATATGCCCCCAGAGCTCAGTTCCATTTCATCAATTGAACTGCATACAAATTCTTCCTTATTTTCATTGTACTTCTAGCTTCTGTCTTGTGCTACAAAGTCTATAAAAGGCTTCTCCACTAGAAAGAGATTTTGATAGTGAGCTTCAACCGTTTTGGATTAGCAACTATCCGGGTTGCAACCAAGTATAACTTCTTGTGTCTTAGTCTTTTACTAGTTCAATTCAGTTAATTAGTTTATGTTTATTTTAATTTATTGTTGCAACTAATCTAGAATCTTTGTGAGCCGCATAAAAGATCTATTTTATATTACAGGTTCACCCTCTCTCTTGCCGGTCCACATCGATCCAACAGAAGAGGGGAGGTGAGCTATTTTCCAAGTTGACTGAATGGCGGGACCTCCAAGAAAAGCCCATAATAAGTCGAAGATATAAGAGTGTCTTTCGTCAATGGCGCCTGCAAGGCTGTTGGAAAACATAGAAATGATAGTCAGAGCATAGGGAGAAGACCGGGTTACCCCGGCCATCAATCCTCCGATGCTCAAGTTAGTTTCCAACAAAGCACATAAAACAGATAGACAACAATGCAATCGAGTATATAAAATACTGAATACTGAATGTAAATGCATACCAGGCCTGTAAGAGCGGGGCAAAGGTCGAGATGTAGCAATGCGACTCAGAGGCTAGAATAGCCATTCTGTATCGGATTAGTGCTAGATGTAGTTGATCTAGGTCGGATGTGTTAGGATCTTGGGATGGCTAGAGAGGGGGGGAGGGTGTGAATAACCACCCACCAAAACTCGCTTCTTCCTACAATCAGATTAGCAGCGGAAAATAAACAAAGCAGAAATATACTAAAACAGAGACTAACACAGTGTTTACAAGGTTCGGGGATAATTTGCCCCTACTCCTTGGCGTGTCCGTGAGGTGGACGATCCCTTGATCTTCGGCAGATCATGCCCCGGAATGAATCCGGCTAAAAGCTTCCTCCTTCTCGGCGGAGTAACCTCTCCACTAATGTCTCAGAAGTATATCAAGTGAAGCACAAGAGAGTAGAGAAGGAAGCTTACACAACAGATGCACACCACCTTAAGCACAAGCACCAGTAGTAAGCAGAAAGATCAAGCAAGAAGAAAAATGCAGAGAACACCAACAACTCAACAGCAAAACTCTTCGCAAATTTTCTAATCGCCGTTCTCCATTCCTTTTCTCTGCTTCGCCAACTTCTTCTTCTTAAGCCTTTATTCTGCACACATATAGGCGTCGTCACCCACTGACCCCTTCTGAGCTCTCAGCATATTGAAGTCATCCTCTTCAGCTGAAGCTTCAGGTCAGGTGTTGTTGAAACTTACAAATGTGTATAAAACAAAATAGCACCATGGAAAGTCACCCTTGACCCTTCTTCTTACTACTTCATTTGAATTTTAAAGCTCTGTGCTGTCTGCACACTTACAGATTCATTAGCGAAGCAAATCAGAACTGCGCTGACAACAATTTGAATTAAAGTTCAGAGGTGTTGATCGGTCACCTTGACCGATCAGACAACCTCCTGACCAATCAGACTCTATCCTGATTGGTCCAGTGATATTCTGATCGGTCACATTGACCGATCAGAGACCAGGGGATCGGTCACCATACCGATCCCTAAACTCACTGGAATTTCAGTCAAAGCACCTGATCGGTCAAGGTGACCGATCAGGGAAGTACCTGACCGATCACGATCCATACTGATTGGTCCAGGTCTGTTCTGATCGGTCGCACTGACTGATCAGAGATTCTTGTGATCGATCCATTGATCGATCACAATCTTTCTGTGACCACACAGAATGTTTGCTGATCGGTCACCAGACCGTTCAAAAAACTTTCTGTTTCCTCAGAAGCTTTCTGGATCGGTCAACAAACCGATCAGACATCCTGGATCGGTCTTGTGACCGATCTACTATCAAGAGAGTTTGTGCCAACTCCCTGATCGAATTTCAAAATGATCCAGCCAACTTTGCTCTGATCATTTAATTAATTCATGGTCAATTCTGACCATGACTAACTCAAGTTAGACCCTGAGTCCAGAGAACAGGCTCCCTTGGCTTCTCTGACTCAGTCTGGTCCGGAGAACGAGCTACCGAACCCTCTCCGACTTATCCCGGTCCAGAGAACGAGCTACCAAGCCCTCTCTGACCAAAGTTCGGAGAACGAGCTACAGAGCCCTCTCCGACTCATCCCGGTCCAGAGAATGAGCTACCGAGCCCTCTCTGACACATCCAGGTCCAGAGAATGAGCTACCGAGTCCTCTCTGACCAAAGTCCGGATAACGAGCAACCGAGCCCTCTCTGACTCATCCCGGTCCAGAGAACGAGATACCGAGCCCTCTCTGACCAGAGTCCAGAGAATGAGCAACCGAGCCCTCTCCGACTCATCCCGGTCCAGAGAACGAGCTACCGAGCCCTTCTGACCAGAGTCCGAAGAATGAGCTACCGAGTCCTCTCCGACTTATCCCGGTCCAGAGAACGAGCTACCGAGCCCTCTCTGACCAATACACTTAATCCAAACTTAACTATCTGATCTCAATTCTCACTCAACCGAACTTAAGTCGGTGTCAACATCAAAACAACAATCAGGTCAGACTGCATCAATAGGATGGATGCCGGATGTGTCCAGATCTCTATCGAAAGTGGCCGACAGTGGCAGATCTGGGTCGGATGTGGCCGAATATGGCTGTATGTGTCCGGATCTCTATCAGAGGTAGCTGGCAGTGGAGGATCTGAGCCGGATATGAACGGACCTCTATGGATCGATGGTAGATCTGGGCTAGATGCGGCGGGATATGTCCGGATCTCTGTCGGAGGTGGCCGAAAGTAGCGGATCTATGCTGGATGTGGTTGGATCTCTGTGGATCGACATTGGCAGTGACAGATCTAGAGTGAATGTGGCCAGATATGGCCTGATGTGTTCGAAACTCTTTCAGAGGTGGCTGGAAGCAACGGATCTGTGCCGGATGTGGCCGGATCTCTATAGATCGATGGTAGATCTGGGACGGATGTAGCCGGATATGGCCAGTTGTGTCCGGATCTCTGTTGGAGGTGGTTGACAACAACGGATCTGTGCCGAATGTGGCCGGATCTCTGCGGATCGACGTCGGCAGCGGCGGATCTGGAGTGAATGTAGTTGGATATGGCTGGATGTGTTCGGATCTCTATCGGAGGTGGCCGACAGTGGTAGATCTGTGCCAGATGTGGCCGGATCTCTGCGGATCAACATCGACAGTGATGGATCTGGAGTGAATGTGGTCGTATATATCCGGATGTGTTCGGATCTTTATCGGAGGTGGCCGACAGCGGCTGATCTGTGCTGGATGTGGCCGGATTTCTTCAGATCCACGTCGACAGTGGCGGATCTGGGGTGAATGTGGCCGGATGTGCCCGCGTCTCTGTCGGAGGTGCCCGACAACGGCGGATTTGTGCCAGATGTGGCCGAATCTCTGTGGTTCGATGTCAACAATGATGGATATGGAGCGGATGTGGCCGGATGTGTCCGGATTTCTGTCGGAGGTGGTCAGCTTTGCCGGATCTATGCCAGATATGGCCGAATCTCTACGGATCAACCTCGACAGCAGCAGATCTGGAGCGGATGTGGCCGGATATGGCCAGATGTGACCGGATATGGCCGGATGAGGCATGAACAACGTTAGCGAGGAGGCATGCATGAGAGGTGGCCCCCTCATCGGAGACAAGGTCCTCTCGCAGATGAACAGTGCTCCTCGGTGATGAGGATTTGTGAGTTGCTTGAGGGAGAGAGGAAGTGGAAAAGGAGATGAGGGTGAAAGAGCACCAACTGGCGATGGAAGGTTAGAGATGGCCGGAGTCCCTCGGCGTGAATCTGTGTGTGTGAGGAAGAAGGAGTGAGGTGGTGGCGAGGAGAGGGGGCGTGCGTGATGTTCCTCGCGTGAGGAGGAAGCTGACCCTAGAAGCCCCCTCCTTTCGTTGAAGTTAATCCCTAAAAAGGGGAAGCAAAGCGAAAAGACCAAAATACCCATTTGACCCTTTGACTTCCTATTTACCCCATAACACAAGTCTCCCATTCATGTTTAGTCGAAAGAGGCGTGAGTCGGACTAACCGGACAATTATGTTATAGAGAATCACTAGAAGGGGCGCGTCCAATGACAATGAACTAGGTGACTGCGGTGAGTCGAGCAGGTAACTGTATCAATTATGTCATGCCCGATACGCAACTCCCAAAGGTTCACGGAGTTGAAAGAGAAGAATGATAATGCTCGATCTCGCAACTCTTAGGTGGCCATGGAGTTGAAGAGAAAATAGTATCTAGCCCTCGACTCCCAAGTATTGACGGAGTAGGGGAGAAAATAGGGTGAGAAAGCGCTTGAGCAGAGCTAGGTTCACCGAGTCTGTCGTAAGGTAGAGTGATAAATGAAGCGCTAGTGCGGAGCTAGGTTCGCCAAGCCTGTTGTAAGGCAGAGAGATAAATGAAGCGCTAGCCAGGAGCTAGGTTCGCTGAGCTTGTCGTAAGGCAAAGAGAAATGAAACGCTAGTGAAGAGCTAGGTTCGCTGAGCTTGTCGTAAGGCAGAGAGATAAATGAAGTGCTAGCGAGGAGCTCTTACGATAGATAAATGAAGTGCTAGCGAGGAGCTAGGTTCACCTCATCGACATGAGAATCACTCTCTAACACCAGTGGATAATGACTGGGCTAAGATCAATGGAGATAGCTTGGCCCCGAATGGGAGAAGTTAAGCCCCAAATGGGACAATATGCTGGTTCGAGACCAGTAAAGAATATGTTGGTCTGAGACCAATGGAGAATAGATCAACCTCGAACGGGGGAGGTTGAGCTCCAAACGGGATAATAAGCTGGTCCGAGACCAGTGGAGATAGCTTAATCCCGAACGGGGGAGGTTGAGCCCCGAATGAGATAATAAGTTGTTTCGAGACCAGTGGAGATAGTTCGATCCCGAACGGGAGAGGTTGAGCCCCAAATGGGATAATATCTGGTCCGAGACTAGTGGAGAATATGCTGGTCCAAGACTAGTAGAGAATATACTGGTCCAAGACCAGTAGAGAATATGCTAGTCCGAGATCAGTGTAGAGATAATAGCTCTACCCCGAACGGGAGAGGTTGAGCCCTGAACAGGACAATATGCTAATCCAATACCAGTGGAGATTAGCTCGACCCCGAATGGGAGAGGTTGAGTCTCGAATGGGAAAATAAGCTAGTCCGAGACCAGTGGAGAATATGCTAGTCCGAGATTAGTGAAGAGATAATAGCTCGACCTTGAACGGGAGAGGTTTAGCCCTGAACGAGACAATAAGCGGCCCTGAGACCAGTGGAGAATATGCTGGTCCGAGACCAGTGGAGAATACCTTGATCCCGAACGGGAGAGGTTGAGTCCCGAAGGGGATAATAAGCAGCTTGACCTCAAACAAGGGAGGTTGAGCCCCGAACGGGACAATATACAGGTCCGAGATTAGTGGAGATAGCTCGACCCCGAACGTGGGAGATTGAGACTGTTGGAACTTGGATGGCTAGAGAGGGGGGGGGGTGAATATTGCCAGACACAAAAACTCACCCCTTGATATCTTTCTGCACTTAAGTTAGCCGCAGCGGAAGCAATACAAGTTTAACAGTACAAATAGAAATGCAGTAACTGAAAAACAAACCACACAGTCGATAAGACGAGGATATATAAGGTTCGGGGATAACTTGCCCCTACTCCTTGGCGTGCCCGTGAGGTGGGCAATCCCTTGATCGTTGGCAGATCAAGCCCCGGTGACCCGGATAAATCAGCGCCTCTTTCTCGGTGGAGAAACCTCTTCACAAGCGTCTCAATAGGATACAAGGTAAGCTCACGAGACTAAGGAGGAACCTCTCACAAGATAGTAGCAAGAAAGCTCAAGAGAGAAGCTACACAAGGAGCACAACAACAACAGCGAAACCCACAGCCACACTTGCTTGTTTTCATGTTCGTTCTTGTTGCCTCCTCTGCTTCTCATCTTCCTCTTAAGCTTCTGCTTCATCGCTAGGCTCCATTAGCATCCCCTGAGCACAGCCTGAACCCACTGACCTCTCTGAGCACTCAGTCCACTGAAGTCCCTCTCCAGCTGAGCCTCCGTCAGTCGCCAGTCATGCCTCAATTGCTGTTGAAACCTGAGAAGGAGAAACAAACAAACCTGCTCCAAGGAAAGCCTCCCATTGGCCCTCCTTGAGTGTTTGAATCACCTGCTATCACCTGCACACTCCAACAGAGGCTTAGCAATGCATATCAAATGAAATCAGCAATGTATCAGAGAATCGACAGAGAAAATAGTCGCGATCAGAGCCTCTGACAGCGTATTTGAATTAAAGTTCTGCTCCTGATCAGTCACCAGACCGATCCAGCAATCTTCTGCACACTCCTGATTGGTCCCCAGACCAATCCAGCATTCTGCTGCACACTCCAGATCGGTCCCCAGACTAATCAGGCTGCTCCCTGATCGGTCACCAGACCGATCAGGCTGCTTCCTGACCAATCAGGCTCCATCCTGATCGGTCCACGTCTGAGTGAACAGTAACTGTGGAAATCAAATCCTAAGTCATGGATCGGTCACCAGACCGTTCAGGAGCTGAACAGTGGGGGAACTCAACATACTGTTTGCTCCCTGATCGGTCACCAGACCGATCAGGAGCTGTGCAGTGAGTGAAACGCATACTCCCTGATCGGTCACCAGACCGATTAGTCATCGCTGGATCGGTCACCAGACCGATCCACGAAGGAGCACCGTGCCAACTTCCCTGATCGGTCACCAGACCGATCCAGGCAAGCCCAAATGCACTCTAAGTCACGAGAACAAGCCTCCAGCCCTTCTCTGACTCGTGTCATGCCCAGCTTCACTCACTGAGACTTCAACCTAGCCCTCCAAGCTAGGACCCGGCTTCACTCACCGGGACCTGGCTTCACTCACCAGGATTTTAACCTAGCTTCACTCACCGGGATTTCAATCACCTGGCTTCACTCATCAGGACCCGGCTTCACTCACCAGGATTTCCATCACCCGGCTTCACTCACCAGGACCCGGCTTCACTCACCAGGATTTCCATCACCTGGCTTCACTCACCAGGACCCGGCTTCACTCACCGAGATTTCCATCACCTGGCTTCACTCACTAGGACCCGGCTTCACTCACCGAGATTTTATCCAACCTAGCCCTCTAGGCTAGGACTTGGCCCTCCAAGCCGGGATTTCATCAACCTAGCCCTCCAGGCTAGGACTTGGCCCTCCAAGCCGGGATTTCATCAACCTAGCCCTCCAGGCTAGGACCTGACCCTCCAAGCCAGGACTTTTCCATACCTAGCACTCCAAGCTAGGAATTTTCACACCTAACCCTCCAGATTAGGACTTTGTGCCCAGTCCCCGACTAGGACTTAATCCCAATTCATTCAACCAAACTTAAATCAAAACTTAAATCGTTGTCAACACCAAAACAACAATCAAGGTCAGACTGCATCAACAATCTCCCCCTTTTTGTTGTTTGACAACCCGATTTAAGTTTAGGCATTAATGATCAATTGAAGGCAGTTCAATTATCGTAAGGGAATCAAAATCCTCCCCCTACAATAACCCTAAACTTAATCAACCATTTTCTCCCCCTTTGTCAAACATCGAAAAAGGTATGATTATTAAATTTAAACATACCTACCTCTCAAACACGGGTCTCTCTCCAAACCCAAAATAATCAATGGTAAACTTTTGAATTGCATATGAGAGGCATATACCATAAATGTATCCTGGCAACAATGTATATGCATCATACGATAATAAGTGTGAATTGCACATGAAAACATATACAGAAATATATCATGATCAAACATTTATATGTTTCATATGACAAGTAAGGAATGCATCTGTATCTGATATATAGTCCAGATTGGTCTCCGTGACCGATCAGGTTCGTTGATTACTGGATACAGAAATATTTTGATTAGTCTGGGGAGCGATCAGATTTCAGAAAAATTTCTGAACCTCTGATACGTTCCTGATCAGACTGCATTGACAATTTGCATTCCGTAACAGTGAAGTAGACTCTATTAATATTCGATATTTCAGAAAAATTTCTGAAACACGACATTAAGAACAAGAGTCATGACTCAAACAAACCCTTTCTTATGAATTTGAATATTCCAACATAGGTTTGTATCAAATCAGTATTTAGATTTTGTTTCAAGTACCACTTGAACAAATTTGTACTTCCTTAGTACCAGGATTGTACCAATGGAGGATCAAATATGTTTCAATTGTCATTGGTTTGTATCATATTTGTTAGGAGTATGATCATTAAACTGATACAATTCGATGAGAAGAGATTGGTTTGAGGAGGTTTTGGATCAATTTGGAACGATCTGGGAGTTCCTTGATCAGAGTTGGTCTGATCGGTCACCAGACCGATCAGAAGCACCCTTGATCGGTCGGTGGACCGATCAAGGATGATACAGAATGGTTTCTGAAACTGATCAGTTTCAGAAACAAGTTCGTTTCAACTCTTAATCACTCTAATCCCTAAAACAATCAGATTTACTCCCTAAATGAGTTCCATTAACCATAAATCATTTAATCAAAACAAGCAATCTGATTTGGGTCTCTTAACTAAGCTTCATTTCATATCAAGGATTAAGAATTTCCATGGATTAATATACCATCACTAGGTTGACTGATCAATTATGTTCTAAGCATGTTCTTGGCATGATCTTGAGTTTTCAAAAACAGATTTATGTCAAAGCATGATAAGTATGCTCTAAGCATGAACTTGAATGTCAAAACATGTTTGTATCAAAATTCTAAGGCAGGTATGCATACCATCACTTGAACAGGAAGTTTATAATCATGGATAGCATGGATGCATATTGCTATTTATCAACATCAATACATGAATGAAATCTATGTGTGCCAAGGCATGATCGGAATGTTTTTAGCATGATCATTTTTATTCCAAACAAATTTGATAATTTAATCTACACCTAAGTATTGATATCACGATAATCCAAATAATATTGGGCATATGAAAAACGTCAAGTTTGATGAGAAAACAGCTAAGTCATAGAAGTTAAGTATTGAGTCTTGAATCATCACAAACTATGAAGTTCATACTTGTTTCCTAACATGTCTTCATGTTGTGTAACATATATAGTAAACTCATGGCATACTAGAACAGGTTCAAAAACACCTTAAGCTTGAGTTATGACATATCATTAATCATCATTTACAGTAAACTATAAATAGCAACAATAAAACTAATTGTCCTAAGCAATTCATAGTCCAAATTCTTAGTTCTATTGGTAATTTACCAATTTTTATGAAATTTGATAATTCATGATCCTAAGTTTGTATCAAGTTTAGAACCTTAATTCTCCATTCTATTGAAAATTCATACATTAAATCGGAGAATTTATAGTCTCAAATTTCTAACAAGTTCATTACCCATAGACCTAATTATATTGTAGTAATCTTGATAAACTATAGTCCCAAATGTATACAAATACAAATGAGAGAAATTTCAAGTGACACCAATGAAATAGACTACATGGGAAAAATTTCCATGTATCTATATTGTGTAGGGAGTTTATGATTTCCATTGGTTCTAACTCCAATTGTCTAAATTCAAGAGGGAAAATCCATTTCTCATGGGTAGTGTATGATCATCCATTGAATTGAGAAATACTAGGCCCATCCCTAACTAGGAATGACCATGTGTTGGGAGCACCAATTATCAACAACCAATGTTGATAGATACTCCCCCTCAAATGATGCTTATACAATTCTAAATATTGAGGTTCTAGGTACCCAAATTTTGGGACCTAATGAATCTTCAATAAAGGACTTTAGCACCCATGCCTTAGTCATTTTCTTTTTAGCCTTTTGAATCCTAAAATTATTTTGTGCTCTAAATTGGGTTCTAGACATCAACGATATGAAACTTGATTGTTTAGGTTGATAACCCAAGCCAATCTTGTTGTAGACCGCTTTTTGTGAATTTAGAATCATGTCTAGGGTCTTGGAGCTAGTTGAAAACTTCTCAAGAATATTCTTGAGATTTTCAACTTCGTTCTTCAAGTGCTTATTCTCATTTTCAAGGGACTTATCATGCATATTACTAAGATCCTCATCCTTAGAGGATTTCTCATGAAAATCATTAATATCCTCCACCTTAGAGGATTTCAATTCTTCTACTTCCAATTTCAACAATTTAACTTTGTTCTTGGATTTTTTAAACAACCTAGCTAGACATGCAATGATTCTATAACATTTATCTAGCTCGGGAGAGATTACCTCTTCATCATCCGAAGATGATGAAAGCGTGGTTGAGGAGCTTGATTCTTCTCCACTCTCCTTTTCATTTGAATCCTCTATGGCCATGAGGGCACGATAATGAGTGTACTTCTTCTCCTCCTCTTCTTCGGATGAACTAGAGGACGATTCATCCCATGTGGCTCTCAAGGCTTTCTTTTTCTTCTTTGATTTATCCTTCTTCTTCTTTAACTTTGGACATTCATCCTTGTAATGTCCTTTCTTGCTACACTCAAAACAAGTAACATTAGACTTATCAATTTTAACTATACTCGGGTTACCTTTACCCTTGAGGCGCCGGCTCTTCCTCATCATTCTTCTAACAAAGTTGGCCATCTCGGAGGAAGAAGACCAGCTGCCTTCCTCCTCGGACTCGGACTCGGACTCGGATGAGGATGAAGATGAAGAGACTTCCTTCCCCTTCTTCTTCCCCTTCTTCTTCTTCTTCTTGTTGTCACCTGCCACTAAAGCAATACCTTTCTCTTTTGAACTTTTGTTAGAGATCTCATGTAGTTCCATTTCACAAAATAGATCTTCTAACTTAACAAAAGATAAATCCTTGGAAACCTTGTAGGCATCCACCATGGATGTCCACAAGGCATTCCTAGGGAAGGCTTTGAGAATATACCTTACTAAGTCTCGGTTTTCTACCTTTTCATTGATGGAGTGGAGACCGTTGAGTATCTCTTTAAACCGACCATGAAGTATACTTACAGTTTCTTCCTCTTTCATGGACAGATTTTGGAGTTGGCTGAGAAGGAGGTCCTTCTTGGCAGTCTGGGTGTCTTGGGTTCCTTCATGGAGCTCAATGACTTTGTTCCAAAGGTCTTTAGCACTTGTGAAGGGGCCAACCTTGATTAGTTGGTCCTTGGTCAACCCGTATTGCAAAGTTACCACCGCTTTCGCATCGGCTTCACCTCTCCGGATTTGATCTGCTGACCAACTTGAGAAGTCCATCTCTTTTCCCTCAGCATCTTTAGGAGTGGAAAAACCTTCCTTGACAGCAAACCACATGCCGAGGTTGGTTTTGAGGTAAAACTCCATCTTCAACCTCCAGTATGGAAAATTAGCACCGTCGAAGAGTGGAGGTCGGCTGGTGCTAAACCCTTCTCTTCCCATGACCATCTTTGTTAGCTCTCGGATGTTAAGCCGTTGAAGTAGAGCCCCAAGCTCTGATACCACTTGTTAGAACTTGGATGGCTAGAGAGGGGGGGGGGTGAATATAGCCAGACACAAAAACTCACCCTTTGATATCTTTCTGCACTTAAGTTAGCCGCAGTGGAAGCAATACAAGTTTAACAGCACAAACAGAAATGCAGTAACTGAAAAATAAACCACACAGTCGCTAAGACGAGGATGTACAAGGTTCGGGGATAACTTGCCCCTACTCCTTGGTGTGCCCGTGAGGTGGGCGATCCCTTGATTGTCGGCAGATCAAGCCCCGGTGACCCGGATAAATCAGCGCCTCCTTCTCGGTGGAGAAACCTCTCCACAAGCGTCTCAATGGGATACAAGGTAAGCTCACAAGACTAAGGAGGAACCTCTCACAAGACAGTAGCAAGAAAGCTCAAGAGAGAAGCTACACAAGGAGCACAACAACAATAGCGAAACCCACAGTCACACTTGCTTGTTTTCCTGTTCGTTCTTGTTGCCTCCTCTCCTTCTCATCTTCCTCTTAAGCTTCTGCTTCATCGCCAGGCTCCATTAGCATCCCCTGAGCACAGCTTGAACCCACTGACCTCTCTGAGCACTCAGTCCACTGAAGTCCCTCTCCAGCTGAGCCTCCGTCAGTCGCCAGTCATGCCTCAGTTGCCGTTGAAACCTAAGAAGGAGAAACAAACAAACCTGCTCCAAGGAAAGCCTCCCATTGACCCTCCTTGAGTGTTTGAATCACCTGCTATCACCTGCACACTCCAACAAAGGCTTAGCAATGCATATCAAATGAAATCAGCAATGTATCAGAGAATCGACAGAGAAAACAGTCGCGATCAGAGCTTCTGACTGCGTATTTGAATTAAAATTCTACAGGAAGAACCCTGATCGGTCACCAGACCGATCCAACAGTCTTCTGCACACTCCTGATTGGTCCCCCAGACCAATCCAGCATTCTGCTGCACACTCCAGATCGGTCCATAGACTAATCAGGCTGCTCCCTGATCGGTCACCAGACCGATCAGGCTGCTTCCTGACCGATCAGGCTCCATCCTGATCGGTTCACGTCCGAGTGAACAGTAACTGCGGAAATCAAATCCTAAGTCATGGATCGGTCACCTGACCGTTCAGGAGCTGATCAGTGGGGGAACTCAACATACTGTTTGCTCCCTGATCGGTCACCAGACCGATCAGGAGCTGTGCAGTGAGTGAAACGCATACTCCCTGATCGGTCACCAGACCGATTAGTCATCGCTGGATCGGTCACCAGACCGATCCACGAAGGAGCACCGTGCCAACTTCCCTGATCGGTCACCAGACTGATCCAGGCAAGCCCAAATGCACTTTAAGTCACGAGAACAAGCCTCCAGCCTTTCTCTGACTCGTGCCATGCCCAGCTTCACTCACTGGGACTTCAACCTAGCCCTCCAAGCTAGGACCTGGCTTCACTCACCAGGGTTTCGGTCACCCGGCTTCACTCGCCGGGACCCGGCTTCACTCACCAGGATTTCAACCTAGCTTCACTCACTAGGATTTCAATCACCTGGCTTCACTCACCAGGACCCGACTTCACTCACCGGGATTTCCATCACCTGGCTTCACTCACCAGGACCCGGCTTCACTCATCGGGATTTCCATCACCCGACTTCACTTACCAGGACCCGGCTTCACTCACCGGGATTTCCATCACCTAGCTTCACTCACCAGGACCCAGCTTCACTCACCGGGATTTCCATCACATGGCTTCACTCACCAAGACCCGGCTTCACTCACCGGGATTTTCATCACCTGGCTTCACTCACCAGGACCCGGCTTCACTCACCGGGATTTCATCCAACCTAGCCCTCCAGGTAAGGACCTGGCCCTCCAAGCTGGGATTTCATCAACCTAGCCCTCCAGGCTAGGACCTGACCCTCCAAGCCAGGACTTTTCCATACCTAGCCCTCCAAGCTAGGATTTTCCACACCTAACCCTCCAGATTAGGACTTTGTGCCCAGTCCCCGACTAGGACTTAATCCCAATTCGTTCAACCAAACTTAAATCAAAACTTAAATCGTTGTCAACACCAAAACAACAATCAGGGTCAAACTGCATCAACAGAGACCTGATAAGGGCACGCTGCGTTAAGGGTGCTTTCACTGGTAGCTCTCGGTCTGGGAGGTTGAGTCACGCTAAGGGCGCGTCGCGTTGAGGGCGCCTTCACTGGTAACTATAGGTCTGGGAGGTTGAGCTATGCTAAGGGCATACTGCGTTAAGGGCGGCTTCACCGGTAGCTCCCAGTCTGGGAGGTTGAACCACGCTAAGGGCACGCGCGCGTTAAGGGTGCCTTGACTAGTAGCTCCCGGTCAGGGAGGTTGAGCCACGCTAAGAGCACACGGGGTTAAGGTGCCTTCACTAGTAGTTCCCGAGCTGGGAGGTTTAACCACACTAAGGGCACGTCGCGTTAAGGGCACCTTCACTAGTAGCTCCCGAGCAGGGAGGTTGAGTCACGCTAAGGGCACGCTGCATCAAGGGCACCTTTACTGTTAGCTCCCGGTTTGGGAGGTTGAGCCACCCTAAGGGCAATATACATATCCGTAATATAAAGCACCATCCTGTAAGCTGAGAAGAAGAGCAACAATGCAATACATATCTGCAATATAAAAACTATATGCATGTGAACCTGATGCACGACTTGGAGGCGGTCCCACGGGAGATAATAACTCCATATTTCGACTCCCGAATGTTCGCAGAGTCGGAGAGAGAATAAGAATATGATCCTTGCTGAAAATAATATCTCCATCCCTCGGCTCCCAAATGTCCACGAAGTCGAGGAAAGGGTAGAATACGTCTCCTCGGGAATGATATCTCGTCCATTAGAATACTTCGGAGTCATGATGATGGTGAAGAATTTTTCGGTGTCATCCACCTGAGTGTCTCAGTTCAGGTAAAAACGTTCCCACAAACGACGCCAAAATGTTCTTGCATCGAGACCCCTCGAGGGGCGAGTCACCGGTGAGCTGTACTGGATGTTGACGAAGTCACCATGATCCGGATGAAGAAGCAAGGTGAGTTGTCTTTTAGGTTAACTAAATCGTGGGACCTCTAAGAAAAGCCCATAATAAGTCGAAAATATCGGAGTGTCTTCTGTCAATGGCACCTGCAAGGCTTGTTGGAAGACATAGATATGACAGTCAGAGCGTTAGGGAGAAGACCGGGTTACCCCGACCTTCAACCCTCCGACACTCAAGTCAGTTTCTAGCAGAGTACATAAAGTAGATAGAAAACAATGTAATCAAGTATATAAGTAATGAATACTCAATGTAAATACATACCAGACCCGCGAGAGGGGGTCGAAGGTCGACACGTAGCAATGCGGCTCAGAGGCTGGAATAGCCAATCTATATCAGATTGCTATTAGATGTAGCCAATCTAAGTTGAATCAGTGTCGGATGTGTTTGGATCTTTGTCAGAAGTGGCCGGCAGCTGTGGATCTGGGCTGGATATGGACGGATATAGTTGGATGTGTCCGAATCTCTGTCGGAGGTGGCCGGCAACGACGAATCTATGCTAGATGTGGCCAGATCTCTGCGGATCAATGGCAGATCTGGGTCGGATGTGGCCGGATATGGCTAGATGTGTCAGGATCTCTGTCAAAGGTGGCTGGCAACGACGAATCTGTGTCGGATGTGATCGGAACTCTGCGGATCGACGTCGACATCGTTAGATTTGGAGCGGATGTGGTCGAATGTGTCCAGATCTCTGTCGGAGGTAGAAGTGGTCAACAGCGATTGATCTGTGTCGGATATTGCCGGATCTCTACGGATCAATTGCATATTTGGGCCTGATGTGGCTGGATATGGCCGAATGTGTCCGGATCTTTGTTGAAGGTGGCCAACAACGGCGGATCTGTGCCGGATGTGGCCAGATCTTTGCGGATCGACGTCGGCAGGGGCGGATCGCGATTGTGGCCGGATGTATCCGAATCTCTGTCGATGGGCGACAGCGGCGGATCTTGCTAGATGTGGCCGGCTCTCTACGAATTGATGTCAGCAACAACGGATCTGGAGTAGATGTGGCCGGATATGGCCAGATGTGCTCGGATCTCTGTCAGAGGTGGATGACAACGGCGGATTTGTGTCGGATGTAGCCGGATCTCTGTGGATCAACGTCGACAGCGGCGGATCTAGGGCAAATGTGGCCGGATATGGCTGGATGTGCCCAGATCATTGTCGAAGGTGGCCGACAATGGAGGATCTGTGCCGGATGTGGTCGGATATGGCTGGATGTGTCCGGATCTCTGCCAGAGGTGGCCGACAATGACAAATCTATACCAGATGTGGCCGGATCTATGCGGATCGATGACGACAATGGCGGATTTGGAGGGGATGTGGCTGGATATGGCCGAATGTGGCCGGATGAGGTGCGGTCGGAATTGTCGAGGAGGCGTGCTTGAGGTGGCCCCCTCGTCAGAGAAAAAGGCTCTCTCGCAGATGAACAGTGCTCCTTGATGATGAGGATCCGTGAGTTGCTTGAGGGATAGAAGAAGTGGAAATGGGGATGAGGGTGAGAGAGCTCCCATTGACGATGGAAGATTAGAGATAGCTGAATTCCCTTGGCACGAATTCGTGTGTGTGAGGAAGAAGGAGTGAGCCGGTGGCGAGGAGAGAAGGCGAAGCAAAGCGAAAGGACCAAAATGCCCGTTTGACCCTTTGACTTCCTATTTATCCGATAATAATTTATATTTAAATAAAATTTATCTTGTTTTATAATTACTAACCAAGTCTTCTTTAGTCTTCCTTTCCCTCGTTTAATGTGTGTATTTATCATAGTTTCACATCGTCTAACTGGAGCATTTATTGATCGTTTAAGTACATATCCGTACCATCTTAAACATGTCTTTCGAAGTTTTTTCTCAATAGATGCAGCTCCGACTTTCTCTCTAATGCTCTCATTCCTTATTCTGTCCATCATCATATGTCCACATATCCACCTTAACATCCTCATCTCTGCAACTTTTATCTTTTACTTATGTGCCCTAGTCATAACCCAACATTCAACATCATATAACATAGCAAGTCTAACTGTCGTTTTGTAAAACTTCCCTTTAAGTTTTAGATGTACTTTATGATCACATAAAACACTCATCGTTAACCTCCATTTCAACTACCTTGCTTGTATTCTGTATTTTATGTAAGACATCTCTTTCAATCCCTCCATCACTTTGCAAAAATGATCTTAAATACTTAAAACTCTCAGTTTTAGACAACTCGTCATCTTCTATATTAACAATTGTCTCATTACGTCTAATATTGCTAAACTTAAATTCTATATATTATGTCTTTACTATACGAAGCCTAAAACCTTTCACTTTTAGTGTTTCTCGCTAAGATTCCAGTTTAGCATTTACTCCTTTATGTGTCTCCTCTACTAAAATAATATCATCCGTAAATAATATATATCATGATACTGTATCTTAAATATATCCAGTGAATTCGTCTATGATTAATATAAAAAGATAAGGACTTAGTATAAAAATAAGGGGTTAAACATTATTTTAAAACAACTCGATATAAAACAGATGGGGTTTAACGTTATTTACCCTAACTAATTTCACTAGAAAAAAAATGTTTTTTATTGCAAAGCACAGAGGTCAAACGTGGGGCAATCAATAATTCTCCTGATGAGTTAACATGTCCTTGATGAGCTATCGCGAGAAGGTAACACTTTTTTTTTTTTTTGGAAAAAAATAATGCAACAAGCTACAACTTGGTCGAATCTTTGGAGCAAGGAATATATAGCGTAGATCTAATAGCGGGCAAAAAACAAAGAAAAGAAAAGGTTTAGATTAAGAATAATTAGGCCTTTTAAAGGCTAATTAGGTGAGTCAAAGATAGACAAAAATCTTATTGCTTCGGTGATGAAGAAAATGCCTGGGATGTCTGCAATAGAAATTAGAATGGGTGCCGAGTGTAGACTCGGCATGATCATTCTGATACTCAAGTTAACACGATGATTGAGGAAAAGATAAAAGCAATAGACTAGTAACATATGAATTTGGATAATTGTGCATGTGTACCTATGCCCGTAGGGGCGAGTGACCTTTTAAAGAGTAACACATGTATCTGTTTCTCTATGATGTGCACATATATTTAATTTATTACATTTTTGGAGATATGCGTTGATACTCTCCACGTACGTCCTTTAAGAAAAACGATCCCATAAATGGAGTGGTTATGCCGTCTCTACGTTTATAATGACCCACGAAAGATGGGAAACCGCAGAGCTTGACAGGGCTGAAAAGGTTATAGAGACCGAGTTGAAGAGATCCGTAAGGCCGAATCATTGAGTCTAGAGGAGTCTAGGAAACCGATCTCAAAGGATTGAGCCAAAGAGATTTAGGATCCCGGTTGTGACGAACTAAGGGAGTTGGGTGTATTGTGGGTGTATTGAACTGAGGAAATCGGATGTACCGTATTGCAGAAGTCAGATAACTAAGCTGTGAGAGTCAAGTGCCGGTCACATTCTGAACCTTGTCTGATTTGTATCATGATCTGATCCGAACTTAGTAGTCGGATAACTGAGCTATGGGAGTCGGATGTCGGCCAGGTTCGGGCCTCGATGATCCCATATAAACTTTCTGACTACCACTGTAGTTTGACTTTTGACCTGTAGTTTGACTCTTGACATGACTCTGTAGCCTTTGGCTTGGTCTAAAGTAACACTGATGGAGACCTTAAAATAGATAAAAAGATGTCCACTTTATGCTCTCACTGTAGAACATTTAGGATAGCCAATTAGCAATTATCATATACCTTTTGGTTTATTATTTATTGTTTTCTTAAGAGAGAGAGACCAATAAAATTAAGTTTTGGTTCAGTAAAAGATGAAACCAAGAGAAAAATAAAAAAAATAGTAAAAAAAAAGAGATTATGATTGAGATTACTGGAGACTGGAGAGTGCTCTCTATTGATCTTACCAAAGATTCAGTAGTTTTGATGTATATTAAGATAACAATTTAGTGGCTGTTAAACAAATTAGAGTACCACTTTAGTATAGCAATAATCAGAGAAGGTTGAAATCTTGAAACTTGTGATTGTATCAGACTTTCCTGTTTTGATGACTTTAAGAAGATTATTTTGAACTAGTTTAGTTTAACATAAATTGCTCAGATGGAAATATGAATTCATAGTTATCTTAATATACAGAGAACAACAACAACAAACAAACAAAAATTTATTGCTTGTTGCACGGATATTATTCTACTATTAAAGAGGAAAATGTAGGAAAAGAATAGAGAAATAATTTACATTGTAGTCATTTGCTCACACTGCCAAAATAATTTGCTTCTCCTGCTCAATCTATTTATCTCAACACCGATTCCTATTCTATGATATTTTGTTGTTCTTAAGTTCTGCTTAATTCCCGAGTGGATACTACAAAACAAATTCTTGAGAAGCTCAAATTGGCACAGTTTAGTTTCACTAGCTACTTGAAGGATTCTGATAATACAATAAACTGAAACTTGAATCACGTTCATATACTCTAAAACATCAATCATACAAGATAGCAACTACATCTCATATATAACTCTGCATTAGGCTCTTAAAACCACATATAGCAAACAAAAGATGATGAAGCAGTGATGAGTACTTAATCAGTATCAAGTTGCAACACTGACAGAAGTGGCTTCATGACCTTGAGCATCCAGTGTATGGTTGATCTCATGCTCGAAGGAGCGAATCTTGTGGAAATTGGCAATGAAGGCAGAGGCCTTGATGTCCACGTCCGGGTCACCTATCCAACTCTTCTCTACTTTTCTTGAGACAGTATGTCTCGGTTCGCGGTGATAGTCAGAGTCTTCTGCTTCTTCGACCTTTGAGTGCTTTGTGCTGAAGGTGAAACAGGATGAACAGCTTCCTCCCATGTGTTTGGTTGAGAGAAGATTGGTGAGATGCGGTGATGGGCAGAGCTGCCTTCATTTATAGAAAAGAGGAATCCTTTTGGTGGTGGGGAGAGAGATTGGATTCTTTTGATGTTTATTTTGGACACATTGAGTAGAACTGTAAAATTTTTGAGAGACAAATTCTATCGAGTCAACTTGGTGCGACCATTGACCCAATTCAATTTTCGTCATTCTTCACTATGAGTTGCATACGACAGATGAAGTATTTCTTCAGTCTTCTTGGATGAATATGATCATTTCTTACTGTATTCCAAATAGAAGTTCTTTGAAATCAAACTTGAGAAAGAGCTTATCACTATGCATCCGCAGATTATAAATTTGATCAATGAGTGCATGAAGCATCATCAGCAATATCTGGAAAATAGCATATTTCAGAAGAATATTATGGTCCTTATAAATTAATTAGGAGAAGGGACAAAATAATGATTGGGCTTAAAAGGATACTAGTTTTCTACACACCAGTGAACAGTACTTAAAAGTAACTGCTGTTCAATTTTATGAAAGAATATAATGATATGGGAACTAATTATCTTTTCCAACCCCCACTTTGAAGGTAATTTTTGAGAAGTGAATTAGACAAAGACCTGTTCCTAAGTTTTACTTATCCGACAACCAGGTCCGAATCAACTTTGATTAATATGCATGGTTTAGCTTCACAGGCAAGGAATGGCCAGAGCTAAGATCATTTACTGACCGCTAAGTTAAAACCATTGAGGCTGCGTTTGTTCTGTATCACTTTGAATCAATGCCATCAGAAATTGGTTGGTGAGAACTGGTTTTAAATTAGCGTTCCAATAGCTTCATGTCCTTCATGCTTTCAGACCTGTCCTTTTCCTCTGGCATCCTTTTATCTTTGTTTGGCCTGTCCAACTTTCAGAAAATATCATGAAAATATCTCTGAACTCTTGGCCTTCACTTAACGTTGCTTGCTGTAATCACAATGAGATTAGTTTATTATAAAGACTATAGAATCTAAATGATGAAAGAGGATTGTGTGTTGGGTGATGGCTATGTTGCAGAGCTATGAGATTCATATTCTGATAGTACAAATAATTAGATTTGGATTAGTGTCAGAGTGTCATTGGAAAATAGTGGTCAAGGGAATCTCAGAAACCATGAGGGTAATACTTCTCTCTTGCAGATAAAGATGAATCATTTTAGTGGGTCTAGAACATCGCTTTTAAGAAAAATTAAAATAAGCGTGCAGCTTGACCCAAAAGAAGGAATGTAATAAGTTTAAGGATTTTTTGTATTCGGACTAATCATCTGATGTGCCTCTCACTCTTCTTTTGGGCGATAAGATATCGAGATCTAACAGAAATATATATGACATTATTGCTTCTAAATGTAGAAAGTAAGATCCTAAGATGTTTAACGATACTTTTCGTGTAAACAATACATTACAAGACAGATTCGGCATGGACCATATCATTTTTAGATGTTCACTGAAGATGCTTAGACAGATTCCATATGGCCAATACAAACACCCACCCATATTATTGTGCTTGAGTTTGAGCTGCAACTTCATGTAAACTTCAGTAAATCGGAAATTGTGGGGAAAACCTGGTATTATTTTAATGAATAGTTACAATTATCCACTTAATTCTGAAATTCTGAATACTTGATGCGATAGAAAAGCACGGGCAACGAATTGAACAAAAACGCCAGGATCTACATCAGCAAAACTACACTAACGCAAGGGCTCATTAAGCATATATCCAGCCATCTGAGATAGCCTCTATCTCATCTTATCTCTGTCCATCAAAAAAAGGTCACTGAGCTCTTTCTATTTCTGTGGATGCTTTCCTTAAACAAGCAAGATCGGTGGCTGCCGAGATATGCATCACTTACGAAATTGGAAATGAAAACTGATGCTTGAAAACCGAGATTATATGCTTTTATTGCCTGAAGAGGCATGTCGAGTTTGATCTCTGTTTCGAGCGAACCATCCATCCTTTGGGGAAGGCGTTTTCCCTTGAGTTGTCCGCCTTAACATCTCTGTAACATAAAGGGAGGTCAATTTATGATGTCAAACAAGTTGAAATCTAAGATGCGGGAATTTATAAAAATACCTCTTTCCCTCTCAAGTTCTTGATCCAGCTCTTCTTTCCACTTTCTCTGCCGTTGGGGTGAAATTTCTCTGTGAATCCGATCATCCTCTTCTTCACTTCTTGACTCTTGCTTGCTGCAATTTCCAGGGCTCGCCTTATTTGCCAAGTCAGGAAGCTGAGCAGCTGTTCCACGGGCCACCTTCTTGGATGACATTTTGATCTTTGGAGGTAATTTTGGATTTCTCGTCGCGTTCTCCTCGCATTTCTTCCCAGAACTGTGCTTGTTTTTGTTGTTCAGACTATTATAAAACTCCTCATATAGGGGGCGTCTGTAGCTTCTTAAGATCAAGGGCCTATCAAAACAAAACACGAAAGCTCTCAACCAATCCCATAAACGTAATTAAAGCTATCATTCAAAAAAAAAAATCAAAGATTTAATGCAAGAGAAACAAGAAGCTGAGTCCCCTACCTTCTCATCTAGAAACGCTCTAATTTTTGACTCTGTAACTTCATCATCATCCTCCACTGGCTCCGAAGAGAATGCAAAATCATTTCCCCTTCTGTGCATGAACCCTCAATGACACGCTCATGTGAGTCATCTAGGTGAAGTTCTGGACTGACATCAAACTTCTCTGGCAGCCATTCGTCGAAGGGTTCAGACATTGGGTTGAAACTCTAACAGAAATTAAATGATTAAAGTCACCAGCCAACTTCATTACCACCAGATCCTACTGATATGCATGCAATTGAAAAATGAAATAGAGTCTAACATGACCGTTTAGTGCAACTTACTGATCCAACATTTGGAAAATCATCTGTATCATCTAGTTGGCACATGCCACTTCTATTACTTAATTCCCATATAGGTTTGGCATTAATAAACTCTTTGGAACAATGGAGCAGCTTCTGCTATCATTGCCATCTTTATCCAACTTGTCACCATCATTGTTACTGCTCAAACATTTATCCATAGTGAATATTGCGATCTGAGTGAAATCTACAATATATAACTAACTTACATGCTTTTTGTGTACAGCTTGGACGTCAGGGCCACATCTCTAGAAGCTTCCTGGAAGTGAGTCACGTCAGTTCAATGTGGAAAAGAGAGGAAAAAAATCGAAGCAATGGACTCAGAATGAACAGCTTCCAGATGAAATGAAACTAACTCCAACGCCAGAATGGTGTATTGGATGCAGATCTTGAAATTCTTTAGTAACGAATGGATGCTGCATAGCATTCAAGACGAACATATAATAGTGTTCTAACAATCAATAAAAATGTTTCCTGGATGATAAACCAGGATAATGAAACATACAAATTTGTTGACTGTACCTGGAGCAAATCAGAGGCAGTAGGCCTCAACTTCGGTTCCCTGTGGATAATCAGATATTAGTGGCCAAAAAATCTGGCAACAAGCACAAGGAGATTAAAACACTATGCAAGGAAATAACTTACTAATACAAAATCATTGGGGGGAAAAAAACAGATTTTTTTAGCAATAACAAGCTCAAGAAACTGAGAAAATGATTGCTAATGGAAGATTCGAAGTTGGCAATATTGGTTTAGTCAAATTATATAAGCACTCAATTTCTGAAGACATATCAAATGTCCGTTTCTTAGAAATGCATTTGATAGTAAACAACTTTGCATCTAACAGGCTATCACCAACAAAATAACATACGGAAATTGTTGCCTTCAACTGGCAGCCCTTCTTGATTTATATTACCGTTTAGAAAACTTATTTAAAGGTATAAACAGAAAGAAGTTCAAATGAAAAATGAAGGCATGCATACTTTTGTAAGCATTTTAAGAGAAATCTTTAGCTTCTGAAGACAGATGTTCTGGTATTGGAGGATGAGATTTTGTTGTTCCAATATGGAAAAGAGCGGCAACCTGAATGATATTTCAGTTGTAAATCTCAAACACAGACTGATATATATTTGACAAGTGAACACATTTTAAAAAGTAAAGGGAAAGATCATACCTCTTGATACTGCTGACTCCAGGGAGGCTTACCAGTAGCCATCTCTATGACAGTGCAACCAACACTCCATATATCAGCTGAGCTGAAGCAGTTAACTGACTTTAGTGTTTATAAAAATTCTCAAAGGAATATAATGTTAAGGCAAAGGAACCTAACAATATATAATCTTATAGTGGACTAAATTTTGCCAATAAGTTTATATGCTTTGGAATCAATAAGGAAAATACAAATAAGCACTAGTTACATCTCAGAAACACAACCATTTCAAAAACTGCAGGAAAGGAGCAGTGAACAATGAAAGTATAGTACAATATAAGCATAAGCTTTTCTTCCAATCTTCATTGGTGAATAAGCTAATACAAAATGAAATTCACACATGTTTCATGCTTGTTGCCCCTCTCAGACAATGGAAGAGACAAGACAAACTATGTCATCTAACTCATAACTCTGGTAGTAGTGATGAGTAGAAGTGTATTTGATGAAACACAGAATTGACAATGATATTACGTTATATGTTCATTTGGATATAA
>JAGFNQ010000950.1:111018-262680 GCA_024364735.1 Boesenbergia rotunda | reverse complement strand
CCCTTCACCGGGGTCTTAGAGTTTCGATGCCTAGCAGCCCTTCGCTAGGTGCCCAGCAGCCCTTCGCTAGGTGCCCAGCAGCCCTTCGCTGGGTCTTAGGGTTTCGATGCCTAGGTTAACTAGGACTTTTCTTCAACTTAGGATACTTCTCCTTTGCTCCCCTTTGTCTGTTCATTGTATCACTGACTTAAGTGTATTGTCAAATATTAAAACACTTAAAGGAGAACATCATTGATGCAACTTGCACCAACAATCCCATTTTTGATATTTGACAATAACTTAAGTTAGATTGGTTGAAGGGGCTAACTTACTGTCCTTGGGATAAAAAAATGATCTTAGTTTTAAAATATATTTTTGATCCTCTGGTAAAAATAAGAAAAAAATTTCTAACTTTCACTCTCTCCCATCCCATTTTAAAAACCATTTAGATTAATTGATCAAAAAATCTTCTAACTTAAGCACACCTCTCCCCCTTTGTCATACATCAAAAAAATTACCAGAAATACTTGCGCCAACAATGAGAATATTTGGTTCTTTTTTTTTGAAAATACTTAGTATAAATTTTTGAAGGCATAGCATAAAACTAAGTACTTACGTATTTTGATCTTAGAAAACTCTATTTTTGACAGAATACTGTGAGTTTTGAAAGGTGCAAGTACATTGAAAGATATGATGCATTTTGGAAAGTTATTTTGAAAAGTATAAATTTTTCTGAAAAATATTATACATATTTTGCAAGTACTAACTATTTTATGAAAAAGATGAGGCTTTGAAAAATATAAGTAATTTTTGAAAAGTATTATGCATTTTGAAAACATAATATTTTACTTGACTAGGTTTCTTTTCCAGTCTGACACAATCCTAGGAATCCTTGTTAACTACAAGGACATTTTCCTAAGTGTCCTGGATGATTTTCCAAACTCAAGATAAACATTATTTCAAATTGATCAAAAACCAGATGAATTTTTGAAAATAATAGTAATTTTTTTAAAAAAATTTACAGTATTTTGAAAGAATACTTATGCTTTCAACAGGATTTAAAAATACTGCGCATGAAAATATTTGAAATATTCAATAATTCTTTGACCTCCCCCTAAACTTGACCCAGTCCTGGGAAGGTTGTTGACCACAAGTACTCTTCCTCTTAGTCTTAAAGTTTGATTCAAATTAAAGGAATTATCTAATAATTTCAAAACAATTAATTACACAGAAAAAACTTTTTCAGAAGATTGATTCAGACTCCCTCTAAATCTGACACATCCTAGGAGTCCTTGTAGATTATGAAGTGGACCTTCCTCTGTGTCATTAGGGTTTATCAAAATCAAACAAGACAAAGCACACTCTTGGAATATATTTTGAAATTTTGAAACATATTTTGAAATTAAGGTAATTTATCCAACATAGTGTTCGAAAAACATAAGTAATAGTGTTTAAAGCCCAGTTTTCGAAAATTGTTTTAAAAGACAGTGGTTTTTCAAGGATAATTTTTGAAAAAGAATAAACCACTCCCCCTGTACCCAACATCGTTTGACTCTATCTAAGTGTCTTAAGGAACTTTAGTGTTGTCCTAAGAGGCTTGTGTCTAATTGAGTGAGTCAAACAATTTTTGAAAAGATATACTTTTGAAAAATGTATAATATGTATAATCAATCAGACAAGCATGAATTCCATAAAAACATTATTATGTTCAAGCACTATTTTGAAAATATATTTTTAGGAAAATATTCTAACAATTTTGAAAAATATTTTTCAATTCATTAGTCCTTAATATCTCACCCATTTTAGATGTATCAATACAACAAGCATGGTTGCCTTATAGGTGTATTGTAAGATGCTTGAATCATTTTTCTCAATTTATTATTAACTCTAAGATTTAATTGAAGCTTGTGTTAGATTTGAATTTGACAAGAAATAACTTGAATTTGAATTTCAAAAATTGGCTTCCAGGTCTTGGCGAGGCACTAGGCCTTCTTTGCCTGTAGCCTTATTGGATCATCAACCCTTTCCTTGACAAAGACTTTTAATGAAATTTCATTTTCAAAATTACTTTTTGAAAAATTCTGGTCTAACTAGTTTGGGTCTTGGATCGGTAGCTTCGTCTAGTTTTACCAGTCTAAAGAGACCAAGTAGTGTATACTTGACATTATTAGAAGAGGCTTCCCTAACGTACTATCATCTCACCGCCACCCAATACTAGGTTGATCAAGTTTCAATTATTCTTTTTCCTATAGTCATTTTAATATATGTATAAAATTTAAATATGAATGACATGTCATATATTTAAAAGAAGTAGCAAATGCATGACATGACAATTATGCATGAGTCAAACAATTCAAATCATTTTATTTAAGTTTCTAAAAATATATCAAATTCCCGATTTGATACATGTCATGTGAACCCGCGAATATGTCAACCCACTTTGACATATTTAATTTTATTAAATTAATTGTTGCGGTTTGGGTAAGGGTTTAGTTCGAGTTTAAGTTATTTTGGATTCAAGTTAATTAATAATTAATTGAAGTTTGAATCAATTTGAAAATGAATTAATTAAGATTGAATTGATTTGAATTAATTTGAATCAATTAAAGTTGAATTTATTTGAAGTAAATTGAATTAATTTACTTTATTTGAATTAAGTTGATTTGAATTTAATTTAATTTAAATTTAATTTAATTTAAATTTAATTTTATTTGAATTTAATTTAATTTGAATTGAATTTATTTAAGATTTAATTTTAATTTAATTAAGATTTAATTTGAATTTAATTAAGATTTAATTGAAATAATTGAATTTATTAATAATTGTGGATTTAAGTTCATCATTTTCATTATTTTGAAAATTTCTGCTTCATCTTTATCTATCTTTTCAAAATTTTCTAATAATTCAGATTTATTTGAACTTTTGTAATTTTTATTAATTATGGCCTTGATCTTAGATAGTTCCATATCCTCCTCATCCTCAAAATTATATCTTTTAGTATCCTCAAGATAGGTGGAGTAATTTGGGCCATTAGTTAAGGTTTTGTAATAGTTTTCAAGATTATCTATGATTAAGTTATTATCTAGGAGAATTTTATCTTCAATATTATCCTCAGAATTATCCTCAGATACATCTTCAATATCTTCAAGAAATTCAACATTAATCTCTAGATTATCTTTAAGATTTTCATAATTAATTTTTGGATTATTCTTAAGATTTTTAATCTCGAATTCATAGTTATACAACGGATTTACAACTTTGAATTCATAATTATCTAAAGGATTTTCAAATTTAGAATTATCCTTAAGACTTTTGAATTAAGATTTATCCTTAAGATTTTTGAATTCAGATTTATCCTTAGGATTTAATTTATCTGAATTAGAATTATCAGAATTGACATTATTAGAATTAAAGTTATCAGAATCAGAATTAAGTTTAGAATTATCAGAAATAAAATTATTAGGATTAACATTATTAGTATTAAAGTTATGATAATTTATTTTAAAAATTACTGAATTAATATTCTGAATTAAATAATTAATTTCTGATATTTTAGTCATATCTGCATTTTCTAATTTATCATGCAAAATATTAATTTTACTATGCTGTAAATCTAATTTATCCGAAAAATTAACTAAATTATCACAAGGCAGTGCAGGAATTTGTAAAATCTTTGGAACATAAATCTTACGTACCTTCGTCGGACACTGGTTCTTATAGTGCCCCTATTTTTTGCACTTGAAGCATTGTACGTGACTTTTGTCCCTCCGGCTTCCTGGCGCTGGTGCCTCCTTTGCCACCGGTAGTGAAGATCGAGTCTTACGAGTAGGGCACTGATTTTTGTAGTGCCCTCTCTCCCTGCACTTAAAACACATAATTTGAAATTTAAAAACAGACATTTTAAATAAAATATACCTGATTCACCCCTGGGCTCCCCTCAACTCCTGGCGTCGTTGCTCCGTCGACGGTTAGTCCGGTGAAGAGCGGCTCAGCTCGGATACCAATTGTTGGACCGGTGCCGTCGATAGAGGGAGGGTGAATATCGACCATGAAAACCTTCGTGAGAAAATCGTAGACTTTCAAATCTTGGTTCTAGACTCAGAGCGTTAGTGCAGCGGAAAATAAACAGAATGAAGAAAACAACAACCAACACAGATTGCACACGGGATTTTTACTTGGTTCCCGACCCCCCAGGGTCAGTACATCCAAGGCCTATACACAAGAACGCCCGTCCACTATTGGTCTCCTTCCCGAACTTTCCGGAGGCGGAGAAACCCGACTTACAGTGCAAGATTACAATCAAAAGATAAATAAATTGAATGCAAAACAATAAAATCAAACCGAACAAACAAGATCTGAAACTCGGCCGATCTGGACCTCCGAAGTGCCACGCACTTCCTCCTGGAGCCTCCCGGTCGTAGAGCCTCATCTTTAGCGCGTTGTTATCAGTCAGAGTGATCAGAATGACACTTAGCAGTTGTGTCTGAAGCAGAGGGGTCGAAGCCCCTTTTATAGCACTCCTGGTGGCGCCCTGGGCGTCGGGGGCGCCTTGGACGTCGGGGCACCCCAATAAACTCGGTCAAACCTTATCCCTGCGTCGACCTCGCCGCAGCTGATAAAACCTTTGACCAGGGCGCCCCGGACCTCCCGGGTGCCCTCATGAAGGCTTATCTGTGTTTCGGACTCGAAACAGCAAGTATAGCTTTGAACCTGGGTGCCCCGGACCACCCGGGCGCCCTAGTTGAAGCCTATTCTGCCTGCTTCACTTAACCTGCATTTTTCTCCTTTGCATGGGGGTGCCCTGCTTCATAGTTGGCAGCACAATTTTTTTGCCTGCTTAGTGTTCCAATCTTGGTACCTACAAGATACACACATACAAGGCAAATATACATGCATCCTTAACTTTAAGGACTTGGTTCTGACTTCGGATTTCCATGAAACCCTAGGTCGAACCGGCGCATGTTCCTACCCCCGAGAACGCGCCTTTCACCTACTCCTTTCAGGAGATGGTTGCCACCCACTCCTTCGGTTGGACTTTTGCCCAGCATCCCTTCGCCAGGTGCTTAGCATCCCTTCGCCAGGTCTTCATAGCCTAGCAGTCCTTCTCCAGGTGCCTAACAGCCCTTCGCTAGGTCTTTGTTACCATGCAGTCCTTTGCCTGGTGCCTAGCAGTCCTTTACTTGGTCTTAGACTGTTGGGACCGGGTGCATGTTGACATGGATACGGGTTCGTAATTTCAAAATTAATTACGTGCAGCGGAAGGTTTAGCATAAATAATTTCTCTAAATCATTTAACCACACATCTAATCATGCAATTTTATCTTTTGTAGACATGATCATATATTTGAAATTTTTCAGAAAAGTAAAGTAATTTACATATTACCTCGCGTAACTCAAAGGAAGGGACGATATCCAACCGTAAGCGTCCCTTGGAAGCTCCGCCTCTATTCGCGTCCACGCCGAGTATCTTCGGGATGACTTCGCAAAGCCACGAGTTTCGTATTCTCGAGAACTACTAGATTCTCCCAGAACGCGACGAGAAAAACCAAGAGAGAAGTCGAAAGACTAACCACAAAAGGATGGCCAGCTGGTGCTCCTTCTTGGGGCTGGTTGGCGCACGGCAAGAAGGGGAGAAGAGAAAGGAGAGAAAGAGAGGGAGAGAGTCTATGCCTTCGTCTATTCGATTATCACCCAAGCCTTACCTTGGGTCCTTTATATAGTGGCCTCTCAACCATCAAGCCTCTCAAATATGGAATAACTTA
This sequence comes from Boesenbergia rotunda, assembly GCA_024364735.1. Taxonomy (NCBI): domain Eukaryota; kingdom Viridiplantae; phylum Streptophyta; class Magnoliopsida; order Zingiberales; family Zingiberaceae; genus Boesenbergia; species Boesenbergia rotunda. The sequence continues at coordinate 256,939 of JAGFNQ010000950.1, read as the reverse complement.
TTCCATCATGCCAAGTTTGATTTTATATCATGGTTAAAATCATATTTTAATTCATGATAAAAATCAATCAAGTCTCTTCTCTCTAATGGAATAAATTTCCTTATCATGGTAAATCAATCCATGATTGATTTTATAAAATAAACCAATCAATGGTTCATTTTAAATTCCATGAAAAATAAACCAAACCTTGGTTTATTATATATAAAAATTTATATCATCCATAATTTTATAAAACAAACCACACTTGGTTTATTTTATAAATTGAACCAAAAACTTGGTTCTCTCCCTTTGTTGAGGCCGACCAAGCAAAGAGGATGGAGGCCCTCTTTGGCCGGCCCATCCAAGCCAAGCCTCAATGAATTAAACTTATTTAATTCATCTATTATGTCTTCAAAAGACTTAGCCATTTTACGCTTCCGATGCGTCTCTGAAAAATTCAGATTCGACTTATCGTTTGGCTCAACCAAACTTAATCTCTCTTGATTGGAAAATCTAATTTTCAACTCGTTTTAAATCCCTTGGATTACTCATAGTGCGTGTGACAAAATAGGCTTTCGATTTATGTTGGTCGTCTATAATTAATCAATTAATTATATAACGATCATGAGTGGCACCTAGTAGTACATCATGATCCCCAATTAATCGAAAGATCAACGGTTGACCTCAGAAACAATTCTGAAACCCTTCAGCAGCTATAATGAATCGTGCCCCATTCCCTTCACCATCTTATACCCACTTGGTTCAGGACATGGTCTATGTGTGTCAATCCCCACTAGGCTGACTACGTCACATTTAGCCCAAGTAACGTTTTCTCATGCTACAGATTCTAATTACTCTCATGTATTTAAGAGATTCATACTCTGAACATGTCATGCTCTGGCCAGAGGCTTTGAGTAACAATCCGACGATAGGCCTCGGGTATACATCTCCTCACAAGGAGTGGTGAATCCTTTGTAAGCTGTTCAAATATCTTCGGGCACTTCGGCTTATACCCAATCATCCTGGGTCCACACCTCCTTGGAGATGCTTGCTTAAGATGTCAAAGTATAAGTCTCCATGACCAAGATGACTTGAACACCGCAAGTCAAAGGAACATCGCAGTTAAGATGCAGTAAGAACTTCACTGACATATCTATATGTAGACTACCATATGATGTTTTACAGCCAGTTACTCCAATGAACTAGTTCCCTTAACTAGCATTCATGTTTATCTCCGAACATCTCAATGTCACCAGCTAGTGAGAATCAGCTGATTAGAGAATAATCCATGTTAGTCTCAACAGAATTGATAGTGTCTGTATTTATCAATTCATCGACTAGGGACAATTTCAATACTTCACAATTGCACATGTAGAGATAATCACTAGTTGTGAATTCATCACAAATTCTCTCATGCTGTGAATTGTATTGCGGACATTCAGTAAATGAGTTTAAGATCTCAATCAAATACACAAACATGTATACTCAAATAGTGAATATTCATTTATTAGAATAAATGATTATAATCATAAGGCGATTGCCTTAGGGCACTTCTCTCATATCACTAACAAACTCCCACTTGGCCAAATTCCAATCGCTACGGTACCCAATACCATAGGCTCTAACATGACCCTCAAGCATACTTTGAGGCAAGGCCTTAGTTAAAGGATCCGCTAAATTCCTTTTAGTGGAATTTTCTCAATTTGTACAACATTCCTACTTATAATCTCTCTGATCAGATGATAGCGGCGAAGCACATGTTTGGATCGATGATGAGACCTTGGTTCTGTTGGTGAAGAAAGCATCCAAGTCAAACCTGTGTTTTGATAATGGCAACAGGGTTCAAAAGTTAAGTCTTACTTGTTATCTAACATGTCACTCTAGTGTGCAGGGTAAAAAGCCCTAGCGAAGGACTGCTAGGCACTGGCGAAGGAATGCCAGGGTAAAAAGCCCTAGCGAAGGAATGCTAGGCACTGGCGAAGGAATGCCAGGCTACTGAAGCCCTAGCGAAGGATTGCTAGGCGGCAGGCGAAGGACAGCTTGGGACTGAAGCCCTAGCGAAGGAATGCTAGGCACCGGGCGGACAGCTCGGTATCTAAGACCTGGCAAAGGACCGTCAAGCAAAAGTCCAACCAGAGGAGCGGTTGGCATCAGGTACATTCTCCCGAGAGGAGTAGGTGAGGACGTGTTTCCCGTCGAGGGAACAGTAGGCGTCGGTTCGACCTAAGGCTCCATTTTGGAGACCCAAAGTCCGAACCAAGATAGCTAAGGCTGTATAAACTAATATTTTATTGTTTTATGGTGTTTTGGACTAACCCTGGATGTAGGACCAAAGGAACGAGTGTCTGCAACTCAGAGAGCCTCAAAGGAATGAGGCAACAGCTGACCAGGGCGCCTGGAGTGTCCCGGGCGCCCCCAAGGTGAACACAAAACACATAAAACAAGAGCAGGCTTCGACAGCTCATCTCCCGGGCGCTCCGTGCTCCCGGGCGCCCCCGCTGTTCCCGGGCGCCCCCAGCGCTCCGGGCGCCCCCAATTCAAGCCTACGAAGAGAAGCCAGCCAAGCCAAAGGGGTAAAGATTTGACCCGGTCAACCCGGGCGCCCCCAGCGTCCCGGGCGCCCCGGTCAAGATGTGATCCCGAGGTTGAAGGGATCAGAAGTTGACCAAGGGAAAGGTGGATCGGCCGACACGTGGGGGGGGGGGCGCCCCCGACGTCCCGGGCGCCCCCAGGCCCTATAAAAGGGCCCTCGACCCCGAGGCTTGAAGCAACACTTGATTCAACGCTTCTACACTCTTCTGCTCTCACGCCTCGCTCCGGAAACCTCCCAACTCGAGCCGACGACATCCCGCTGCTCCGAAAAAGACAACCTACATCGGACATCGGTAAAAGAAGAGCCCTTTTGTTTTAAAAAGTTTAACTTGCTACATTTGTAATTCAATACTGTAAACTGTTATAGCGCGATTATAGTATTGCCCGCAGTAAACGGTCAACGACCGTGGGCCTTGGAGTAGGAGTCGACCTAGGCTCCGAACCAAGTAAAAATCACTATGTTTGCGTGTTTGTTTTTAATCTTCCGCTGTGCAATTTCTCTATCTCAAATCCGAACGCTTTCCGATATTCACCACCCCACTATCGGTTCTCTCGATCCAACAAGTGGTATCAGAGCGGGGAAGTTCAAATTTGGTACAACCACCAGTTTGAAAATTTTTCGGATTATTTTATTTTATTTTCTTTTTCTCGTTCGAATTTCTTCTAAATCTTTCGTTCGTATTTTTTTTTGTTAATCGAGGTTGGTGCAACACCCCTCGTTATTTTATTTTCCTTATCCCGCACTACTAATCCAAGACCAAGTCTTGGGAAATTTTTTTCTTGTTAGTTATCTTTTTCAGATTAAATGGCCATGCAAGAAGGATTCAGCACTGCCAGACCTCCACTTTTCAGTGGAGAAGACTTTTCCCACTGGAAAAGTCGAATGGAGGTCCACCTGAAAACTCAGGTGTACATGTGGATTATCATCCAGTCCAGACTGGAGATTCCCACAAATGCTGAAGGAGTTCCTCAAAGCTACACAGAGTGGGACACCGCTCTGAAACGAAGAATCGAAGCAGATGCAAAGGCGACTCAGACCCTTCAATGCGGCTTAACAAAAGAGGAGCTGAACCGAGTGGGCCCCTTCAACAGTGCCAAGGAGCTGTGGGCAAAATTGATCGAGCCGCACAAAGGAACATCAGACACTCGGATCAGTAAGAGAGATCTGCTCCTGAACAAATTGTATACCATCAAGATGTCCGACAACGAAACAGCAGCCCAGCTTCACGCACGAATCCAAGAATTGATGAACGGTCTTCACACTATAGGTCACAAGGTCGAAAACTGTGACCTAATAAGGTATGCTTTAAATGCTTTCCCTAGAAACACTTTGTGGGCATCTATGGTAGATGCATACAAGGTTTCAAGGGATCTCTCAAAAATTAAACTAGATGAATTATTTTCTGAATTAGAACATCATGAACAGACTAACTGCAATATGGCCGAGAAAGGTATTGCCTTTGTTGCAGGAAAAACTGGAAGGTCAACAAAGAAGAAACCTCAACCTGAACCCGAGTCTAACTCAGACTCAGACTCAGAAGACGAAGAAGGAGATCGACCTAAGCTGGTCCAATTGGCCCGAAGCTACTATAAAGAATTGAAGAACCAAACCAATAGAAGGAAGGCCAATCGAAGGAAGGACGAACCAAATGAACCCACAAATGACAAAATCAAGCCCAACGTGACTTGCTACGAGTGCAAGAAGAAGGAACACTACAAGACGGAGTGTCCAAACCTAAAGGAAACCAAAAAGTCAAGAAGAAAGAAAGCACTCCAAGCAACCTGGGATGAATCTTCCTCAGAAGAAGAAGAAGAAGCACCCCAGTCAAACCTACTAGCCCTGACCGCCTCAGAAGAAGTCGAGACCGAGTCAGAATTTGAACAGGACGACGGCAGACTAACCTTTTCAGAAGACGGCGAAATCAAGGTAAGTGGTTTCAATAGAAGTCAGTTAAATCAACTTATTTCGTATCTTTCTCGAGATTTGGCGAAAGCCAAACTCCGAGTCGAATCCCTCCGACAGGAAGTAAAACTCCTAAAAGAGGGAGCTGACTCTAAATCCTTAACCGAGAAAGTTCAAGAAGGAACTCCTACTCAAGTTGAAAAACTTGAGAAAGAGAACTCCTCCCTAAAAACTCAGGTTAAGGATCTTAGAGCTGCCTTAGAACGATTCACTTCTGGTTCCAAGGGTCTTGACATAATTCTTGGAAAACAGAAGTCCGTTCTAAATCGATCCGGACTTGGCTATAGAACCAAATCCCAACAAAGATCTTACTTTGCTGTACTGAATCAGTCCAGAAGTAAAGTTCAGGAATGGGTACCTAAACTGTACCTGAACAAACCCACTGGATCAAATCAGTATTGGATCCCTAAGGACAAGACTCACATCTTGCCTAATCATTACCATGACTTTAGTCCAAGGGGAGCCAAATTAAAAACTATATTTATTGTTAAATAAAATTTAATTCTTCCAATTTGCTTGATTGATTGTTTATTTAAATTTCTGCAATTTACAATGCTTAGATTTAGGAATGGTTAGAATAAGGACTGAACAAACTTAACTGAGACTTGAAAACATAGTATTGGGTGGAGGTGAGATGATAGTACGTTAGGGAAACTAATTCTAATAAGATCAAGTTTACTTGGTCTCTTTAGACTGGTGAAACTAGCCGAAGCTACCGATCCAAAATCCAAACTAGTTAGACCAGAACTTTTTCAAAGATTAATTTTGAAAATGAAATTTCATTAAATGACTTTGTCAAGGAAAGGGTTGATGATCCAATAAGGCTATGGCCAAAGAAGGCCTAGTGCCTCGTCAAGACCTGGAAGCCAATTTTTGAATTTCAAATTCAAATTACTTTTTGTCAAATTCAAATCTAACACAAATTTTTAGTTAAGTATAGATTCAAACATTCTCTTTCAAAATAAACTTAACTGTTTTCAAAAATAAATTTAAGGTTTTCAAAATAAATAATAATTTTTCAAAATAAATTTTACTTATCAAAACCTGTCTCACAAAACCTATAAGGCTAACGTGGTTGAAAACCTTAGATTTGGGTGAGACAGACTAGGCAGTGAAACTCAATTTAAGCTATTCCTGACTCTAATTGGATCCAAATCAATAAAACTCTTTATGTGTAGAAACATAAAGATTTGGACCAATGGATGTTGGATAGCGGTTGCTCCAGACACATGACTGGAGATAAATTGAAGTTCACCAAACTCAAGTTCAAGAACCTAGGCTCAGTGGCATTTGGTAACAATGCTACACTCAAGGTAATTGGGTCAGGTAATATTGAGCTTAAATCTGACTTTATTATTAAGAAAGTTCTTTTGGTTGAAAACTTCAAATTTAACTTGCTTAGCATAAGTCAGTTATGTGATTCTGGTTATATAGTCACCTTCAACAATTCTAACTGCCTGATTAGAAATGTACAAGACTCAGAAATCATACTTAAGGGCACTAGGAAAAATAATGTATACACTATAAACCTTCACTCAGTACCCAAATGTATGTTAACTCAGTTAGAACAATCGAACCTCTGGCATAGGAGACTAGGTCACACTAATCTGAGGATTATCTCAAAAGTCACCCAATTGGCCTAATCAAAGGAATCCCCAAAATTAAAAATAATGAAAACCTAATATGTGAATCATGTAATCAAGGTAAACAAACCAAATCTAATCACAAACTAATCCAATCTGACCTAACTCAAACCACACTTGAGCTCCTGCACCTTGACCTATTTGATTCACATGGAGCCAAGTCACTAAGCGGGAACCGATACTGCTTAGTAATAGTTGATGATTATTCTAGGTTCATCTGGGTTAGGTTTCTAAAAACCAAAGATGAAACCCTAAACCTATTTAATGATTTCTGTAAATTAATTGAAAATCAAAACGATACTAAAATTAAAAGACTTAGGAGTGACCACGGGGGAGAATTTGAAAATCAACGGTTCGAGGAATTTTGTAAGGTCAATGGGTATTTACATGAATTTTCATGTCCTAGAACCCCCCAACAAAATGGGATAGTCGAAAGAAGAAATAGAACATTACAGGAAGCCGCTAGGGCTATGCTCAACGAATTTAACTTAGCAAACCAATATTGGGCAGAAGCGATTAGTACGACTTGTTACATCCAAAATAGGGTTCTGATTAACAAGCGACACAACAAAACACCCTATGAACTGTACTACCATAGGCTCCCAAATCTACACTACCTAAGGGTCTTTGGATGCAAAGTCCATATCCTAAACACCAAAGACTACTTAGGGAAATTTCAGTCCAAATCAACCCCAGGTATCTTCCTAGGATACTCAACCACAAGTAGAGCATATAGAGTTTACAACAAACAAACTAAGAAAATTGAAGAAACAACAAACTTAATATTTGATGAAGAAGTTAACTCAACATCTGATAATCTAGACCTAACTTCATCAAATTCTGATCAAGAAAATAATGAACAAACCAGTGAGCCTTTAATTGAACCCTTAAACGAACTAACTATTGAACCAATTAATGCGTCAACCGAACCAATTATCGAACCAACAAATGAACTAGCTCAAAGAGTCGAATCAAATAGTGAACCAAACCGACCAGCCGGACCTGAGGCTGAACCAAGTTCTAGAAGAACCAAGAAACCCAGACTCAGTCACCCAATCGATCAAATTGTGGGTGATCCAACTCTAGGAGTCAGGACTAGATCCTCCTATAGAAACCTTAGTCAAATAGCTATGATATCAAAAATTGAACCCAAAACTATAGATGAAGCCCTACCTGACCTTGATTGGATCATAGCTATGCAAGAAGAATTAGCCCAATTTGAGAGGAACTAAGTCTAGGAACTAGTGCCTAAACCTGAAGGCAAATCCATCATTGACACTAAGTGGGTCTTTAGGAATAAGCTAAATGATCAAGGTAAAATAGTTAGAAATAAAGCCCGCTTAGTAGCTAAGGGATTCAGCCAAGTAGAGGGATTAGATTACGATGAAACATATGCCCCAGTAGCTAGACTTGAGTCCATTAGAATGTTGTTAGCCTTTGCATCCCATAAAGGATTTAAGCTATACCAAATGGATGTAAAGTCAGCTTTCCTGAATGGATTGATTAAAGAAGAAGTTTATGTAGGATAACCCCCTGGGTTTGAGGACTTAGACAAACCTGACCATGTTTACAAATTAACTAAAGCACTATATGGGTTAAAACAAGCACCTAGGGCTTGGTATGAACGTTTATCAACCTACTTAACTTCTAAAAAATTTATACAAGGACAAATTGACTCAACATTATTTATTAAAACCCTAGGAAAAGATATATTTATTGCCCAAATTTACGTAGATGACATAATCTTTGGATCCACCAACACAAACTTCCTAAAAGAGTTTGTCAAGATAATGGAAAATGAATTTGAAATGAGCTTAGTTGGTGAGCTTACCTTTTGTTGGATCGAGAGAACCGATAGAGGGGGGTGAATATCGGAAAGCGTTCGAATTTTAGAAATTAGAGAATTTGCACAGCGGAATAAAGACAATCGCGAACACAAGTATTTTACTTGGTTCGGAGCCTAGGTCGACTCCTACTCCAAGGCCCACGGTCGTTGACCGTTTTCTGCGGGCAATTCTATAAGTTCGCAAAATGGTTTACAAATTAATATTACAATTGCAGTATCGTAAACACAAAATTAAAAGATCGCTCTTTTGTTACCGATGTCCGAGGTAGATTGACTTTTTGGAGCGGAGTGACGTCGTCAGCTCGAGTTGATAGGTTTCCGGAGCAGAGCGCGGGAGCAGAAGAGCGTCGAAGCGTTGAATTGAATTGTTACCTCAGCCTTGGGGTCGAGGGCCCTTTATATAGGGCCTGGGGGCGCCCGGGACGTCGGGGGCGCCCCCCCCACGTGTCAGTTGATCCGGAAGTTGCTCGGTCAGCTTCTGCTCCCTTTACATACGGGATCAGCTTTGACCAGGGCGCCAGTATTGATCGGGTCAAACTTTCATCCGTTGGCTTCGAGGGGAGCTGCTTCGGTTGTTGGCGATGGGGGCGCCCGGGACGCTGGGGGTGCCCGGGAGCAGTGGGGGCGCCCGGGAGCACGGGGGCGCCCCGCTCTGCAACTGTTCGAAGCCTTCCTTACTTACATTGTTTTGTATTCACCTTGGGGGCGCCCGGGACACTCCGGGCGCCCTACTCAGCCACTGCCTCACTCCTTTGAGGCTCTCTGAGCTACAGACACTCGTTCCTTTGGTCCTGCATCCAGGGTTAGTCCAAAACAACATAAAATAATAATGTGTTAGTTTATACAGCCTTAGCTGTCTTGGTTCTGACTTTGGATCTCCAAATGGAACCCTAGGTTGAACCGACGCCTACTGTTCCCTCGACGGGGAACGCATCGTCACCTACTCCTCTCGGGAGAATGTACCTGATGCCAACCGTTCCTCTGGTTGGACTTTTGCCTCGCGGTCCTTCGCCAGGTCTTGAATGCCGAGCTGTCCTTCGCCCGGTGCCTAGCATTCCTTCGCTAGGGCTTCAGTCTCAGGCCGTCCTTCGCTTGGCGCCTAACAGTCCTTCGCTAGGGCTTTTCACCCTGGCATTCCTTCGCCAGTGCCTAGCATCCCTTCGCTAGGGCTTTTTGCCCTGGTATTCCTTTGCCAGTGCCTAGCAGTCCTTCGCTAGGGCTTTTAACTTTACACACTAGAGTGATATGTTAGATAACAAATAAGCCTTAACTTTTGAACCCGTTGCCATTATCAATACACAGGTTTGACTTGGGTGCTTTCTGCACCAACAATCTCTCCCTTTTTGATTTATGGCAACCCTAGTTCAAAAAGTTAAGTTTAATCAAAGCATGTAATAACATCTTGTTCCCTCCCCCTGGAAGGACTCTCCCCCTAGATTTTTCAAAAATTCGTGGGGTTCTAAGTTTAAAAAAAATTTACTTAGAATTTTTCAACAGAATGATTTTTGCACTTTTGAAAACTTAAGTTTAGGTACTTGAAAATCTTTTTGACAACTTAATTTTTTAAAAGTACATAGAAGATTTTTGGAAGCATGAGTTTAGAGTACTTAGAAAAAAATTTTGAAGCCTTAAGTTTTAAAGTACTCAAAAGTTTTTGAAGGCTTTAACTTAAGTGCTTAGTAAGATTAACAGCTTAAGTAGTTAGTAAGATTAGAAAACTTTAGTAAATTTTTTTGAGAAGCTTAAGTACTTAGAAATTTTAAAAGCTTAAGTACTTAGAAATTTTAAAAGCTTAAGTATTTTAGAAATTTTAAAAGCTTAAGTACTTAGAAATTTTGAAAGGCTTAAGTACTTAGAAATTTTGAAAGGCTTAAGTACCTTTTTGAATAAGGGATAGATTTTGAATTTTTGAGAGACAATAAAAATTTTAAATTCTATTTTTGAGAGGCAATAAAAATAAAAAATTTTAAATTCTATTTTTGAGAGACAATAAAAATAACAAATTTTAAATTCTATTTTTGAGAGACAATAAAAATAAAAAATTTTAAATTCTATTTTTGAGAGACAATAAAAATTTTAAATTCTATCCTTTCTTATCTCTCCCCCTTTGCCATATATCAAAAACAGATAAATATAGCAGGAATTAAAATTGCATAAAGAGAATAATTTTTATAAAGGAAAAATGTGATTTTGCTGTACTGAACTAATTTATGATAAGACTTAAACCAAATCAGTTGATTTTCTCTTGTAGGGACCTGTCTAACCCAATTAGCTACGCACTAACTGTTATAAGCAGTAGTTTTTGCTAGGGTTAGTCAAGTTAAGTGTTTTTGTTCAAGTTAGATTTTCTAAACTTGACACTTAACTTGATTGCTGTGTATGTTGTATTTAGTGCCCCAATTATTGCAGATGCACTGACTTAAAGAATCTTGAATTGAGGCAAAGACCTAAGCATCTCAACCCTTTCTAGGTTATCAATCAAAAGTACCCTAAAGTGCTTGTGAGATGCTGGCTTCTAAATCTATAGGTGCATGCAGTTCTAGAGTTAGGGCCTAGGCTAAGTCCATTTGCGTAAAAGGCCCTAGTTTTGAAAGTGGGTAGTTTTAAAATAAAACTAAGTCAGAAAAGAAAATTTTAAAAACTGATTTTGAAATTAAGTAAAACAGTTTTTCAAATTCTTCTAGAAACTGATTTTTAAATTAAGTAAAAAAACAAAATTAGAGTTAATCTATTGTACAGAGCACAATCCTAGCTACCTTCGTAGTGAGCTGAACTCAGACTCAGGTAAGGGTTTTGTGAATATATCAGCTAAGTTAGATTTTGAGTCTATATGTTTAAGTACTATCTCACCCCTGGCTACATGGTCTCTTACGAATTGATGTTTAACTTCTATGTGTTTTGTTCTGGAATGTTGGATTGGTTTCTTAGTTAGATTAATTGAACTTATATTATCAATAAATACTTGAGTTTGGGTGTAGTTGAGCTGGAAGTCCTTAAGAGTGTGCATCATCCATAAAAGTTATGCTACACACTCTCCTAAGGCTACATACTCAGCTTCAGTTGTGGATAGAGCGACACAGTGTTGTTTTCTGCTGCACCAACTTACTAGACTATTTTCTAACAGCTGGCAGCTTCCACTTGTGCTCTTTCTATCTAATTTACAACCAGCATAGTCAGAATCTGAGAATCCTGACAAATTGAAGTTTGAGGTTCTAGGATACCAAATCCCTACATTTAGGGTGCCCTTTACATATCTTAGTATTCTTTTTAGGGCTGTTATGTGAGTTTCCTTAGCACAAGTTTGGTATCTAGCACACATCCCTACAGCAAAAAGAATGTCAGGTCTGCTGGATGTAAGGTACAGTAGACTACCTATCATACTTCTATATAGTTTGAGGTCTACGCCTTACCATCAGGGTCACTATCTATTTTTACATTAGTGGCCATGGGGGTACTTATGCTTTTAGAGTTATCCATTTTAAATTTCTTTATTAACTCTTTACTATATTTGAATTGATGGACGTAGTTTCCATCTCTAGTTTGTTTGATTTGTAGTCCTAGGAAAAAGGTAAGCTCACCAACTAAGCTCATTTCAAATTCATTTTCCATTATCTTGACAAACTCTTTTAGGAAGTTTGTGTTGGTGGATCCAAAGATTATGTCATCTACGTAAATTTGGACAATAAATATATCTTTTCCTAGGGCTTTAATAAATAAGGTTGAGTCAATTTGTCCTTGTTTAAATTCTTTAGAAGTTAAGTAAGTTGATAAACGTTCATACCAAGCCCTAGGTGCTTGTTTTAACCCATATAGTGCTTTTGTTAATTTGTAAACGTGGTCAGGTCTGTCTAAGTCCTCAAACCCAGGGGGTTGTCCTACATAAACTTCTTCTTTAATGAATCCATTTAGGAAAGCTGACTTTTCATCCATTTGGTATAGCTTAAATCCTTTATGGGATGCAAAGGCTAACAACATTCTAATGGACTCAAGTCTAGCTACTGGGGCATATGTTTCATCGTAATCTAATCCCTCTACTTGGCTGAATCCCTTAGCTACTAAGCGGGTTTTATTTCTAACTATTTCTCCTTGATCATTTAGCTTATTCCTAAAGACCCATTTAGTGTCAATGATGGATTTGCCTTCAGGTTTAGGCACTAGTTCCCAGACTTGGTTCCTCTCAAATTGGGCTAATTCTTCTTGCATAGCTATGATCCAGTCAGGGTCAGGTAGGGCTTCCTCTATAGTTTTGGGTTCAATTTTTGATATCATAGCTATTTGACTAAGGTTTCTGTAGGAGGATCTAGTCCTGACTCCTAGAGTTGGATCACCCACAATTTGATCGGTTGGGTGACTAAGTCTGGGTTTTTTGGTTCTTTTAGAACTTGGTTCAGCTTCAGGTCCGGCTGGTCGGTTTGGTTCACTATGGGATTCGACTCTTTGGGCTGGTTGATTTATTGGTTCGCTAATTGGTTTAGTTGACTCATTAATTGGTTCAATAGTTTGTTCGTTTAAGGGTTCAATTAATGATTCACTTGTTTGTTCATTATTTTCTTGATCAGAATTTGATGAAGTTAGGTCTGGATTATTAGATGTTGAGTTGATTTCTTCATCAAATATTAAGTTTGTTGTTTCTTCAATTTTCTTTGTTTGTTTGTTGTAAACTCTATAGGCTCTACTCGTGGTTGAGTATCCTAGGAAGATACCTGGGTTTGACTTGGACTGAAATTTTCCTAAATAGTCTTTGGTGTTTAGGATATGGACTTTGCATCCAAAGACCCTTAGGTAGTGTAGATTTGAGAGTCTATGGTAGTACAGTTCATAGGGTATTTTGTTGTGTCGCTTGTTAATCAGAACCCTATTTTAGATATAACAAGCCGTACTAATTGTTTCTGCCCAGTATTGGTTTGCTAGGCTAAATTCGTTGAGTATGGCCCTAGCGGCTTCTTGTAGTGTTCTATTCCTTCTTTCGACTATTCCATTTTGTTGGGGGGTTCTAGGACATGAAAATTCATGTAAATATCCATTTACCTTACAGGATTCCTCGAACCGTTGATTTTCAAATTCTCTCCCGTGGTCACTCCTAAGTCTTTTAATTTTAGTATCGTTTTGATTTTCAATTAGTTTGCAGAATTCATTAAATAGGTTTAGGGTTTCATCTTTGGTTTTTAGAAACCTAACCCAGGTGAACCTAGAGTAATCATCAACTATTACTAAGCAGTATCGGTTCCCGCTTAGTGACTTGGCTCTATGTGAATCAAATAGGTCAAGGTGCAGGACCTCAAGTGTGGTTTGAGTTAAATCAGATTGGATTAATTTGTGATTAGATTTGGTTTGTTTGCCTTGATTGCATGATTCACATATTAGGTTTTCATTTTTAATTTTGGGGATACCTTTGATTAATCCAAGTTAGGTGATTTTTGAGATAGTTCTTAGATTGGTATGACCTAATCTCCTATGCCAGAGGTTTGATTGTTCTAACTGAGTTAACATACATTTGGGTACTAGGGGTAGGTTTATAGTGTATACATTATTTTTTCTAGTGCCATTAAGCATGATTTCTGAGTCTTGTACATTTCTAATCAGGCAGTTAGAATTATTGAAGGTGACTATATAACCAGAATCACATAACTGACTTATGCTAAGTAAGTTAAAATTGAAGTTGTCAACCAAAAGAACTTTCTTAATAACAAAGTCAGATTTGAGTTCGATATTACCTGACCCAATTACCTTGAGTGTAGCATTGTTGCCAAATGCCACTGAGCCTAGGTTCTTGAACTTGAGTTTGGTGAAGTTCAATTTATCTCCAGTCATGTGTCTGGAGCAACCGCTATCCAACATCCATTGGTCCAAATCTTTATGTTCCTACACATAAAGGGTTTTATTGATTTGGATCCAATTAGAGTCAGGAATAGCTTAAATTGAATTTCACTGCCTAGTCTGTCTCACCCAAATCTAGGGTTTTCAATCACGTTAGCCTTATAGGTTTTGTGAGACAGGTTTTGATAAGTAAAATTTATTTTGAAAATTTATTATTTATTTTGAAAACCTTAATTAATTTTTGAAAACAGTTAAGTTTATTTTAAAAGAAAATGTTTGAGTCTATAATTAACTGAAAATTGTGTTAGATTTGAATTTAACAAAAAGTAATTTGAATTTGAAATTCAGATATTGGCTTCCAGGTCTTGGCGAGGCACTAGGTCTTCTTTGGTCGTAGCCTTATTGGATCATCAACCCTTTCCTTGACAAAGCCGTTTAGTGAAGTTTCATTTTCAAAATTAATCTTTGAAAAAGTTCTGGTCTAACTTGTTTGGATTTTGGATCGGTAGCTTCGGCTACTTTCACCAGTCTAAAGAAACCAAGTAAACTTGATTTTATTAGACTTGGTTTCCCTAACGTACTATCATCTCACCTCCACCCAATACTATGTTGTCAAGTTTCAGTTAGGTTTGTTCAGTCCTTATACTAACTATTTCTAAGCATGGTAAATTGCAGAAATTTAAATAAACAATCAAACATGCAATTTGCAATCAGGAATTAAATTTTATCTAACAATAAATATAGTTTTCAGTTTGGCTCCCCCTGGATTAAAGCCACGATGATGGTTAGGCAAGATGTGAATCTTGTCCTTGGGGATCCAATACTGATTTGATCCAGTCAGTTTGTTCAGGCACAGTTTGGGTACCCATGCCTGAACTTTACTTCTGGACTGATTCAGTACAGCAAAGTAAGATCTTTGTCGGGATTTGGTTCTATAGCCAAGTCCGGATCAATTTAGAACTGATTTCTGCTTTCCAAGAATCATGTCAAGACCCTTGGAACCAGATGTGAATCGTTCTAAGGCTGATCTAAGATCCTTAACCTGAGTTTTCAGGGAGTTCTCCTTCTCAAGTTTTTCAACTTGAGCAGGAGTTCCTTCTTGAATTTTCTCGGTTAAGGATTTAGAGTCAGCTCCCTCTTTCAGGAGTTTTACTTCTTGTCGGAGGGATTCGACTCGGAGTTTGGCTTTCGCCAAATCTCGAGAGAAATATGAAATAAGTTCGTTTAATTGACTTTTATTGAAACCACTTATCTTGATTTCGCAATCTTCAGAAAAGATTAGTCTGCCGTCGTCTTGTTCAGATTCTGACTCGGTATCTTCTGAGGTGGTCAGGGCTAGTAGGTTTGACTGGGGTGCTTCTTCTTCTTCTGAGGAAGATTCGTCCCAGGTTGCTTGGAGTGCTTTCTTTCTTCTTGACTTTTTGGTCTCCTTTAGGTTTGGACACTCCGTCTTGTAGTGGCCCTTCTTCTTGCACTCGTAGCAAGTCACGTTGGGCTTATTTTTGTCATTTGTGGGTTCAGCTGGTTCGTCCTTTCTTCGGCTTGTCCTCCGTTTGCTGGCTTAGTTCTTTAAATTTTTATAGTAGCTTCGGGCCAGTCGGACCAGCTTAGATTGATCTCCTTCTTCGTCTTCTGCATCTGAGTCTGAGTTAGACTCGGGTTCAGGCAGAGGTTTCTTCTTTGTTGACCTTCCAGTTTTTCCTACAATAAAGGCAATACCTTTCTCGGTCATATTGCAGTTAGTCTGTTCATGAAGTTCTAATTCGGAAAATAATTCGTCTAACTTTATTTTTGAAAGATCCCTTGAGACCTTATATGCATCTACCATAGATGCCCACAAGGTGTTTCGAGGGAAAGCATTTAAAGCATACCTTATTAGGTCACGGTTTTCGACCTTGTGACCTATAGTGTGAAGACCGTTCATTAGTTCTTGAATCCGGGCGTGAAGCTGAGCAGCGGTTTCATTGTCGGCCATTTTGATGGTGTACTGCTTGTTCAGAAGCATGTCTCTTTTGCTGATCCGAGTGTCTGATGTTCCTTCGTGCAGCTCGATCAATTTTTCCCACAACTCCTTGGCACTGTTGAAGGGGCCTGTAACACCCCAAATTTTCCCATATATATAATGTTTTGAATTCATGAAACATTATTATTATGAAAATTTCATGATGGGCTTGGCTTAATGGGCTATGATATGAATTAGAGCAAAATGTGATAAAAAGAAAAGTGTAGAAAGGAAGCAAGGATCGAACCTTGAACCTCCTAGTTACAGTAACCATGTCTTAACCAATGCACCAAGCAATGTTTCATGTTGAGAGAATAAGAAACATGCTCGTTAAAGCTAGGGAAGTGAAGAGACATGTCCCTTCATGAGAATAGTATAAATAAGAGAGGGAGAGGGAGGAATAACTTCCTCTCTTCTTCTTCCTCACTCCCCCCACCGAAAACTCGAGCCTCTTCCCCCTTTCAAATTTTCGAAAATACACCCTAGGGTTCTAACCCTAGGGAATTGGAAGGAAAAAGACCCCATCCAAGGAATTTTGCCCTCTACTAGGGCCAAGTGTTTAGAGGAGTTCTAGCAAAGGGAACTTTCACTCTTCCTTCAACCAAGGACACCCTAAGGATTTAGAGAAGGTGATTTTCAAGCGAAAGGATGTAAGTATCCCCTCGCCTGCAGTGTAATTGTTGATTTCGTGATTCCTTTTCTTTTCTTGTTTCGAAAATTGGAGTTACCCCTTGTGTTAGTTTCGGCCACCCCCAAAGGGGAGACCTTGGCTACTCCTTGATGAATGAGGAGACCCCTTGGGACTTAGGATATATATATAGGTTGGTTTCCCTTAATGTTGTGATGACAAAAAAAAGCTAGGGTTGAGCACCCTACACCATTCGGCCATGAACAAGAGGTTAGGGTTAGTGAGGGTTGAAATTCTCCATGATGTATCCATGCTTAGTAGTGTAGACAAGGTGTTTGTATAAATGGTTGTGTGAAGGTTTGATTTCAAAAAACCCTAATCCCCCTACCCTACACCATTCAGCCAACATGAATGGATTAGGGTTTGTGAAGGTTAGACTACCCTATGAGATATGCTTATGTTTGGGGATGATGATATGTATATGCATGTGATGTTTAAATGGAATGTTTGATTGGAAAACTTAACTTCCCCCTAGCATGACTTTCGGCCAAGACATGAACCATTAGGGTTGTGAGGGTTGATTACCCCATGATGTATGCTATGCTTAGTATGATACATGATATAATATATATATGTGATGCTTGCATGGGATGTACCCTATGAGATGTGCTTATGTTTGGGATGATGATATGTATATGCATGTGATGTTTAAATGGAATGTTTGATTGGAAAACATAACTTTCCCCTAGCATGACTTTCGGCCAAGGCAAGGAACATTAGGGTTGTGAAGGTTGATTACCCCATGATGTATGCTATGCTTAGAATGATACATGATGTATAAATATGTGATGCTTGTATGGGATGTTTGATGTCAAAAACCTAACCTATCCTTACCTTATGAATTTCGGCCAAACCCTAGTTTAGGGTTAGGAAGAATGAATTTAATCCATGAAGCATGCTACCACTTCCTATGATATGAGTATGATCTATGTGACCAATCTTGTCATATATAAAGTATATTTAAGTGGTTGAAGCATGATGTATGTATGAGCATGTTTTATAGCCCATGGGGCACCCTTATGAGATTGCATGTGATGTGTATGTTAAAATTCTTGAAATGATACTCCACTAAGTATGGGATCAAGAACACCCCTTATGTTGTGTGGTGTGTCCCTATGGGATCATGAGCACCCTTGAAGAGTGGTGTGTCCCTTGAGAAGTGAATTTGGAGTACTCCTTAGCATATATGTAAAGACATGATAAGTATTTTACTTTGTAACTTGTGTACACGACTCGGAAGGGGGTCGTTAAACAAATCTGGGGTGCATGTTAACTTAAGGTCATAGCTCCGGTAGGACGGAAGGGTCCTGCTCTAATGGGATTGGTGGCTCGCTACCCCAATTCATTAGGGAATGCGCATTATGTGGTACACAACTGGGCCCTATATGATGTTGAAATATTTTTAAGTAATACCTTTATGGAATTGTTTTGAAAACATTTATTATTTGTGAAGGGTATGCTTAAGATACTTTATACTGCTTGCTTAGAAACTTTGATGTTTAGTATGCTATGATAAACTCATGCTTATGATTTCTTATGTGTACATGTTGTATTCTTCGTATGGATTTTGCGAGTAGGATAGGATCCTTACTAAGCATTTGTGATTACTAGTTTATGTGTTGTCTTATGCTGCAGATAAGGGTAAGGGACACTTAAACTAAAGGAAGAGGCAAGAGGGCTGAAGATGTGTGGGGTGGTGGCTCAGGAAAGAAAGATTTTTATATCTATATTACTATGCCTATGATAATGTTTTCTTCAATAATAAATGCTAGTGATTAGAGTTGGTACTTTTGAATATTAGAAATTACATTTGGATTACTCTTATATGTTGAGATGAACTACTTGTGAACCTACCATGTTCTAATCATTAAAACATGATATCTGATTGGCATGCACTGAGTAATATGCTTAGCACTTGTAAATATCACTTGGTAGTTTTAAACAAGCATGCTCAGTACTTAGTCCTTGCATTGTTTGTTTTTAATTTTATGCTAGAAGAAAAAAAAATAATTATATGATTCATTGTACGTAACCCCGCCCCGAGAGTAGATATAAGGGCGGGCGTTACAGGTTGGTATCAGAGCAGATTTCCCCTCCACTACATACACATCAAGCTCCATCCTGCAGCTTCCAAGTAAGAGATCCTAACCTCGCTTTACTTTATTTCATGTACAGTAATGATTATATGGAGATGATTTATACTTGCATAACAAGTGAAAGTAGTGTTAATCCTTATATTAGTTACTTATCACCTGTATGCTAGATAATGACAAGTAATTGAAAGATAAGGGAACATGAACGATACTTCCTCTTATATATATACATATTCATTAATAATTTAGAATTTGGGTAAGTGGGTGGTTACATATTGTAATCACTAGGGTAAACTACACCGATTGGGTGTGTGTTTTCCTCTGTATATATTTGTGAATTGAAAAAGGAATGGTTTAGTACTAACCATGTCATTTTCTTTTCAATTCCAGATGTTGCACGAGGACTACACTGAGAGGTGCCGCGAGCTGATAGAGCGGATAGAGGCAGTTGAATATTGTCCGACCCGGGGAATTCAAGGCAACATGGTGTTTTTGGATCGGCTATTCTGGAAACTGGAGCGGGAAGGGTTTCCAGTCATGGACGATCATAGGATCGGAGCTTTACTTCGTTCATTGCCCAATCGGGAAAGAGAGGTTGTGCATCGGATCTGGGGACAGCACGGATGCTGTACCTCATATACGGAGTTGTGTAAGCAGCTCCTTCGCCATGAGTTCCCGGAAGATCTGGGGGAATCGGAGGAGGATCCCGAGCCCTTCGAGGAGGATCCCAAGCCCTTCGAGGAGGATCCCGAGGTGCTGGAGATGTTCGAGGAAGACCTTGAAGCGGTCGAGGAGGTTCTCGAGATTGAAGAAGAAGACCCGATGGGAACAGTAGAGGATCCTGTGGCGGGCCAAGGGGAGATGAGCGAGGAGGTAGTAGTCATCGCTGTGATATTCTTTATATTGGGCATAACGGCAGCCCATCTTGCTCACTGAGTTGGACTAGTTGTGTATGTAGACTTATAAGACGGGATAAAATAAATTTTGATAATATAATAAATAAGATCTCAGTTACCCTATATTAAGCATGCGACAAATAAGGACGAATATTTCCGAAGCTAGAAGATGTCAAAGTCGTATGCAATTACCCAGAGGTATTTCCCGATGAATTACCAGGGTTAGCACCTGAAAGAGATATAGAATTTGCAATTGAATTGATTCCTGGTACTAACCCCATTTCTAAAGCACCGTACCATATGGCGCCGACGGAATTAAAAGAGTTACAGGGACAGTTACAGGAGCTGCTCGACAAGGGACTCATCCGCCCTAGTCATTCTCCCTGAGGAGCTCCCGTACTATTTGTGAAAAAGAAGGATGGGTCGATGCGAATGTGTATCGATTATCGGGCACTGAACAACGTGACTGTCAAGAACAGGTACCCTCTACCCAGGATAGATGACCTGTTCGATCAACTAAAGGGAGCCACGGTTTTCTCTAAAATTGACCTGAGATCTGGTTATCACCAAGTCAGGGTGAAAAAGGAGGATATACCGAAGACGGCTTTCCGAACCAGATACGGACATTATGAGTTCGTAGTTATGCCATTTGGAGTTACCAATGCTCCAGCTATGTTTATGGACTTAATGAATCGGGTATTCTCGGCATTCCTCGACAGATTTGTGATCGTCTTTATCGACGATATCCTTATCTATTCGAGAACTCCCGAAGAACATGCTGAACACCTGAGTATAATACTACAGATTCTTCAGAAGGAACAACTGTATGCTAAATTTTCCAAATGCGAGTTCTGGCTCGATCAAGTATCATTCTTGGGACATGTTATCTCCAAGGAAGGAGTAATGGTGGACCCAATTAAAATCGAAGCTGTGAGTAACTGGATCAGACCCAAGAATGCCAGCGAAATCAGAAGTTTCCTCGGGCTAGCGGGCTATTACAGAAAATTCGTAGAGAACTTCTCTCGGATTGCAGCCCCGATGACAGCTCTTACAAAGAAAGACAAGAAATATGTATGGACCGATGAATGTGAGAAGAGCTTTACCGAACTGAAAAGGAGGCTGACTAGCGCTCCGATATTGACTCTTCCAGAAAGCGATACGGGTTTTGATATGTACAGCGACGCATCCAAACTGGGACTCGGAGCTGTGCTTTTGCAAAATGGGAAGGTAATTGCCTATGCCTCTAGGCAGCTCAACGAACATGAAAGGAATTATCCTACCCATGACTTAGAACTAGCAGCAGTGGTCTTTGCATTGAGAATATGGAGGCACTATCTATATGGAACTCAGTGTAAAGTTTATACAGATCACCAGAGTCTGCGATATTTCTTCACCCAGAAAGATCTGAATATGAGACAGCGCAGATGGCTTGAATTGGTCAAGGATTATGACTGTGAGATCCTGTACCATCCGGGGAAAGCCAACAGGGTAGCCGATGCACTCAGTAGAAAATCATGTGCTACTTTGATATCTTTATTAGCTTTGTCACAACTCTTAGGGGAAGAAATTATGAATTACGGGATTGAAATCATATCAGGACAGTTATCCACCCTGATGATTGCGCCGACATTATTCGACGATATTCTGGAAAAGCAGAATCATGATCCGAGTCTTCAGAGAATCATGCAAGAGGTTCTCGAAGGCAAGGACGATGGATTTCGGATTTCGGACAGCGGAGTTTTATATCTTCGGGATCGATTATGTGTTNATGTAGCCCACTATATCAGTATGTGTTTGACCTGCCAGAGGGTCAAAGCAGAACACCAGAGGCCTGGAGGAGTTCTGCAACCTCTGCCGATTCCCGAGTGGAAATGGGAAGACATCTCTATGGATTTCATCTCTGGGCTGCCTAGAACGACGAACGGATATGACGGTATATGGGTTATCGTGGACAGGCTAACCAAGTCTGCCCATTTTTCTGGCTATCAGGATGACCTACTCAGTAGAGCAGTTGGCTCAACTGTACGTCAAGGAAATTGCCCGACTACATGGGGTTCCCAAGACCATTATCTCTGATCGAGATGGTCGATTTACTTCAGATTTTTGGGGACACGTGCAGAAGTCTCTTGGCACGAAGCTGAAATTCAGTACGGCCTTTCACCCCCAGACTGACGGGCAAACTGAAAGAGTGAATCAAATATTGGAGGATATGTTACGAGCTTGTGCCTTTGACTTCAAGGGAAGCTGGCGTCGATACCTGAGCCTGACAGAGTTTGCTTATAACAACAATTATCAGGCTACTATCGAGATGGCACCGTACGAAGCGCTATACGAAAGGAAATGCCGATCTCCTATATGCTGGCTTGAGAGTGGTGAAAAGAAGGAGATGGGGCTTCAGACTGATATTGTAGATGAAACCACTCAGGCTATAAAGAATATCCGCCAGAGGATAGAGACTGCTCAGAGTCGGTAGAAAAGCTACGCCGATAAGCAACGCAGACCACTAGAGTTTGATGTTGGGGATTCAGTATTCCTTAAAGTGGCCCCTATGAAAGGGGTGATGAGATTCAGGAAAAGAGGGAAGCTGAGTCCGCGATATGTGGGACCGTACCAGATCCTGAGACGGGTGGGCAAAGTGGCCTACGAACTGGAGCTACCGCCAGAAATGTCGGCTATCCACAATGTCTTCCATGTATCAATGCTCAGGAAATGTACCTCTGATGAGGACCAAATTATAGAGACCCAACCAGTACCAACTCAAGAGAACCTAAGTCCCGAACGCCGACCTATTCAGATCCTAGATCGGGAAGTCAAAAAGCTAAGGAACAAGGAAGTGCCCTTAGTAAAGGTTCTGTGGCGGAACGAGAAATTCGAAGAAGCCACTTGGGAACGAGAGGAGGCAATACAATTAAAGTATCCAGAACTGTTTTAAGTTCAGGACGAACTTTTTATAATGTACGAGGGATTGTAACACCCCAAATTTTCCCATATATAATGTTTTGAATTCATGAAACATTATTATTATGAAATTTCATGATGGGCTTGGCTTAATGGGCTTTGATATGGATTAGTGCAAAATGTGATAAAAAGAAAGTGTAGAAAGGAGGAAGCAAGGATCGAACCTTGAACCTCCTAGTTACACTAACCATGTCTTAACCAATGCACCAAGCAATGTTTCATGTTGAGAGAATAAGAAACATGCTCGTTAATGCTAGGGAAGTGAAGAGACATGTCCCTTCATGAGAATAGTATAAATATGAGAGGGAGAGGGAGGAATAACTTCCTCTCTTCTTCTTCCTCACTCTCCCCACCGAAAACTCTAGCCTCTTCCCCTTTTCAATTTTCGAAAATACACCCTAGGATTCTAACCCTAGGGAATTGGAAGGAAGAAGACCCCATCCAAGGATTTTTGCCCTCTACTAGGGCCAAGTGTTTAGAGGAGTTCTAGCAAAGGGAACTCTCACTCTTCCTTCAACCAAGGGCACCCTAAGGATTTAGAGAAGGTGATTTTCAAGCGAAAGGATGTAAGTATCCCCTCGCCTGCAGTGTAATTGTTATTGTATGATCACTTCTCCTTGTTGTTTTCGAAAAGGGGGATGTTCCCTTGTGTAGGTTTCGGCCACCCCCAAGGGGGAGACCTTGGCTATCCCTTGATGCATGAGGAGACCCCTTGGGACTTAGGGTATACTTATATGTTGTTTTCCCTACATGTTATGATGACAAAAATTAGGGTTGAACACCCTACAAGGTTTCGGACATGGATGGAAAAACTAGGGTTTAGGGTTGTATGATTTCCTATGATGTATCCATGCTTATTAGTGTAGACAAAGTGTTTGTGTAAATGTTTGTGTGAATGTTTGATTTCAAGACCCTAGTTTCCCCTACCCTTGACTTTCGGCCAACCCTAGAGGAATTAGGGTTTAGGGTGCATGATTATCCTAGGGTGTATTCTAGGCTTAATATGTTGCATGATATGTATGTGGGGTGTTTGTGTAAATGCTTGTGAGAAAGTTTGATTTCAAAAACCCTAATTCCCTTACCCTACACCATTCGGCCAACATGAAAGTATTAGGGTTGGTGAAGGTTAAACTACCCTATGAGATATGTTTATGTTTAGTAAGATGATATGTAGATGCATGTGATGTTTAAATGGAATGCTTGATTGGAAAACTTGACTTGCCCTAGCATGGAACTTTCGGCCAAGGCATGAACATTAGGGTTGGTGAAGGTTGATTACCCCATAATGTATGCTATACTTAGTATGATACATGATGTATATATATGTGATGCTTGTATGAGATGTTTGATGTCAAAAAAAAAACCTAACCTATCCTTACCTTTTGAATTTTGGCCAAACCCTAGTTTAGGGTTAGGAAGAATGAATTTAATCCATGAAGCATGCTACCACTTCCTATGATATGATTATGATCCATGTGACCAATCTTATCATATATAAAGTATGTTAAAGTGGTTGAAGCATGATGAATGTATGAGCATGTCTTATAGCCCATGGGGCACCCTTATGAGATTGCATGTGATGTGTATGTTAAAATGCTTGAAAGGATACTCCACTCAGTATGGGATCAAGAACACCCCTTATGTTGTGTGGTGTGTTCCTATGGGATCATGAGCACCCTTGAAGAGTGGTGTGTCCCTTGAGAAGTGAATTTGGAGTACTCCTTAGCATATATGTAAAGTCATGATAAGTATTTTACTTTGTAAGTTGTGTACCCGACTCGGAAGGGGGTCGTTAAACAAATTCGAGGTGCATGTTAACTTAAGGTCATGGCTCCGGTAGGACGGAAGGGTCCTGCTCTAATGGGATTGGTGGCTCGCTACCACAATTCATTAGGGAACGTGCATTATGTGGTACACAACTGGGCCCTATATGATGTTAAAATATTTTTAAGTAATACCTTTATGGAATTGTTTTGAAAACATTTATTATATGTGAAGGGTATGCTTAAGATACTTTATACTGCTTGCTTAGAAACTTTGATGTTTAGTATGCTATGATAAACTCATGCTTATGATTCCTTATGTGTACATGTTGTATTCTTCGTATGGATTTTACGAGTAGGACAGGATCCTTACTAAGAATTTGTGCTTACTAGTTTATGTATTGTCTTATGCTGCAGATAAGGGTAAGGGACACTTAAACTAAAGGAAGTGGCAGGAGGGCTGAAGATGTGTGGGGTGGTGGCTCGGGAAAGAAAGATTTTTATATCTACATTACTATGCCTATGATAATGTTTTCTTCAAAAATAAATGCAAGTGATTAGAGTTGGTACTTTTGAATATTAGAAATTACACTTGGATTACTCTTATATGTTGAGTTGGACTACTTGTGAAGCAACCATGTTCTAATCGTTAAAGCATGATATCTGATTGGCATGCACTGACTAATATGCTTAGCACTTGTAAATATCACTTGGTAGTTTTAAACAAGCATGCTCAGTACTTAGTCCTTGCATTGTTTGTTTTTTTATTTTATGCTAGAAGAAAAAAAAATTATATGATTGATTGTACGTAACCCCGCCCCGAGAGTAGATATAAGGGCGGGCGTTACACTTGAGGTAGCTCTAGCTCATAAGCTACTTTGCCAGCTCTTCTAGTGATGGGGTATGGTCCTACATATCTGGGACTTAGCTTGCCCTTCTTCCCAAAACGCATTACTCCCTGCATGGGAGCCACTCTGAGGAATAATGAATCCTCAACTTCAAACTCTAATGCTCTGCGCCATGTATCAGCATAGCTCTTCTGCCGGCTCTGAGCTGTTTCTATTCTCTGGCGGATCTGCTGTATGGCTATGGTGGTATCATTTATAAGATCTGTCTGTAGGCCTAACTCTTGCCTCTCACCACCCTCGTACCAGCAGATAGGAGATCTACACCTCCGCCCATATAAAGCCTCATAGGGTGCCATGCCGATAGAGGCCTGATAACTATTGTTGTAGGTGAATTCCGCTAAGCACAGGTATCTGCACCAACTACCCTTAAAATCTAAAGCACAAGATCTGAGCATATCTTCTAGTACTTGATTAACTCTCTCTGTCTGACCATTTGTCTGAGGATGGAAAGCGGTGCTAAACTCAGCTTGGTGCCTAGTGCTGACTGTACGCACTCCCAGAAGTGCGAAGTGAACCTACTGTCCCTATTTGAAATGATAGTCCTAGGGACTCCATGTAGTCTGACGATCTCCTTGAGGTATAACTGAGCTAGCTGTTCCATGGAATTAGAGATCCTGATAGCTAGAAAGTGGGCAGACTTAGTCAATCTGTCGACTATTACCCAGATTGCATCATATCCATTCGTTGTTCTGGGTAGTCCCACTATAAAATCCATGGAAATATCTTCCCATTTCCATTCTGGAATCTGGATAGGCTGTAGATCTCCACCTGGTCTCTAATGTTCTACCTTGACCCTTTGGCATGTCAGACAGGTACTGACATATCTGGCAATGTCTCTCTTCATCCCAGGCCACCAAAAACGTCCCCTAAGGTCTTGGTACATTTTGGTAGAACCAGGATGCATGGCATAAGGTGATCCATGTGCTTCCTCTAGGATCTTCCTTCGGAGCTCTTCTTGGTTCCGAACGCATAAGCGGTCACTGCAGTACAGTATCCCACTATCTGATAGGCGAAACTCCCCATTTTTTGATTCTGCTATCCCCTGCTTGATTTTCTGAAGGTCAGGATCTTAATCCTGTCCTGTTTGGATGTCTTTAAGCAGGGTTGACACTAATGTTAAAGTGGAGAGTTGCCCAACTATAATTTATAGTTTGAACTCTGATATTTCCTTCCGAAGGGGTTGTGACATCGTAGACAAAGCTAGTAGGGTGACACTAGATTTCCTGCTAAGTGCGTCTGCCACCTTATTAGCTTTACCTGGATGGTAGAGGATGTCAATGTCATAATCCTTGACCAGCTCAAGCCATCTGCGTTTCCTCATGTTCAGATCCTTCTAAGTAAAGAAATACTTCAGACTCTAATGATCTGTGAAAATCCTACACTGAGCTCCGTATAAGTAATGCCTCCAGATCTTGAGAGCGAACACTATTGCAGCTACCTCAAGGTCATGAGTGGGGTAGTTCATCTCATAATCCTTGAGTTGTCTAGAGGCATAGGTGATAACCTTGCCATTTTGCATCAGCACTGCTTTAAGTCCTAATTTAGAAGCATCACTATATATGTCAAAGCTGTTAGTGGTCTCTGGAAGAGTCAGGATGGGAGCACTAGTCAATCTTCTCTTTAATTCTGTAAAACTGTTCTCGCAGTTCTCTGTCCACTGAAACTTTCTGTTCTTTCTGGTATGAGCTATCAGTGGGGAGGCTATTCTGGATAAATCCTCTACAAACTTTCTGTAGTAACCGGCTAGACCCAGAAAACTTCTGATCTCACTGGCATTCTTCGATCTAACCCAATTACTTACTGCTTCTGTTTTGCTGGGGTCTACCATCACACCATCCTTGGAGATGATGTGACCCAGAAAAGACACCTGATCGAGCTAAAACTCACACTTGGAGAATTTCGCATAGAGTTGGCTACGCTAAAGAATTTCTAATACTGTTTTCAGGTGTTCTGCGTGTTCCTTCTGAGTCCTGGAATATATCAGAATGTCATCGATGAAGACGATAACAAACCTATCTAAATATTCTCGGAACACTTTGTTCATGAGGTCCATGAAAGTCGCTGGAGCGTTCGTTACGCCAAAAGGCATAACTACAAACACATAGTGTCCGTATCTTGTTTTGAAAGCTGTCTTGGGGATGTCACCTTCCTTAACTTTCACCTGGTGATATCCCGATCTCAAATCTATTTTTGAGTACACTGTTGCTACCATTAGCTGATCGAACAAGTCATCAATTCTTGGCAAGGGATACTTGTTCTTGATGGTGACTTGGTTCAAGGCCCGATAATCTATACACAAGCGCATGGACCCGTCTTTCTTTTTCACGAACAATATGGGAGCTTCCCAAGGTGAATGACTAGGGCGTATGAAGCCCTTGTCGAGTAGCTCCTGTAGTTGATCCTGAAGATCTCTTAATTTTGCTGGAGCCATATGGTATGGTGCTTTTGAAATGGGGTTGGTACTTGGAATGAGATCTATCTCAAACTTTATCTCCCTGTCTGGCGCTAAGCTTGTGAACTTGTCAGGGAAGACTGCTGGGTAGTCACATACCACTGAGACCTCTTTTAGCTTTTGGCCATTCTTTTGTTCGGTATTGACTACATGTGATAGAAATCTGGTACATCCTGAATCCAGTAGTTTCTGTGCTTTTAGAGCTGAGAGAAATTTCTTGGCCTTTCTCTTGGGTTCTCCGATGTATTCAAACTGCACTCCTACTTCAGGTTGGAATATGACTTTCCTTTTACGACATTCTATAGAGGCACCGTACTTGATTAGGAAGTCCATTCCAAAAATGACATCATAATCAGTCATATCCAGCATGATCTGATCACCATAAAGCTCTCTGCCTGCTATACTGACTGGCACTGCACGGAGCCAGTGCACGGATGTTGTAATCTCTCCTGAAGGTAGGGTGGTTATGAACTGGCCACTGAGTACATCTGGAGGTTTAGCTAACTTCTCTACGAACGCCCTGGATATGAAGGAATGGGTTGCCCCAGTATCAAATAAGACAGTTGTATTTTGCTATAAAATATATATCTAACCTATCATAACTATCGAGGAATTCGCTACATCCTCTCTGGTCAGTGATAATATCCGTGCATTGGTAGTGGCTGATGGAGTTTCTAATCTGCCCTGACTGATATGGGGACCATCCAGTGCTGCCTGCATCTGATGTACCTGTGCAGGTTTGCCTCCATACTGAGTAGGCTATGGAGTAGGGAGACTGTTCTTGGTGGGGCAATGCTTGGCCATGTGCCCCTCTTGACCACAGTTGTAACACCCACGGGTGCCATTGCGGCAGACCCCTGGGTGTTGTCTCCCACATGTGGGACAAGTGGGATACTTGGCTTGCTTGTTGGCTGGCTCCCCTTTCAGATTGTTCCACTGCTTTCTTTTGCCTTGATTCTTTCCTTTCCATCTAGAGTTGTGGCCCTAGGGTTTCTGAGTTCCTGAATTGCCTTGGCCTTTACATTCTGTCATGACTGACTTCTGTTGTTGCATGTTGTTCACGTAGTGCTCGGTGATCAGAGCACTGCTCACTAGTTCTTCTGAGGTTGCGGGCTATGGACGCCGCTGGCCACATTCAATGCTATTTCTGGCCTTAGCATCTTGAACATTAGCCTGACTCGCTGTCGTTCAGTGTTGACCAATTCAGGGCACAGGCGAGCTAGTCTGTTGAATCTCTTCACGGCGTCCTCTACTGATAGGTTACCTTGACGAAATTAAGTGAATTCATCATAATGTCGGTTAGTAACCCGCATATGAAAGAATTCTTTGAAGAACTCAGCTTCGAAGTTGGCCCACGCCATCTGATTTATGTCTCGCTTGGCCTTCACCCTTTCCCACCACATTCTAGCATCTCCTGCTAGGCAGAAGGAGGCGCACTTTACTTTCTCATGTTTTGGCCAGTCCAGAAGCTCCATGGTACTCTCCAAGGTTTTGAACTAGGCTTGTGCATCCCACAGTTCACTAGTGCCTAAAAAGGTCTTTGGTTTGAGTTTCTACCACTGAACTAGATATGCTTCTCTTCTAGCCCCTACTGCTAGGACTTCTGGTGCTATTGGTGGGATTGGTGCTCTAGGTGGAACCTCTGTCACTATTGGGGTTTTCACATTTGGTCCTGGCATAGCTGTAGGTGTGGTCTGCTGATTAGCCCTTAAAGTGGCTATCTCTTGTTGTTGCTCATCTATCTATCTCTGGAGCTGAGCCACTATCTCCTCGAGATTAGGTGGAGTCACTGTGTCAGTTGCCTCCTGTTGAGGCTCAGTAGCTGGTGCCCTTCTAGTTGGTCGTCCTCTAGCCATTATCTAAATAACAGAGGACATACATATTTACTATAACTATATTAAAATACCATGAGTTATAAACATGCTTCAGTTATGTAGGAAATGAAAAAGCAAGAAAACATAAGTAATGTGAGAGGTACTCTTACTTCGAAGCTGCAGGTATGATGTTGGATGTGTGTGTGGAGGAATGATGGAACTTGCTTTGATACCACTCTGTAAGGACCCGCCTTCTGGTACTAAGCTTTAAGGCGGATCGCTACATACTGGCTGACTGATTACTGATTTCTGGATGCTAAAGCAACTGAGAGGATTTAAAATTTTTGGTATTTACTGAACTAACAATTCATAACATAAACATGCTGCTGTAAATCATAAACATGTTGGAAGATAATTGCTAAACCATTTGTGCGAAACTGAAATCGAAGCACACAAGAGTTTAAACAAAAACTTTCATTTTATTAGCATAGTCAAGATTTGATCCCCCAACCTCAGTGTTGTATGACTGAAGCACTAACCAGCAACCCTACAACACTTTCTATTTTACATTGGCACCAGTCGACTGATATCTTGTCAGTCGACTGGTGCAGTCGACTGCGCCTGGGATTCACTCGCCCGAATGTTTTTGTTCCCTCGACCAGTCAACTGGTAGCTGTCGCAATCTACTGGCAGCTCTGAAATCTAAATTTTCATATTCCAGAAACGTGCCAAGGTCAACCTACTTCGTACCAAAAATACTACAAACTCATATTTAAGCTTATTAACAGGTATACAATGATTCTAGGTCATATTCTACATGTTTTCATGACAATAAGGAATACTTCAACCATCTCTAAGCATGAAATTAGAAACATGAACTTTGTATCAACTTGCTACTAAAGTTATGCACTGTTTCTATCGAGATGCATCCATAGTAGCACTATAATATCAGAAATAGTTCTATAGCCTTAGACCATGCATTTTACTTCTAGTTAACATGCACTTGAAATGTATCACTCACCATATCACATGTAGAAGCTAGGCATGGCATAATTGCATGGCATCAACTCATGATACATAATCTCTTACTAGAATTCTCGCAAGGCTCATATCAAGGGTGATGCTAACAACATGACAAAGGTACTTAAGATGCGGAAAATGATAAACATGTCAAAGAAACTAATTCATTTAACATTCTTAATAATGCGTCCTTATAATGCAAGTTCCCAAGGTTCTTTTCATTCCAAGTTCCACCATCACACACTCCACATCATCCCTGCCACTTCCGCTACTCTATTTTTCCTTTGCCCTTATCTGCAGTATAAGGAAAAATGAAACTATAAGCATAAATCTTAGTAAATACCTCCTACTCACAAAACAATGCATATTTCGAAAATCATGCTTTTGAAAACATATGTAAGAAAACATATCATGCTTGCCATTTATTCTTACTGAAACATATAATCTAAACAGATATCATGGCATACTCATCATACTAAGCACATGGACAAAATCATATTCTTATAACTAAATTCACATGACATTCATAGAATCTAACTGAACTAAGCAATATCTAAAAGCAATTTTCACTTAGAGCTATTACTGAACTTTTGTAACTTATACATATAGTATGTGAAAATACTAATCTTGCTGTTGTGGGCCCGGCAATGTGCTGCTAATGTGCGCAACCCTAAATAGATCCGAGGAAGCTAATCCCGAACCCATTAGGGTACTACTAGGTGATATAGGGGCCTAGGGGCGATCTAGGAGCCCACCCATGGACGAACTAGAGTCCAAGCACATGCCATAAAAAGTAAAATACTTTCATAAATATTCTTTTCTTTAACCTTACATCTACTAGGCGATCTAGAGCCTAGGGGCGATCTAGGAGCCCACCCAATGGACGAACTCATAAACATTAAGCAAGGGTAGCTAATTTCATAAACATGTTAAAACTCATATTTGAGCTTCTTAACATTTTCATGAGCACCTTGCGTGCCTAAAACTCCCCTTTTCTTTTAAGGGTACTCCTTAGGCACTCGATGATGCGTCTAAACCCCAAACTAAATGGGGAAGCATGTCCAACCCATTTAGTGATGCCCTTAAAGTCTCTAGAGGGAGTTAATCTGCACATATGAGCATAAACTTGCAAATAGATAAAACTAAGATGATTATGCATACGAATGAAGCTACTTATACTCCAGGTGAGGGATACTTACATCCCGCGCTTGTTCTTACAACTCTAATACGTAGGCTTTAGGGAGAGGGAAGATCCTTGGAGTCTCGGAGAGACCCTAATGAAGAACTACTCCTTGAGAAGATCCCCTAATGTGCCCTCCTTGAATATGCCCAACACAAGACCCGTGGACCTCCTCCTTGGTTTGCCGTGAGTGAGGGAGGAAGAGAGACTCGGGAGAGGGAGAGGAAGAATCGCATGAGAGAGAGGGGTCGGCGGTGAGAAGGTGAGGAAATGAATAAATCTAAAAACCCTTAAGTTTCCCTTTTATACATGGGAAAATATAACTAAGTTCACCTTATATATCGTTTCCTCTATTCTAACTCAATGAAAATAAACCATTCCACTTAGTAAGCCTATTCTCTTCTCATGTTAAAGGTCTAGGGGTCAAACCCCATGTAAGCCTTTTTACTGTGTATTATATTTTTATTCATTTTTTGCCTTATTTGTCCAATGAAAAATTATATAAAAATATCCATAACTTCGGAATAAATTCTTGGATATTTCTAAAATTAGTTTTGAGAATTTTCGGGCGTTACAACTCCTACTCCAAGGCCCACGGTCCTTGACCATTTACTTTGGGCAATTCTATATTCGGGAAAACTTTTACAGATTGATAGTACAGTATTGAATTGAAAATTGAATTAACAACACTTTCGTAATTTAAAATTTTATCGACGCCCGAGGTGGATCGAATTTCGGAGCAAAGGGTCGTTGGCGGTGCTGGAATCTCGAAGTCGAACTTTATCGGAGTGCAGCGCTTAAGCGAAAGTGTCTGGAGCGTTGAGAGCAATTGATGTTGAAGCCTTGGGGGTGAACCCCCTTTTATAGCACCCATACGGGCGCCTGTGTCAATGGGGGCACCTAACATGTGACCTTCCCTGTGCGATCTCTTATCCGCAGGCTCGATCAGTGCTTATCCATCTCCACTTGGGCGACTGAGCTGATGGGGGCGCCTGTGACCTCTCGGGCGCCTAAGCTGCCTTGGTCCAGAGGCTTTGCGGCTGTGGTTTGGTGTTTGCCTTTACACTGGGGCGCCCGTATCCATACGGGCGCCTGAGTCCATCCGGACGCCTAGCCCCAGTGACGCACCTCACTTGCAGAAGGCCAGTCCTTCGATCCTGCAGCTAGGGTTAGTTCCAAAAACACAACAAGCAAATGTGTTAGACATTAGTTACAGTCGTAGTTGTCTTGGTTCTGACATTTGGGTCTTCCAAATGGAACCCTAGGTCGAAACGACGCCTACTGTTCCCTCGACGAGGAACGCGTCCTCACCTACTCCTCTCAGGAGAGTTTACCTTTTGCCAACTGGCTCCTCCGGTTGGACTTTTGCCCAATCCACCTGACCAGGTCTTCGTGCCCAAGTTCTGGTCAGGTCTTCGGTGCCCTGCCCTTTGCCAGGACTTCTTGCCCAGTCCTCGACCAAGACTTCTTTGCCCAACTTTCGATCAGGTCTTCTTGCCCAATCCTCGACCAGGACTTCTATGCCTAGCCCTTTGCCGGGACTTCTTGCCTAGTGTACCTAAGACTTTTCCTGCACACTCAGTAAGCATATTAGATCACAACACCACCTTAACATCTGAACCCTTTGCCATTATTAAAACCCAGGTTTGACTTAGGTGATGCCTGCACCAATAATCTCAACCTTTTTGATTTATGGCAATACGGTTTAAAAAGTTAAGATAAAGAAACAAGTAATGTAAAAGATATTTCGTTTCCTCCCCCTGAAATAAAAATTCTCCCCCTGTGTTTTTCAAAAATAAGTAGGGGTTTTTGAAAACACTTCTAAATCCTTGACTATTCTTAGAGAAATTCAAAAAAATATTTTCTAAAAGACTTGAAAATTTTCCAAAAGATTTTTAAGTTTAAACACTTAGAAAATTTTCCAAAAGGTTTTCAAGTTTAAACACTTAAAAAATTTTTCAAAAGGTTTTTATGTTTAGACACTTAGAAAATTTTCCAAAACAATTTTAAGTTTAAACACTTAGAAAATTTTCCAAATCAATTTTATGTTTAAACACATAGAAAATTTTTCAAAAGATTTTTATGTTTAAACACTTAGAAAATTTTTCACTTTTGAAATGCATTGGATTTGAAAATAAATATGTGTAAGTATTTTCGTTACTTTACTTTTTGAAAAAGGAGATAAAAGTTTTGAAAAGAAAAAAAATTTGAAAAAAAACCTTCTCTTTTCTCTCCTTTCCTTTCTCTCCCCCTTTGCCATATATTAAAAAAAAATTATTATAGCAAAAAATTGAGTAAAGAATGTAAAGCTCTGTATTGAACCAATTCTAAGCATAAACTGGACCAAACCAATTTAAATCTTCTCTTTCGGGTCTTGTCTAACCCAGTTAGCTACTTACTAACTGTCATAAATAGTAGCTTTTGCTAGGGTTAGTCAAGTTATGTGATCTGATCAAGTTAGATTTTCTAAGCTTGACATATAACCTGATTACTGTTCAACTAGTATTTATTGCCCCAATTACTACAGATGCACTGACTTAAAGCATCTTGAATCAAGGCATAGACCTAAGCATCTCAACCCAGTCTTAGTTATCAATCAAAAGTACCCTAAGGTTCTTATGAGATGCTGACTTCTAGATCTATAGGTGCATGCAGTTCTATGGTTAGGGCCTAAGCTTAGTCCATTTGCGAAAAAAATCCTAGTTTTAAAGGGGGTAAGTTTTTGAAAAAACTAAGTCGGAAAAACATTTTAAATTTCATTACAAAAATGATTTTTCAAACATATTAAATAACAGAAATATTTTTTAGAAAAACACATATAGAGCTGTCCTATTCTACTATGCATAATCCTAACTGCCTTCTTAGTGAACTAAACTCAGACTCAGGTAAGGGTTTGGTAAAGATATCAGCTAGGTTTGACTTTGAGTCTACATGCTTAAGGATTATTTCACCCCTAGCTACATGATCTCTTACAAATTGATGTTTAACTTCTATTTGCTTTGTTCTTGAGTGTTGGATTGGGTTTTTTGTTAGATTGATTGAACTTATGTTATCAATGTAGACTTGGGTTTGAGTGTCCTTGAGAGTGTGCATCATCCATAATAGTTGTGCTATACACTCTCCTAAAGCAACATATTCTGCTTCGGTTGTAGATAGAGCTACGCAGTGTTGCTTTCTACTGCACCAACTGACTAGACTATTTCCTAAAAGTTGGCAGCTTCCACTTATACTCTTTCTATCTAGTTTGCATCCTACATAGTCAGAATTAGAGTATCCTGACAAGTCAAAGGTTAAGGTCATAGGATACCAAATCCCTACATTTAGGGTGCCCTTAATGTATCTATGTATTCATTTTAGGGCTGCTAAGTGCGTTTCCTTAGCACAGGTTTGGTATCTAGCACACATTCTTATAGAGAATAGGATATCAGGTCTACTAGCTGTAAGGTAAAGTAGACTTCCAATCATACTTCGTTATAGCTTAAGATCTATAGGTTTACCTTCAGGGTCACTAACAATTTTACAAATTGTCACCATAGGGGTACTTATGCTTTTGGAGTTATCAATTTTAAATTTCTTTATTATCTCCTTAGCATATTTGGATTGGTGAACATAATTCCCATCCCTGGTTTGCTTAATTTGTAGTCCTAAGAAGAAATTGAGCTCACCAACTAAGCTCATTTCAAATTCATTTTTCATTATTTTTACAAATTCTTTTAAAAAGTTTGAGTTGGTGGATCCGAAAATTATGTCATCAACATAGATTTGGGCAATAAAAATATCTTTTTCTAAGGTTTTAACAAAAAGGGTTGAATCAATTTGCCCTTGGTTAAATTCCTTAGAAATAAGGTAAGTTGATAGGCGTTCATATCATGCCCTAGGTGCTTGTTTTAATCCATAAAGTACCTTATTAAGTTTGAAAACATAGTCAGGTTTTTCTAGGTCCTCAAAGCCTGGGGGTTGTCCTACATAGACTTCTTCCCTAATAAACCCATTTAAAAAGGCTGACTTAACATCCATTAGGTAAAGTTTTAATCCTTTATGGGCTGCAAATGCTAACAACATTCTAATTGACTCAAGTCTGGCTACTGGGGCATAGGTTTCGTCATAGTCTAATCCTTCGACTTGATTGAACCCTTTAGCCACTAAGCGGGCTTTATTTCTAAATATTTCCCCTTGGTCATTTAGTTTATTCCAAAACACCCACTTAGTATCTATAATAGATTTGCCCTCAGGTTTAGGTACTAGTTCCCAGACTTGGTTTCTCTCAAATTGGGCTAATTCCTCTTGCATAGCTATGATCCAATTAGGATCAGGTAGTGCTTCCTCTATAGTCTTAGGTTTAATTTTCAAAATTAGTGCGATCTGACTAAGATTTCTATAGGAAGACCTAATTCTGACTCCTAAGGTTGGATCACCCACAGTTTGATCATAAGGGTGACTGAGTCTGGGTTTCTTGGTTTTTCTAGAACTTGGTTTAGCCTCAGGTCCAGCTGGACGGTTTGATTCAATATTTTGTTCAATTATTGGGGTTGGTTCAATTATTGGTTCAGTTGATGTAATAGTTGGTTCAAGAGTTAGTTCATTCAGAGGTTCAACTAGTGGTTCAACTGATGATTCAATTGTTTACTCATTTTCCTCTTGATCAATATTTGATGTGTTCAGGTGTTGATTGTCAGATTTTGAATTAGTTTCTTCATCAAATATTAAATTCGTTATTTTTTCAATTTTATTAGTTTGTTTATGTTGGGCATTGACAAGGATACGGATTCGTAAAATTTTAAATTTTTACGTGCAGCGGAAGAATTAGCATAAAATAATTTCTCAAATTATATTAACCACGTATCTAGCATGCAACCATATGATGTATGGACATGATCATAAATTAAAAACTTACGGAAAAGTAAACTAATTTACTTAGTACCTCGCGTAACTCGAAGTAAGGGACGAGATCCAACCGTAGCGTCCCTTGGAAGCTCAGCCTCTATTCGCGTCCACGCCGAGTTCTCTTCGGGATGACTTCGCAAAGTCAAGAGTTTTGTGCCGATGAGAACTACTAGATTCTCTATTGGCACAACTAGAAGATCAAGAGAGAAGAAAAGGAAACTAACCACCAAGTAACAGAATCTAAATTCCGTGAAGGAAGGAGTTATGATCCGCTTCTTCTTCTTCTTGGTTGGCTTCTCCTTGGTGATGGTGACTCACGGCAACCTCAAGGGAGGATGAGGGAGCGCTGGCCCTAGCATGGACAAGGGGCGCCGGCCCTAGCTTGGACAAGGGGCGCCGGCCCTAGCTTGGACAAGGGGCGCCGACCCTAGCTTGGGAAGGAGAAGGAGAGAAAGAGAGAGAGAGAGGGAGAGAAGTAATCTCTTGATTAATCTATTGATTGGAATTCAAGGCTAGCCTTGGTTCCTTTATATAGTAACCTCTCCCTTGCCAAGTATCCCTCTTAACGAAATTTTCATAAGAAATTTATCCTATAAATTCACTTATTAATTATTCCGTTTAAGCTAAGTTTTATTATAACTAACTTTATAATAAAACAAATACTTCTCTCTTTTAATTATGGAATAAAATTTGTATAAAATTTTCTTATCATGGATAAATCAATTCATAATTGATTTAATAAATTAAAATTAAACCAATTCATGGTTCACTTTAATTTCCATAAAAAGAATAAATTTCTACAAATTTCTTTATAAATCTCTTTATATAAATTTCTTTATATATCAATTTATTTATCCATAATTTATAAAACAAATGGTCCTAGATTTATTTTATTAATTAAACCAATTAAATTGGTTTATTCCCCTTTTAATGGCCGGCCAAACCAAGAGGGTGGACACCCTCTCTGGCCGGCCAAACCAAGCCGCTACTATCGCCAATTAAACTCATTTAATTCGCGCAATAAGCCTTCAAAAGACTTAGCCATTTTTAGCTTCCATTGCGCCTCTGATAAATTCAGATTCAACTTATTTCTCTTGATCGGAAAATCCAATTTTCAACTCGTTTTAAATCCCTCGGATTACTAGTAGTGCGTGTGACTAAATAGGCTTTCGATTTATGTTGGCCGTCTATGATCAACTAATTATAGAACGATCATGAGTTGCACCTAGTAGTACATCATGATCCCCAATTAATCGAAAGATCAACGGTTGACCTCAGAAAGAATTCCGAAACCCTTCAGCAGCTCTAATGAATCGTGCCCCATTCCCTTCACCATCTTATACCCACTTGGTTCAGGACATGGTCTGTTTGTGTCACTCCCCACTAGACTGACTACGTCACACCTAGCCCAAGTAGTGTCTTTCTCGTCCTTTGGATTTCTAATTACTCTCATGTATTTAAGAGACTCACACTCTAAACATGATATGCTCTGGCCAGAGGCTTTGAGTAACAATCCGACGATAGGCCTGGGTATACATCTCCTCGCAAGGAGTGGTGAATCCTTTATAGGCTGTTAAAACATCTTCGGGCACTTCGGCTTATACCCAATCATCCTGGGTCCACACCTCCTTGGAGATGCTTGCTTAAGATGTTAAAGTATAAGTCTCCATGACCAAGATGACTTGAACACCGCAAGTCAAAGGAACATCGCACTTAAGCTGCAGTAAGAACTTCATTGACATATCTGTATAGATAACTATATGACGTTTTACAGCTAGTCACTCCAATGAACTAGTTCCCATAACTAGCATCCATGTTTATCTCCGGACATCCCAATGTCACCAGCCAGTGAGAATCAGCTGATTAGAGAATAGCCCATGCTAGTCTCCACAGAATTGATAGTGTCCGTTTTTATCAATTCATCGACTAGGGATACTTTCAATACTTCACAATTGCACATGTAGAGATAATCACTAGTTGTGATCCCATCACAAATTCTCTTATGCTGTGAATTATATTGCGGGCATTCAATAGATGAGTTTAAGATCCCAATCAAATACACAAACATGTATACTCTAATAGTGAATTATCATTTATTAAAATAAATGTTTACAATCATAAGGCGATTGCCTTAGGACACTTCTCTCATATCACTAACAAACTCCCACTTGGCCTAATGCCAATCGCTATGGTATCCAATACCACAGGCTCTAACATGACCCTCAAACTTGCTTTGAGGCATGGCCTTAGTTAATGGATCCGCTAAATTTCTTTCAGTGGGAATTTTCTCAATTTGTATATCATTCCTACTTATAATCTCTCTGATCAGATGATAGCGGCGAAGAACGTGTTTGGATCGCTGATGAGACCTTGGTTCCTTTGCTTGTGCAATAGCTCCATTGTTGTCGTAGTAAACCGGCACTGCTTCATCAATGGTTGGAACCACTCCAAGTTCGGAGACAAACTTCATGATCCAGACTGCTTCCTTTGCTGCTTCCGAAGCTGCGATATATTCCTCTTCCATGGTGGAATCTGCTACGGTGTCTTGTTTGGAACTCTTCCAACTTATTGCACCTCCATTCAAAGTAAATACGTATCCAGACTGAGATTTGGAGTCATCCTTATCTGTCTGGAAACTGGCATCTGTATACCCACGTATTACCATATCTCCTTCTCCATATATTAGGAACACATCCTTAGTTCTTCTTAAGTACATAAGGATTGTCTTGACAGCCGCCCAATGATCCATTCCTGGATCAGACTGGTATCTGCTCGTGACGCTCAGAGCATTCGATACATCGGGCCTAGTACATAACATAGCATACATGATAGATCCTATCGCGGATGCATAAGGAATCTTATTCATGCAAATCCTCTCGTCTTCTGAGCGCGGACACATAGACTTTGAAAGGTTGATCCCATGCCTGATGGGAAGGTAACCTTTCTTGGATTCCGACATGCTAAAACTTTTTAGCACTCGGTCTATATATGTAGACTGCGAAAGACCAAGCAACCGTTTTGATCTATCTCTATAGATTCTAATCCCAAGGATATAGGTTGCTTCTCCCAAGTCTTTCATGGAGAAAGTTTTGGACAACCAAATTTTAACTGTCTGTAAGACTAATATATCGTTTCCTATAAGTAATATGTCATCGACATATAATACTAGGAATACGACTGCACTCCCACTAACCTTCTTGTACACACAAGGTTCGTCAGGATTTTGTGAGAAATCAAACTCTTTGATTGTCTCATCAAAACGGATGTTCTAGCTCCTGGATGTTTGCTTCAGTCCATATATGGATCGTCGAAGCTTGCATACTTTGGTTTTATCAACCGATGTGAAACCTTCAGGTTGTATCATGTATACATCCTCAAGCAGGTTTCCATTAAGGAAAGCTGTTTTCACATCCATTTGCCATATCTCATAATCATAATGAGCTGCTATGGTTAGGAGCATCCGAATGGATTTATGCATAGCTACTGGCGAATAGGTTTCGTCATAATCAATTCCTTGTTTCTGACGATATCCTTTTGCTACTAATCTAGCCTTAAAGGTAACAACATTACCTTCCATGTCGGTTTTTTTCTTGAAAACCCACTTGCACCCTATGGGCTTAATCCCTTCAGGTGGGTTAACCAAGTCCCATACTTGGTTTTCGTACATGGAATCCACTTCCGACTTCATGGCTTCAAGCCATTTGTCCCTTTCTGATCTTTTCAGAGCATCTTCATAACTGATAGGTTCGTCATCGCTTATGAGTAACACGTCGTTTGATTCACTTATGAGAAATCCGTATCTCTCTGGAATATTGCGTGTCCTATCAGACCTACGAAGAGGTGGTGTTATTTTAGGTTCAACTGATAGCTCATCATTATGAGTTATTGGTTGTGGGTCTAGACTAGGTGTCTCTGTGATGTCTATTGGTGTTTCTTGAACTTCATCAAGTTCAAAGCCACTCCCACTATTTTCTTGTAAAAGAAATTCTTTTTCCAGAAATACAACATGCCTTGAAACAAACACCTTTTGTTCCAAGGGATGATAGAATTGGTAACCCTTCGTTTCCTTAGGGTATCCAATAAATAGACATTTATCAGACTTAGCATCCAATTTGTCTGATACAGTCCGCTTCACATAAGCAGGACAACCCCATGTCTTAAGGTGAGTTAAGTGAGGTTTCTTACTATTCCATGTCTCATATAGAGTAGTAGAGACTACCTTGGTCGGGACTCTGTTTAGCATGTAAACAGCTGTCTTAAGTGCATAACCCCAAAAGGATTTTGGAAGAGTTTCATGATTCATCATTGACCTAACCATGTCCATCAAGGTTCGGTTGCGCCTCTCAGATACACCATTATGCTGTGGTGTATACGGCGGAGTCCATTGGGACAATATCTCATTGTCCCTTAGATAATCTTGAAACTCTTGACTTAAGTATTCACCACCCCGATCGGATCGAAGTATCTTAATACTTTTGCCAAGCTGTTTCTCTACTTCATTTCTGAACTCTTTGAATTTCTCAAAGACTTCAGATTTGTGTTTCATCAAGAACACATACCCGAATCGTGAGTGATCATCGATAAAGGTGATGAAGTAGCTATAGGCTCCTTGTGCAAGAGTTGACATTGGTCCACATACATCAGTATGTATTAGACCAAGCAATTCTCCCACTGGATTACCTTTTCCGGAAAAGGGTAATTTGGTCATCTTGCCTTTTAAGCATGATTCGCATGTATCAAATGAATCGGGTTCAAATGATTCCAAAATTCCACATCGGTGTAATTTGGTCATGCGTTTCTTGGTCATGGGACTGGGTGCATCTTGACAAGGATACGGGTTCGTAAAATTTTAAATTTTTACGTGCAGCGGAAGAATTAGCATAAAATAATTTCTCAAATTATTATAACCACGTATCTAGCATGCAACCTTATGATGTGTGGACATGATCATAAATTAAAAACTTGCAGAAAAGTAAACTAAATTACTTAGTACCTCGCGTAACTCGAAGTAAGGGACGAGATCCAACCGTAGCGTCCCTTGGAAGCTCCGCCTCTATTCGCGTCCACGCCGAGTTCTCTTCGGGATGACTTCGCAAAGTCACAAGTTTTGTGCCGATGAGAACTACTAGATTCTCTATTGGCACAACTAGAAGATCAAGAGAGAAGAAAAGGAAACTAACCACCAAGTAACGGAATCTAAATTCCGGGAAGGAAGGAGTTGTGATCCGCTTCTTCTTCTTCTTGGTTGGCTTCTCCTTGGTGATGGTGACTCACGGCAACCTCAAGGGAGGATGAGGGAGCGCCGGCCCTAGCTTGGACCAGGGGCGCCGGCCCTAGCTTGGACAAGGGGCGCCAGCCCTAGGTTGGGAAGGAGAAGGAGAGAAAGAGAGAGAGAGAGAGGGAGAGAAATAATCTCTTGATTAATCTATTGATTGGAATTCAAGGCTAGCCTTGGTTCCTTTATATAGTAACCTCTCCCTTGCCAAGTCTCCCTCTTAACGAAATTTTCATAAGAAATTTATCCTATAAATTCTCTTATTAATTATTCCGTTTAAGCTAAGTTTTATTATAACTAACTTTATAATAAAACAAATACTTCTCTCTTTTAATTATGGAATAAAATTTGTATAAAATTTTCTTATCATGGATAAATCAATTCATAATTGATTTTATAAATTAAAATTAAACCAATTCATGGTTCATTTTAATTTCCATAAAAAGAATAAATTTCTACAAATTTCTTTATAAATCTCTTTATATAAATTTCTTTATATATCAATTTATTTATCCATAATTTATAAAACAAATCGCGCTAGATTTATTTTATTAATTAAACCAATTAAATTGGTTTATTCCCCTTTTAATGGCCGGCCAAACCAAGAGGGTGGACACCCTCTTTGGCCGGCCAAACCAAGCCGCTCCCATCGCGAATTAAACTCATTTAATTTGCCTAATAAGCCTTCAAAAGACTTAGCCATTTTTAGCTTCCATTGCACCTCTGATAAATTCAGATTCGACTTATTTCTCTTGATCGGAAAATCCAATTTTCATCTCGTTTTAAATCCCTCGGATTACTCGTAGTGCGTGTGACTAAATAGGCTTTCGATTTATGTTGGCCGTCTATAATCAACTAATTATAGAACGATCATGAGTGGCACCTAGTAGTACATCATGACCCCCAATTAATCGAAAGATCAACGGTTGACATTAGAAAGAATTCCGAAACCCTTCAGCAGCTCTAATGAATCGTGCCCCATTCCCTTCACCATCTTATACCCACTTGGTTCAGGACATGGTCTGTTTGTGTCACTCCCCACTAGACTGACTACGTCACACCTAGCCCAAGTAGTGTCTTTCTCGTCCATTGGATTTCTAATTACTCTCATGTATTTAAGAGACTCACACTCTAAACATGATATGCTCTGGCCAGAGGCTTTGAGTAACAATCCAACGATAGGCCTGGGTATACATCTCCTCGCAAGGAGTGGTGAATCCTTTGTAGGCTGTTCAAACATCTTCGAGCACTTCGGCTTATACCCAATCATCCTGGGTCCACACCTCCATGGAGATGCTTGCTTAAGATGTTAAAGTATAAGTCTCCATGACCAAGATGACTTGAACACCGCAAGTCGAAGGAACATCGCACTTAAGCTGTAGTAAGAACTTCATTGACATATCTGTATAGATAACCATATGAAGTTTTACAGCTAGTCACTCCAATGAACTAGTTCCCTTAACTAGCATCCATGTTTATCTCTGGACATCCCAATGTCACCATCCAGTGAGAATCAGCTGATTAGAGAATAGCCCATGCTAGTCTCAACAGAATTGATAGTGTCCATTTTTATCAATTCATCGACTAGGGATACTTTCAATACTTCACAATTGCACATGTAGAGATAATCACTAGTTGTGATCCCATCACAAAATCTCTTATGCTGTGAATTATATTGCGGACATTTAGTAGATGAGTTTAAGATCCCAATCAAATACACAAATATGTATACTCAAATAGTGAATTATCATTTATTAAAATAAATGTTTACAATCATAAGGCGATTGCCTTAGGACACTTCTCTCATATCACTAACAGTTTATTGTAGACCCGATAGACCTTTCTTGTTGTTGAATATCCTAAGAATACTCCTAGAGTTGACTTAT
This sequence comes from Boesenbergia rotunda, assembly GCA_024364735.1. Taxonomy (NCBI): domain Eukaryota; kingdom Viridiplantae; phylum Streptophyta; class Magnoliopsida; order Zingiberales; family Zingiberaceae; genus Boesenbergia; species Boesenbergia rotunda. The sequence goes on along the minus strand of JAGFNQ010000950.1, from coordinate 213,280 downwards.
ATTGAAATTTACCTAGGTAGTCCTTGGTGTTTAGGATATGTACTTTGCATCCGAAGCCCCTTAGGTAATGTAGGTTTGGCAGTCTATGGTAGTATAGCTCATAGGGAGTTTTATTATGTTTTATGTTAATTAGGACCCTATTTTGGATATAGCAAGCCGTACTTATTGCTTTTGGCCAAAATTGATTAACTAGGTTGAATTCATTGAGCATGGTCCTAGCGGCTTTCTGTAGGGTTCTATTCATTCTTTCTACTATCCCATTTTGGTGGGGGGTTCTAGGACAAGAAAATTCATGAATATACCCATTTATTCTATAGAATTACTCAAACCTATGATTCACAAACACTCCCCCATGATCACTCCTAAGTCTTTTGATTTTGGTATCATTCTGATTTTCAATTATCTTACATAAGTCAATAAATAGGTTTAGGGTTTCATCCTTAGTTTTTAGGAACCTAACCCAGGTAAACCTAGAGTAGTCATCGATAACGACTAAGCAGTACTGGTTTCCGCTTAGTGACTTGGATCCATGTGAATCAAATAGGTCAAGGTGCAAGAGCTCAAGTGTGGTTTGAGTTAGGTCTGATTGAATTTGCTTGTGATTAGACCTGGTTTTTTTTACCTTGGTTACATGAGTCACAAATCGTGTTTTCATAGTTCTTAATTTTTGGTACTCCTTTAATTAGACCAAGGTGGGTGACATTTGAAATTAGTCTAACATGTTGATGAAGTCTGTCCCTGATTGTTGTTTTGGTGTTGACAGCGATTTGAGTTTAGGTTAATAAGATGAGTCTGGTTTAATTCCTGCACGGGGACTGGGCACGACTCTCGGTGAGTGAAGTTGGGTTACGAAAACCCCAGTGAGTGAAGTCGGGTCCCGGTGAGTGAAGCCGGGTGACTAAAACCCCGGTGAGTGAAGCTGGGTCCTGGTGAGTGAAGTCAGGTGATTGAAACCCTGGTGAATGAAGCTGGATCCTGGTGAGTGAAGCCAGGTGAAGGAAACCCCAGTGAGTGAAGCGGGGTCCTGGTGAGTTAAGCCAGGTGATTGAAATCCCGGTGAGTGAAGTCGGGTCCTAGCGAGTGAAGCTAGGTGACCAAAACCCTGGTGAGTGAAGCCAGGTCCTAACGAGTGAAGCTAGGTTAAATGAAGTCCCGGTGAGTGATGATGACCCCGTAGTCATGGTCCGGGGGACTATACACGAGTCAGAGAGGGCCAAGGAGCCTGTTCTCTGGACTTAGACTTGAATTGCGAGTCGCTGGATCAGTCTGGTGATCGATCAGGGAGTTGGCACAAACTCCTTGTTGTGGATCGGTATGGTGACTGAACCAAGGACATCTGATCGGTCTGGTGAACGATCAGGGAGAGAATAGAAAGGTTTCTGTTTGGCTTCTGATCGTTCTGTTGAACGATCAGAAGTGGTCAGGAGCTTTGGGAGCAAACCTTGATCGGTCCTTCTGACCGATCAAAATGATGGACATTCCTCATCCTGACCGATCAGTATGGCTCCTAATCGGCCAGGGAGTGACCTGATCGGTCACCAGACCGATCAGGGCACAAACTGATCGGTCAGGTGACCGATCAGGGGCTTTGACCTGCGGAAGATGGAGAAAGCTCCAGCAAGGGTTGGATCGGTCCGATGACCGATCCACGATCCCTGATCGGTCAATGTGACCGATCATAAGAAGATATGCTATCCCTATGACCCCTCACTGGATCGATCAGGCTGGAGCTTGGTCGTTTAGGGATTCATTGACGGTCTGTGGACCGATCAGGAGCATCACTGATCGGTCAGGTGACCGATCAGTGTCTGATAACTTTAATTCGAATCCGCTGTCAGACTTCTGATCGCTTCTGTTTGCTTTGTATTTTCTCTACTACTTACTGATTCCCATTTAATTTCATTTTCTATGTGTCTGCTAAGTTTGCAGGTGATACAGGGAGGATTCAAATAATGGAGGAGAGTCAACTGGGGACTTTCCGTTGAGCAGGTTTGGCTGTTTTCTCTTCTCAGGTTTCAACGGGCGTCTAGCACTGCTGGCAACGGCTGGGAATCTAACGAACTGATCTGGGGCTCGGCTGAAGAGAGTTCAGGGAGTCGAGAAGAGGTCAGTGTAGCTGGGGCTGTTGCAGATGAGCAGCTGGGAGCTGCAGAGGTGCGCTTGTGACCTGGGTTTTGGGCAAAGGCTTAAGAGCTGGTAGCGAAGAATCCTCAAAAATGATTTGATCATTCTGCACCTTGAAGCAGCTCTAGTATACAGAAAGTCTTTGAGCGATCGGTTGGAGATTCTGCGACTTGAGCACTTGGAAGGATTTGAGAATGTGTGGCAAGGCGATAAGCAAGCAGACATGGAAGAGCTGAGTGAAGGCTCTTGCCTAGGTTGTGCTTGTAAACGTTTCTCCTTCGCTTGCTTGTGTAACGCCCCAAAATTCCCATTTTTAGTTCTTAAAGTCCTTAGAATTATTTAAAAATGGTTTAGAAATATTCTAGATATTTTTAGGGATTTTTAGAATATTTTTATGGAATTTTCCGAGTCCGTTTAGTATTTTAAAAAGGAAGAAAAAAAAGAAAGGGAGAAAAAAAAATCATTAAGGGCAGCAGGGGGTTCGAACCCGCGACCAGCACGAAACCAGGCAAGCGCGCGACCAGCCAGGCTAGGGTATCAAGCACAGCAAAGGGTGGAGAGACATATATTTAAGTTGTGGTTAGATCAATCCGCCCCATAAATATAAATAGATAAGTTAAGAGAGGAAATTGGATTTTTTTGGTTTTCTCTCTTCCTCACCCTAGCCGCGCGACCCTTCCCCTCTCCTCTCTTGGGCGAAACAACACCAAGGCCAAGAGGGCCGGCCAAGGCTCTCCTCCGAGAGATATTCCTATATTCGGGATCCCCGCGACGAGAGGAACGCGTAGGCGCGAAGAATTCTCCGAGATCTCAAGTTTCTCCCGAACCTCCGACGCCGTTCTTGGTTGTAAGTCCAAGATATCAAGGTAAGTACTGCTCACCTGCAGTAAGAGGCGGTTTTTCCGCGAGAATTTCCTTTAAAAAGTTTTAAAAGAGATAGTTTCTTTAGTTTATGATTTTTGGCATGTGATATTAGTTCATTATATGTTTGTATAAGTTGATTAAGCACCCTATATGATATTAGGGCTAAGAAAAGTTATGAGAAAAGAAAAGAGAAGATAAAGATAAGAAAAGAAAAGGCCAAGGCCTTAAGAAATCCCCAAAAGTCAAGACTTAGGGATTTTAGCACGCAAGGTGCTCGAGAAAATGCCAAGGCATTTACAGATAAGAAAGAAAAGAAAGAAAAGCTATTTTATTTTATAAGGCCAGTACCCGGCGTCCAAGGGCGTCGTTAAAGAAATCCAGGTGTCCAATTCCAAGGTCTTGGCCCTGGTAGACCAAGGTCTGCTTTATTAGGATTGGTGGCTCGCTACCCCAACCTTTTAGGGAACGCGCATATGAGATGGTACTTACGTCTTCAGTGGATCCAAGTGATTATTATTTTCAAGTATATGCCTTAGCAAAGTTTCTAAAGTTTAAAGAGTTTTCAAAAAGTTAAAGAATAGCTAAAGCTTCAAGTTGAGCCAAAAAAAGTAAATTGAGATTTATTAATGCTTGAGTATGCATGTTTTGAGTTATACATGTTCTTAGTTTTCTTTCAAGCATATTAGTATCTCATATGATTTTCATATTGTTCTAGAAGCATGTTTGCACATTTCGAGATTTTGTGAGCTAGATCGTACTTACTAAGCTTTTTGCTTACTAGATGCATTTCCTCTTATTGCAGATAAAGGTAAAGGCAAGCAATTCTGAAGGAAGGCGACGAGGCGGTGCTGAGAAAAGTGTGTGTGGTGGCTGATTTTGGAGAGATCTTTGAGACGAGACAATTTAACTATTTAAATTACAATGTTATAGTTTATTTAGATTTCAAGTTCTTGTTTTATGGAGTTAGCGAACATATAAGTTTTGGATAGTTTTAAATACTCGATTTCTTAGAGTATAGATTCCATGTTATTTCTTTTAGCCTACATATTCTTATGATTGCATTGGATGAGTAGAAATGTGAGTAATTGGAGATATTGATACATTGTTAGAGAAATAGATGCATGTGCCATGATAGTATCAATTTCACCTTGAATCAAGTTTTTACTTCTTAAATATGTTTAGAAAAGTTGCATTCACATTTCATAATGCTTTAGCAAGGTTATAGAACATGTATTTGGTGTTATGAATACATAGGAGTCAAGATTGGTACAAACTTTATTGTTAAAGTTTATATAACTTGAATAGTTTATTTTCTTCCGCAAAAGTCCTAATTTCAAGTTTATGGATCCGTTTTGATTGGCTAAATTGATTTGAAAACTGGCATAGAGTATAGAAATGGTGTCATGGTCCTATATGGTTCGAAAGTATAGGTTTGGTGGAGCTTTGAAGCAAATGCCGAAACCTGAAATTCTGATTTCAGGCCTATCAGTCGACTGATGCAGTATCAGTCAACTGATACCCGAAGTGTGAGTTGGGCGAAGCAAGTTTCAAAAGCTTCAATAAGTTTCATCTTAGGAGTTTTTGAGAAAGAAAGTGTGACATGGTATCATGCATGACTACTTAAGTTAGAATATCATTCTTAGATGAATTTAAAAGAAAAAAAAAAGATTTCCGCATTTCTTTTCTTTAGTCGTGCATTAGAGTCGAGAAGTAGACAGAAGTAACGATCCGTCTAAGGCAGGAGAAGGCGGGTCGCTACAGCTTGTGCTCTGTAAGCTTTCCTTGTCTCTGTGCTTAATATCTGATACTCTTGAGACTATTTGTGTGGAGAGGTTTCTCCACCGAGAAGGAGGAATTTGATATCCGGATTTCCTGGGGCTTGATCTGCAGACGATCAAGGGATCGCTCTCCTCATGGGCACGCCAAGGAGTAGGGGCAAGTTATCCCCGAACCTTGTAAACCATCTTTGTTAGCGTCTTGAGTTTGTGTTTAGTTTTAGGGTTTTAGTTTCTGCATTTCTGTTTCTGTATTCTTCCGCAACTAAATCTTAAGTGCAGAATGTTTCAAAGAGAGAGAAATCACCAACAAGTGGTATCAGAGCTTGGGGCTCTGTTCAACGGATTAACACCCGAGAGCTTACAAAAAGAATGACAATGAGAGAAGGATTCAGCACCACCCGACCTCCCTTCTTCGACAGAGCAGATTTCCAGTGTTGGAGATCTCGCATGGAGTATTATCTCAAGACCGACATAGGTATGTGGTTCTCGGTAAAGGAGGGGTTCACCCCTTCGAATGACACTGAGGGAAAGGAGCTTGACTCCTCAAGATGGTTGGCTGAGCAAACTCGCAAGGGAGAAGCCGATGCGAAAGTGGCGGTCACCTTGCAGTGCGGAATGGCCAAGGACCCATTGATAAAAGTTGGTCCCTTCACAAGAGCCAAGGACCTTTGGAATAAGCTTATCAAACTCCATGAAGGCACCCGGGACTCAAGGACAGCCAAGAGGGACTTGTTCCTCAACCTACTACAAAATCTCACCATGAAGGAGTCCGAGATGGTATGTGAACTCCATGGTCGTTTCAAAGAGATACTCAACGGTCTCCACTCCATTGATGAAAAGGTCGAGAACCACGACCTTGTGAGGTATGTTCTCAAAGTCTTCTCTAGGAATGCCTTGTGGTCATCCATGGTGGATGCTTACAAGGTTTCCAAGGACTTATCATTTGTTAAGTTAGAGGATTTATTTTGTGAAATGGAACTACATGAGGTCTCTAACCAAAGCCCAAAGGAGAAGGGTGTAGTTTTTGTGACAGGGGACAGAAGAAAGAAGAAGGAGAAGAAGGAAAAGGATGAGAACACCCATCACGTGGCCTTCATGGCCTTAGAAGAGTCAACCAAGGAGGGCGATAACGAATCATGGGACTCCTCAACTGCGGCTTCATCATCTTCGGATGATGAAGATGTAATTTCTCCCGAGTTAGACAAATGTTATAGAATAATAGCATGCCTAATTGATTTGCTTAAAAAATATAAGAACAAGGTTAAACTATTGAAATTGGAAGTAGAACATTTAAAAACCTCTAAGGATGAGGTAATTGATGATTTGCATGATAAGTCCCTTGAGAATGAAAATAAGGACTTAAAGAGCGAAGTTGAAAACCTCAAGAATATTCTTGAGAAATTTTCAACTAGCTCCATAATTTTTGACATGATACTAAATTCACAAAAAGCGGTTTACAACAAGGTTGGGTTAGATTACCAACCTAAAGAACTAAGTTTCATGTCATTAATGTCTAGAACCCATATTAGATAACCAAATGATTCTAGGGTTCAAAAAGTTAGAAAGAAAATGACTAAGGCATGGGTGCCAAAGTCTTTCATTGTAGATGCTTTAGGTCCCAAAATTTGGGTACCAAAAATCTCTATCTTTAGCATTGTATAGCATTGGTTGAGGGGGAGCATCTATCAACATGGGTTGTTGATAAGTGGGTGCTCAAATCAAATGATCAGGGAGCATTAATTTTACAAACTTAATATACACATTTGCTTTGGGTTATTGATACAAACTTGATTCCATGTGTTTGATTACTCTATGTGAAGGAGATTGCAAATTGGTTGGAGCAAATTGATTTGTTAAACCCATAAGGACCCTTGATTCTTGTTAAAGGATCAATTCTAGTCGAGAGAACACCTCCAGGATCGATAAACATCCATCTGATCGGATCTGAATTCGAAAGAAAGTTTGAAACTAAAGTTTCTGTAACAAATCCGACCGTCTCTGATATCTGATCGGTCCACCGACCGATCCAGAGTTGTGCATATCGGTCCACAGACCAATCAGTGAGCTCACAGAAGGTTCACAGATCGATCCCTGATCGATCCACAGAACGATCAAGGATCTCCCTGATCGGTCACTGGATCGATCAGGAGTTGGCCTGATCGGTCATAAAGACCGATCGAGAAATTTTGCGACAATCAACAGAAATCTTCTGTCTTGGATGTGCTCGGTCCACTGACCGATCTGGCCATCACCAACCGATCAGAAGGTTTACAAAACTCTCTCAAAACTCTCTGTTCGTTCCCTGATCGATCGGCAGACCGATCAGGGGCTTCCCTGATCGGTCACCCGACCGATCAGGACCTAGCCAGACCGATCAGGAGGTTCCCTGATCCGTCTGGCTACCCCTAGATCGAATGGTGATCCGATCTATCGCATTAACTTCGGTTGGTGGATCGGTCCACCAACCTATTAACTTCATCCCCTCATTCCTCAACCTTAGCTGACTCCCCTCAGTCTGCGCAAATCGCACTTGAGAGCATCCTCTCTTCTTCCTGCGAGTTCTTGTGTTCCCTCTTTTCCTCTTCTTCCTGTGCGTGAGCCTTGAGTCTTCTGCAAGATCTGTGTTCCTTCGGCGAGTCCATCCTTGAGTGCGCGTGCACTCTCTGTGAACTCCAGAGTCTTGCGAAGTTCTGCCAGTTCTTCACTTCTTCAAGCTTTCCAGTTCGTTTCCAACTAATCATGGCACCAAAGTAAGCATATTCTTGCGGTTTTTATTTGATGATTATCTTATAACTTGTGATTTTGGGAACTAATCTTTAATCATCTTGTGGTATGTTTGCCATGATCTTGTCGTGACCTTAATCATGTGTTTGCCATGATCTTGCCATGTTTCATTTATGTTTGTCATTACCGTGACATTTATCATATTTAATCAATTCCTTTTCGTGTATGCCATTGATTATATCGTTTCCTGATCAAACTTCTTGTGTGCCCTTAACTTCACTGATAAATTCCATCTTTGTGCTGTGATCTTAATTTCTTTTGATCATTGTCTTTGTGGTGAACTTCATTTGATCCATTCAAATGACGTGATCAAAATATCCAATCTTTAGAAAATCTACAAAGGGGAAAGCACCAGCCGAGGGTACCTCACGGTCCAGAGCCCCCTTATCCTCTTCTAGACCTCAACCATCCTCAAGCTCTAGGTTCCCCAATGTCACTTTTGAACAATCCTTCCAAAGTAGAACTTTTAAACTCCTCCCTTGTAGAACTATTGATCGACCTTTCTTATATGAGCACTATCCCACTGTGAAAGAGGTGATTGATTTCTACAACCTTGAATTTTTCCTTCCTCTCGAACGAAACATCAACCATGATCTAGTGTCCGAATTCTACAACAATCTACAACCGGGACTACAAGGGGGTTTGGAGTATATAATTCGGGTAGCCATGACCAAGACTTTACCTATGAAAATTTTTCTAAGTATCTTGGCTGCCGACGATCGCCAAATATATCTCTAATCTTCCCTGAGCTTCTGGATCCCTTACTGCCTACGTTTGAGGGAGTCACCCCCGACTCCATCTATGAGCATTTCTTTGGACAGCCTAGGCCAGATGGCCTTGATGAGCTGGCTCCCGATTTTCCTACTTTTGCTGCCATTTGCCTTTCTCCTATTGATTATATCCTTTTCAAGATTATCACAAACTACCATCTGCCAATCACTTCAAAACCTCTCAGTGAAATCCGCCCATACCATTGCTTGCTGCTCTACGCGATGCATCACCGTCTAGATTACGATATCACGGTGAGCATTATCTTTTCCATCATAGCCTATAGCGAGCCCGGGCGGCGCAAAGTCTACATGCCTTTTGGACACGTTATCACTGACTGGCTTCAGTCAGTCGGTGTCGATGTGTCCAAGGGTAGGACTGTGACGATGGTTCGACAAGACTGCCAACTTGGTAAACGTGTGTTTGCCAGGTCTGGCATTATTGTCGGACCCCAGGGCCTTATATGGAAGGATGGGAGGGGTTTAGGAGAGCTACCTCAGGCAGCCCACATACAGGTACCAGCAGCTCCGGTTGTACATCATAAAGCACCCGCTGCAGACTACGAGTACGAGACAAATCCTGATCTCCGCTGGCAGGTCGCGGAGCTGGAGCAGGCTATGCAGCATGAGCTTCATGTGTCCGAGCTCTGGCGACAGGAGATCCGCTCTGAGGGTCAGACTATCGACCGCAGACTACACTCGATAGAGTCTGACGTCTCTAGGATCCGTGCTGATCAACATGCATGGATTGCGGAGTGGCGCGCTTGGGCAGTTGGTCATCCTTACCAGCCTACATTTCCTGGATTTGCGCCCTCCAGCAGCACTACTCCGGGGAGCTTCCTATCGGACGATGACACATCCTACGATCCCATGCAGTCTGACGACCCACCAGCTCAGGATTGATTATTTGTTGTATTCGGCTTCTGACTATTATTACATGACTTGTTATGTATTTGTCTGTCTGATGGATTTTATCTATGACTGTTATTTCATGGTCTTTCTATTCCATGTTTACTTTCATAGTTTCATATGATGCATATGATTATCCTATCTTGCTTTATCTTTATCATATGCTTTTTATATGTCTTCAAATTATTCATATCCTGTTTAGTTTTGGGAAAAGCCCTGGGTTGAGGGGGAGGTATTTTAAAGTTAACAACCAGTCTACACCCTTTTCGGTATTTGACAAAGGGGGAGAGTGTGGTTAGTTATGTAGCGCCCCGCCTTCTCTTCCTTTGACGGATCGTTACTTTATCTACTTCTTGACTCTAATGCACGACTAAGAATGCGGAACTCCTTTTTTTTTCTTTTAAATTCATCTAGGGATGATATTCTAACTCTAATAGTCATGCATGATACAATGACATACTTCCTTTCTCTAGAACTTCACTGCAATGGTACCAGTCGACTGCCATCTAACCAGTCGACTGGTATCGGCCACAGAAAGTTTCTGGGCGCGGCACCAGTCGACTGGCCTCTTGGCAGTCGACTGATGCATCGAACAGAAGCTGCCGTTCGATAGGGCAGTCGACTGATACTGAACCAGTCGACTGGCACGCCTGAAAATCTGAAATTCAGATTCGAAACCTTGTCTCAATGGTCTACCAAACTTATAGTTTCAAGCCATACAAAGACACAACACCATTTCTATACTCTATACTAGTTTCCTAAACATTTTAGCCAATCAAAACAACTTCATAAACTCGAAATTAGAACTTTTGCGGAAGAAATTAAGTTATGAAAATCTATATGAACTTTAAACTAGAGTTTTGTATCAAACATAACTCCTATGCATTCATAATACCAAAACACATGTTCCACACCTTACTAAAGCATTTTGGAATGTAATGCAACTTTTCTAGGCATATTTATAGCAATAAAAACTTGATTCAAAGGGAAACTCACAATTTCTTGGCACATGCATCAATTAGCTCCATCAAGTATCAATATTCAAAACTACTCACACTTATACTCATCCAATGCAATCATAAGGATATGTATGCTAAATAAAATGACATGGAATCTTTACTCATGGTTTTAGGATATGCAAAATATCTAAAACGTAAATACTTGGATAAATGCTATATGATCCAACTTAAACTAAGACTTTATAATAAATGCACTTTAAGTCCTTCATTCATCTTGTCCCAAGGACCTCTCCAAGGTCAGCCACCACACACACGTCACTCAGCACCGCCTTGTCGCCTTCCTTCAGAATTGCTTGCCTTTACCTTTACCTGCAGCAAGAGGAAATGCAACTAATAAGCAAAAAGCTTAGTAAGTACTATCTAGCTCACAAAATCTCGAAAATCTGCAAACATGCTTTTTAAACAATGTGAAATCACATGAGATACTTTTATGCTTAAAAGAAAACTAAACCATGTATACTCAAGCATTAATAAGTCTCAACTTACTTGTTCTTGGCTTAACTTGAACTTTAGCAATTCTTTAACTTTAAATCTTCCTTTAACTTTTAGAAAACTTCTTTAAACTTTAGAAAACTTTGCTAAATCATATACATGAAAATAATAACTCACTTGGATCCACTTAAGACGTAAGTACCATCTTATGCGCGTTCCCTAAAAGGTTGGGGTAGCGAGCCACCAATCCTAATAGAGCAGACCTTGGTCTACCAGGGCCAAGACCTTGGAATTGGACACCTGGATTTCTTTAACGACGCCCTTGGACGCCGGGTACTGGCCTTAGAAAATAAAATACTTACTTTTTCTTATCTTGAATGCCTTGGCATTTTAACGAGCACCTTGTGTGCCCAAATCCCTAAGTCTTGACTTTTGCGGATTTCTTAAGGCCTTGGCCTTTTCTTTTCTTATCTTTATCTTCTCTTTTCTTTTCTCATAACTTTTCTTAGACCCTAACCTCATATAGGGTACTTAATTAAACTTATACAAGCATGGATTAAACTAGAGTTACATGCAAAATCATAAACTCAAGGAAAATTGCACTTTTAACTTTCTAACGGGAAAAACTTGTGGAAAAACCGCCTCTTACTGCAGGTGAGCAGTACTTACATTGATATCTTGGACTTACAACCAAAATTGATGTCGAGGGCTCGGGAGAAACTTGAGATCTCGATGAACCGTTCGCGCCTACGCGTTCCTCTCGTCGAGACGAACGAAACGCTCCGCACCCTTTGGTTCTTCCTTGGCCGGCGCCCCCTTAGAGGAGGAGAGGAGGTGTGGGGAGTGCACCCAAGAGAGGGGAAGAGGGGGGTCGGCGTGAGGGCTTGGGCGAGGGAGAGAGGGTTTAGGTTGACAGAAAATAAAATTCCTCTCTTTAATGATCTATTTATACTTAGGGTATTTAAGTCCAACTTTATAACTTAACTTAATATTTCTCTATTTTCTTTCAGCACACCCCTGCTGCGGCTCCTGGTTAACCTGACCAACTTAAGTCGTTGATCCCACGGGAGGTCTCGGGTTCAAAACTCATCTAGGCAACTTTTTGCCGAAAACTCTATTTCTTTTAATAAAAATACTAAACGGACTCAGAAAATTCCCTAAAAATATTCCAAAAATTCCTAAAAATATCTAGAATATTTCTAAAACATTTCTAACTAATTTCAAGGACTTTAAGGACTTAAAGTGGAAATTTTGGTGTGTAACAATCCCCCATACCTTATGAAAAGTTCGTCCTCGAACTTAGAATAATTCTGGATATCTTTGTCTCATGCTGTCCTCACGTTCCCAAGTAGCCTCCTCATGCTGTTGATTCTGCCAGATGACCTTCACTAGTGGCACTTCTTTGTTTCTTAATCTTTTAACTGCTTTGTCCACTATCTGTGTCGGTCTGCTCTCATAGCTAAGATCTTCTTGGATCTGTACTGACTGAGGCTTAATCACTTGGCTAGGGTCGTGAATACACTTCTTTAGCATAGAGACATGAAAGGTACTGTTGATAGCTGACATATCCTCTGGCAAGTCCAGCTCATAGGCTACCTTCCCAACTCTCTTTATAATCTTGTAGGGTCCTATGTAGCGAGGACTCAGCTTGCCCTTTTTGCCAAATCTCATCACTCCGTTCATAGGAGCGACCTTGAGAAATACTGAATCTCCAACTTGGAATTCAAGTGGCCTACGGCGTGTGTCAGCATAACTTTTTTGTCTACTCTGGGCAGTCTCAATCCTCTGGCGGATCATCTGGATAGCCTGAGTGGTCTCATCTATAAGCTCAGTCTGGCTGCCTAGTCCTGACTCCATCTCTTTCTTCTCACCAGCTTCTTGCCAACATATGGGTGATTTGCATTTCCTGCCATACAATGCCTCATAAGGTGCCATCCTGATGGTGGCCTGATTGCTATTGTTGTAGGCAAACTCAGCTAAGCACAGAAATTTGCACCAACTGCCTTTAAAGTCCAACGCACAAGCCCTGAGCATGTCTTCTAAAATCTGATTTACTCTCTCTGTTTGTCCATCTGTCTGGGGATGGAAAGTTGTGCTGAATTGAAGTCTGGTGCCTAAGGCATCCTGAACACACCTCCAAAAATGGGAGATGAACCGCCCATCTCAATCAGAAACGATCGACTTCGGAACTCCGTGAAGCCTGATTACTTCTTTCACATACAGCTGTGCTAACTGCTCTACCGAATGCGATAACTTGATGGCTAGGAAGTGGGCAGACTTGGTCAATCTATCCACTATCACTCATATTGCATCGTGTCCATGGGTGGTCCTTGGGAGACCTGTGATAAAATCCATGGATATCTCTTCCCACTTCCACTCTGGAATGGGAAGTGGCTGTAGAACTCCTCCTGGTCTCTGGTGCTCTACCTTGACTCTCTGGCAGGTCAAGCAGGTACTGATATATCTGGCCACGTCTCGCTTGAGTCCAGACCACCAGAATCTTTTCTTTAAATCTTGGTACATCTTGGTAGAACCAGGATGCATAGAGTACGGGGTACTGTGGGCCTCTTCTAAAATATTCTTTCTTAGATCCTCATCATTGGGGACGCAAAGGCGGTCTCCAAGATAGAGGATGCCGCTGTCTGATACTCGAAACTCTGAATTTTCTGCCTCTTGGATCTCCTGCTTGATCTTCTGGATCTCTGGGTCTTGACTTTGCTTTCTTTGTATATCCACAAGCAGGGTTGACTCTAGAGTCAATGCAGAAAGTTGCCCAATTATTACCTTGACTCCAAAATCCTTTATCTCTTTCTGAAGTGGTGGAGACAGTGATGATAGGGACATCAGTGCTGCACAGGATTTCCTGCTCAGTGCATCTGCCACTTTATTAGCTTTACCTGGGTCGTAGAGGATTTCACAGTCATAATCTTTGACCAACTCTAGCCACCTGCGCTGCCTCATATTCAGGTCCTTCTGAGTGAAGAAGTACTTCAAACTATGATGGTCCGTGAAGATTCTGCACTGCACTCCATACAGGTAGTGTCTCCAGAGCTTCAGTGCGAAAACCACAGCTGCTAGCTCAAGGTCATGGGTAGGGTAATTCTTCTCATAGTCCTTGAGCTGTCTGGAGGCATATGCTATTACTTTACCGTCTTGCATGAGGACAACTCCAAGGCCCATCTTGGATGCATCACTGTAGATGTCAAAGGCCTTGTCACTCTTTGGAACAGTCAGGATGGGAGCACTAGTTGTAATGCCCCGAAATTTCCATTTTTAGTTCTTAAAGTCCTTAGAATCATTTAAAAATGGTTTAGAAATATTCTAGATATTTTTAGGAATTTTTAGAATATTTTTATGGAATTTTCCGAGTTCGTTTAGTATTTTTAAAAAAGGAAAAACGTTAAAGGGCAGCAGGGGGATCGAACCCACGACCACCAGGAGACCAAGCGCGAGCGCGACCAGCTGGGCTGGTTGGTTTTGTTGAAATAAATTGGGCGAAACAATAGATAAGGTATAGTTAGGTCAATCCGCCCCATAAATATAAATAGATAAGTTAAGAGAGGAAATTGGATTTTTTTGGTTTTCTCTCTTCCTCACCCTAGCCGCGCGACCCTTCCCCTCTCCTCTCTTGGGCGAAACAACACCAAGGCCAAGAGGGCCGGCCAAGACTCTCCTCCGAGAGATATTCCTATATTCGGGATCCCCGCGACGAGAGGAACGCGTAGGCGCGAAGAATTCTCCGAGATCTCAAGTTTCTCCCGAACCTCCGACGCCGTTCTTGGTTGTAAGTCCAAGATATCAAGGTAAGTACTGCTCACCTGCAGTAAGAGGCGGTTTTTCCGCGAGAATTTCCTTTAAAAGTTTTAAAAGAGATAGTTTCTTTAGTTTATGATTTTTGGCATGTGATATTAGTTCATTATATGTTTGTATAAGTTGATTAAGCACCCTATATGAGATTAGGGCTAAGAAAAGTTATGAGAAAAGAAAAGAGAAGATAAAGATAAGAAAAGAAAAGGCCAAGGCCTTAAGAAATCCCCAAAAGTCAAGACTTAGGGATTTTAGCACGCAAGGTGCTCGAGAAAATGCCAAGGCATTTACAGATAAGAAAGAAAAGAAAGAAAAGCTATTTTATTTTCTAAGGCCAGTACCCGGCGTCCAAGGGCGTCGTTAAAGAAATCCAGGTGTCCAATTCCAAGGTCTTGGCCCTGGTAGACCAAGGTCTGCTCTATTAGGATTGGTGGCTCGCTACCCCAACCTTTTAGGGAACGCGCATATGAGATGGTACTTACGTCTTCAGTGGATCCAAGTGATTAGTATTTTCAAGTATATGCTTTAGCAAAGTTTCGAAAATTTAAAGAGTTTTCAAAAAGTTAAAGAATAGCTAAAGTTTCAAGTTGAGCCAAGAAAAGCAAGTTGAGATTTATTAATGCTTGAGTATGCATGTTTTGAGTTATACATGTTTAGTTTAGTTTTCTTTCAAGCATATAAGTATCTCATGTGATTTCATATTGTTCAAGAAGCATGTTTGCGCATTCGAGATTTTGTGAGCTAGATAGTACTTACTAAGCTTTTTGCTTACTAGTTGCATTTTCCTCTTACTGCAGATAAAGGTAAAGGCAAGCAATTCTGAAGGAAGGCGACGAGGCGGTGCTGAGCAAAGTGTGTGTGGTGGCTGATTTTGGAGAGATCCTTGAGACGAGACAATTTAGTTATTTGAATTACAATGTTTAAGCTTATTCAAATTTCAAGTTCTTGCTTATGGAGAATATAGAGTATTTGAATTTTGGATAGTTTTACATGCTCAATTTCTTAGAGTAAAGATTCCATGTCATTTCATTTAGCATACATATCCTTATGATTGCATTGGATGAGTAGAAGTGTAAGTAGTTAGAGATATTGATACTTTGTTAGAGAAAAAGGTGTTTGTGCCAAGATAGTATCAATTTCCCTTTGAATCAAGTTTTTATTGCTTAAAAATGTTTAGAAAAGTTGCAATCACATTTCATAAAGCTTTAGCAAGGTCGTAGAACATGTATTTGGTGTTATGAATGCATAGGAGTCAAGATTGATACAAACTCTATTGTTTAAGTTCATATAAACTTGTTTAGTTATTTTCTTCCATAAAAGTCCTAAATTCAAGTTATGGATTCGTTTGATTGGCTAAATTGTTTAGGAAACTGACATAGAGTATAGAAGTGGTGTCATAGTTTGATATGGCTCGAAACTGAATGAATGGTGGGCTTAAGAAGCAAGAGCCGAAACCTGTAATTCTGATTATAGGCGTATCAGTCGACTGCCACGTCACCAGTCGACTGGTACGGGCAGTTTGAGTTGGGTGAGGCTTGTTTCAATAAGTATCAACTACGAGTTTTGAGAAGGAAAGTGTGATATGGTATCATGCATGACTACTTAAGTTAGAATATAATTGTTAGAAGAATTTAAAAGAAAAAAAAAAAAATTTCCGCATTTTACTTTTAGTCGTGCATTAGAGTTGAGAAGTAGAGGAAAGTAACGATCCGTCTGAAGGTAGAGAAGGCGGGTCGCTACAGGTGGTATCAGAGCAGTTCCCATTCTCCAGCATCACACACACATCAGCATCAACCTTGCCGTCTTCAAGTAAGAAAGCTTTAAGTTTCAGTTTTTCTATTGCTCCTTTACTTAATTACAGTATAGAGAAATGCTTAAGTACTTACTCATATGTGCATAGAACAAGGAAGCATGTTTAATACCTTAGTACCACGGAATCATGTTTAATCCCTAGAATGGATATTAGAGAAATGCTTAAGTACTTACTTGATTTGCCCAAAAGTAAGTTTTGGGATTATGGCACGCATGGTGCTTGATAAAAGTTTTGAGTAAGACCAAGGTCTTACTAAGCCCTAGAACGAGTTCTAGGACTAAGAAATGAGATAAGAATCAAGACCAAGGTCTTGTTATATCCTAAAGCAAGTTTGGGGAACATTACCATTAAGTGTTAAGTTATACATTTGAGGACGTCCTAGAAAGGCCCAAGACGAGGAGCAAGCTCCTAGAAGGCAAGAAGCGTACCTCATTCAGTAGGAGAAACTGAAGCCAGGGAACTTCCCAGGCACAAGCAAACCATGGGATGCTTAAGCATGGTTCAAAACGTTGGAAAGAATAGTAGGGCTACTGGACTGGCATGAGGTAGAGAAGATAAAGNCGGATGAACAAGCTGGAGACTACCATTCCTGAGTTGCTCAACCTGCTGAAGACTGTAGAGCCTTCTGTAAAGCAGGATCAGAAGACGGTACTGTTAGTTGGTTCCTCAAAGAAAGGCTCTAAGAGGAAGCCCAAAGAACAGAATAAGGGAAAGAAGAAAAAGGCCAAAAAGACTGAAAAGGCACCAAAAGGCACTTGCCATCACTGCGGCAAGGAGGGCCACTGGCGAAGAAACTGGCAAGGTTTATCTTGAGTCCTTGAAGAAGAAGGCATCGATGCCCCATCCTCTTCAGTATCTTCGTTATTGAATGTCACTCTATTTCCTCGTCCACCTGAGTACTTGATACTGGGTGTAGCTCACATATATGTAATGACATACAGGGCTAAGGAATAGAAGAAGACTCGTCAAGGAGAAGCGAATTTGCGAGTTGGAAATGGAGCAAAAGATTGCTGCTGTTGCCATCGGAACATATTTGCTAAAGCTCCCTACTGGACTTGTCTTAGAATTGGATAATTGTTATTGTGTTCCTTCATTAATAAAGAACATTGTATCTATTTCATGCTTGAATGAAAAGGGTTATCATTTAATTTTTAGTAACAATTGCTGTTACATAACTTTAAATGGTGTTCTTTATGGGATCGGAACTTTATACAATAGTATCTACACGTTAGATTTATCCAGTGACGTTATCAATATCGAAGTTAGCAACAAACGTGATCAAATAGATAATCAAATAGACTCCTATACGTGGCATTGTCGTCTTGGCATGTAAGTAAGAAACGCATGACCAAATTACACCGATGTGGAATTCTGGAATCATTTGAACCCGGTTCATTTGATACATGCGAATCATGCTTAAAAGGCAAGATGACCAAATTACCCTTTTTCGGAAAAGGTAAACCAGTGGGAGAATTGCTTGGTCTAATACATACTGATGTATGTGGACCAATGTCAACTCTTGCACAAGGAGGTTATAGCTACTTCATTACCTTTATCGATGATCACTCACGATTCGGGTATGTGTTCTTAATGAAACACAAATCTGAAGCTTTTGAGAAATTCAAAGAGTTCAGAAGTGAAGTAGAGAAACAGCTTGGCAAAAGTATTAAGATACTTCGATCCGATCGGGGTGGTGAATACTTGAGTCAAGAGTTTCAAGATTATCTTAGGGACAATGGGATATTGTCTCAATGGACTCCGCCATATACACCACAGCATAATGGTGTATCTGAGAGGCGTAACCGAACCTTGATGGACATGGTTAGATCTATGATGAATCATGCAACTCTTCCAAAATCCTTTTGGGCTATGCGCTTAAGACAGCTGTTTACTTACTAAACAGAGTCCCGACCAAGGTAGTCTCTACTACTCCATATGAGACGTGGAATATTAAGAAACCTCATTTAACTCACCTTAAAATATGGGGTTGTCCTGCTTATGTAAAGCGGACTGTATCAGACAAATTGGAAGCTAAGTCTGATAAATGTCTATTTATTGGATACCCTAAGGAAACGAAGGGTTACCAATTCTATCATCCCTTGGAACAAAAGGTGTTTGTTTCAAGGCATGCTGTATTTCTGGAAAAAGAATTTCTTTTACAAGAAAACAGTGGGAGTAGCATTGAACTTGAAGAAATTCAAGAAACTCCAATAGACATTACAGAGACACCTAGTCTAGACCCACAACCAATAACTCATAATGATGAGCTATCAGTTGAACCTAAAACAACACCACTTCTTCGTAGGTCTGATAGGACACGCAATATTCCAGAGAGATACGGATTTCTCATAAGTGAATCGAACGACGTGTTACTCGTTAACAATGACGAACCTATCAGTTATGAAGATGTTCTGATAAATTCAGAAAGGGATAAATGGCTTGAAGCCATGAAGTCGGAAAATGGATTCCATGTACGAAAATCAAGTATGGGACTTGGTTAACCCGCCTGAAGGGATTAAGCCCATAGGGTGCAAGTGGGTTTTCAAGAAGAAAACCGACATGGAAGGTAATGTTGTTACCTTTAAGGCTAGATTAGTGGCAAAAGGATATCGTCAGAAACAAGGAATTGATTATGACGAAACCTATTCGCCAGTAGCTATGCTCAAATCCATTCGGATGCTCCTGGCCATAGCAGCTCATTATGATTATGAGATATGCAAATGGATGTGAAAACAGCTTTCCTTAATGGAAACCTGCTTGAGGATGTATACATGATACAACCTGAAGGTTTCACATCGGTTAATAAAACCAAAGTATGCAAGCTTCGACGATCCATATATGGACTAAAGCAAGCATCCAGGAGCTGGAACATCCGTTTTGATGAGACAATCAAAGAGTTTGATTTCTCACAAAATCCTGACGAACCTTGTGTATACAAGAAGGTTAGTGGAGTGCAGTCGTATTCCTAGTGTTATATGTCGATGACATTTTACTTATAGGAAACGATATATCAGTCTACAGTCAGTTAAAATTTGGTTGTCCAAAACTTTCTCCATGAAAGACCTGGGAGAAGCAACCTATATCCTTGGGATTAGAATCTATAGAGATAGATCAAAACGGTTGCTTGGTCTTTCGCAGTCTACATATATAGACCGAGTGCTAGAAAGGTTTAGCATGTCGGAATCCAAGAAAGGTTACCTTCCCATCAGGCATGGGATCAACCTTTCAAAGTCTATGTGTCCGCGCACAGAAGACGAGAGGATTTGCATGAATAAGATTCCTTATGCATCCGCGATAGGATCTATCATGTATGCTATGTTATGTACTAGGCCCGATGTATCATATGCTCTGAGCGTCACAAGCAGATACCAGTCTGATCCAGGAATGGATCATTGGCGGCTGTCAAGACAATCCTCAAGTACTTAAGAAGAACTAAGGATGTGTTCCTAATATATGGAGAAGGTGATATGATAATACGTGGGTATACAGATGCCAGTTTCCAGACAGATAAGGATGACTCCAAATCTCAGTCCGGATACGTATTTATTTTGAATGGAGGCGCAGTAAGCTGGAAAAGTTCCAAGCAAGACACCGTAGCGGATTCTACCACGGAAGCGGAATATATTGCAGCTTCGGAAGCAGCAAAGGAAGCAGTCTGGATCAAGAAGTTTGTCTCAGAACTTGGTGTGGTTCCAACCATTGATGAAGCAATACCGGTTTACTGCGACAACAATGGAGCTATTGCACAAGCAAAGGAACCAAGGTCTCATCAGCGATCCAAACATGTGCTTCGCCGCTATCATCTGATCAGAGAGATTATAAGTAGGAATGATATACAAATTGAGAAAATTCCCACTGAAAGGAATTTAGCGGATCCTTTAACTAAGGCCTTGCCTCAAAGTAAGTTTGAGGGTCATGTTAGAGCTGTGGTATTGGTACCGTAGCGATTGGCATTAGGCCAAGTGGGAGTTTGTTAGTGATATGAGAGAAGTGTCCTAAGGCAATCGCCTTATGATTGTAATCATTTATTTTAATAAATGAATATTCACTATTTGAGTATACATGATTATTTGATTAAGATCTTAAGCTCATTTACTGAATGTCCGCAATACAATTCACAGCATGAGAGAATTTGTGATGAATTCACAACTAGTGATTATCTCTACATGTGCAATTGTGAAGTATTGAAATTGTCCCTAGTCGATGAATTGATAAATACGGACACTATCAATTCTGTTGAGACTAGCATGGGTTATTCTCTAATCAGCTGATTCTCACTGGCTGGTGACATTGAGATGTCCGGAGATAAACATGAATGCTAGTTAAGGGAACTAGTTCATTGGAGTGACTGGCTGTAAAACTTCATATGGTAGTCTACATATAGATATGTCAGTGAAGTTCTTACTGCAGCTTAAGTGCGATGTTCCTTTGACTTGCGGTGTTCAAGTCATCTTGGTCATGGAGACTTATACTTTGACATCTTAAGCAAGCATCTCCAAGGAGGTGTGGACCCAGGATGATTGGGTATAAGCCGAAGTGCCCGAAGATGTTTGAACAGCCTATAAAGGATTCACCACTCCTTGCGAGGAGATGTATACCCGAGGCCTATCGTCGGATTGTTACTCGAAGCCTCTGGCCAGAGCATGACATGTTCAGAGTATGAATCTCTTAAATACATGAGAGTAATTAGAATCCATAGGACGAGGAAACGTTACTTGGGCTTGGTGTGACGTAGTCAGCCTAGTAGGGACTGACACACATAGACTATGTTCTGAACCAAATGGGTATAAGATGGTAAAGGGAATGGGGCACGATTCATTATAGCTGCTGAAGGATTTCAGAATTATTTCTGAGGTCAACCGTTGATCTTTCAATTAATTAGGGTTCATGATGTACTACTAGGTGTCACTCATGATCGTTCTATAATTA
The DNA here is from genome assembly GCA_024364735.1 of Boesenbergia rotunda. Taxonomy (NCBI): domain Eukaryota; kingdom Viridiplantae; phylum Streptophyta; class Magnoliopsida; order Zingiberales; family Zingiberaceae; genus Boesenbergia; species Boesenbergia rotunda. The sequence goes on along the minus strand of JAGFNQ010000950.1, from coordinate 192,054 downwards.
CTTAGTTAATTATGGACGGCCAATATAAATTGAAAGCCTATTTGGTTACACGCATAACGAGTAATTCGAAGGATTTAAAACGAGTTGAGAATTGGATTCTCCAATCGAGATAGACTATTTTTGGTAAGTCCAAACAATAGTCAAAACTGAATTTATTTCAGACGCATCGGAAGCATAGAATGGCTAAGTCTTTTAAAGACTTAATGGGCGAATTAAATAAGTTTAATTCATTAAGGGATTTGATCCAATTGGGATTAGATGGGCCGGCCAAGGAGGGGCCTCCTCTCTTCTTGTCATGGCCGGCCACCACCATAAGAGGATAAGGCTATTTTGGTTTGTTTTATAAAATAGACCAAAGGTTGGTTTATTTTATAAAAGGTTATATAAATTTTATATACATTTTTATATAATGAACCATGAGTTGGTTTGTTTAATAAAATTTATATAATGAACCAATGGTTGGTTTGTTTTATAAATTTTTATATAATGAACCAATGGTTGGTTTGTTTTATAAATTTTATATAATCATGCCAAAAGAAAGAGAGTCTTGATTATGGATTGATTGAGAAATTATTCCATAATCAAGAAGAGGAAGCTTGATCATGAGAGCCTTGATTATGGATTGATTGAGAAATTATTCCATAATCAAGGAGAGGTTTGCTTGAAAATTAAGAAACCTCTCCCTATATAAAGGACCCAAGGGGTGCCATGGAAGATGATCCATCCAAGAATTGCTTGGGCTCTCTCCTCTTCTTCTCTCCCTCTCTCTTGGCCGGCCATAGGTCTTCCCTCTTTCTTCTTGTCGTGAGCACAAGGAGAAGCATCAAGGCGACGAAGTTCTTCCTTGCGACGATCTTCCTCTTCGGCCAACCTTGGTGGTGAGTCAAATCGAACCTTGGTGGTGAGTCTTTCGATTTGATTACTCTCTCGATTTTCGTCGTGTTCACGGAGAATCTAGTAGTTCTCGTGAACACGAAACTCGTGGCTTAGCGAAGTCATCCCGACAATAGTCGGCGTGGATACGAATAGAGGCAGAGCTTTCAAGGGACGCTAACGGTTGGATCTCGCCCCTTCTTCCAAGTTACACAAGGTAATTCGTAGAGTAATTTCTTTTTCTACAAAAATTTTATATTATGATTATGTGAACACATTGCATGCTTAGGATATGTGTTAGAATAATTTAGGAAATTATTCATGTTTTTGTTTCCGCTGCATATAATTATGTAACAATTACAAGACGTGTCCGCGTCAGCATGCACCCGGTCCCAACACAGACCGGGTCGTCTTGGTTGGACCGAGCCGTGTGACTTGAGTCTTATCCTCATGTGAGCCTTACCCCTAATTCCCGAGCTCCCGCAGACCGGGTCGTCTTGGTTGGACCGAGTCATCTGAGCGAGAACCGATCTTTGCTTGTCGACATGATCAAATGTGTACTCATACAAAAATGTACAGGCAAAATGAATCATAACTCATGTAGAAAGTATGATAGCCTGACGAGGAAAGAAATTTACACAAAGCATATATATATACTAAGATATAAAAAATTTATTCTGTCTGCCCCCAGAATATATAAAACCAATATCAGAGTATGCACTCTGCCATTCTCATCAAGAATTGTCATGCATGCACAATACCTTCTCTATCCCCTTTTTAATAATCTCAAAATTCTTGTGTATCAGATAAGCCATCGAAAAAGTTTATGCTCACAATGTTGGGTTCTATTTTCATGTTATCAATGATTTGTATTTGTCCCCTCTAACCTCCCTGCCTTGGCAAAAATAAGCACTATGCACCTATAGTGCTCAATTTCGGAATCATATATTTATATTTAAATTCTCTAATCATGCTGACATAGTACCTTCGTCCTCCTCGAATCAATGGCAGCAATGCATTGAGGATCACTCACTGTGATCTCGTTGGATCGAACACCGACATCAAAGCATCTTCTCAAAGAATTAATGTCACTGCATTATTGCTAAGATAATGCATGGCCAATCCACGATTCATTGTGCATCACATTCCTCTCTGGATTTCTCTCGAACACCTTCAACGCACTTGTCACATACCAAGCTGAATGATCCCGAGCCAGCTTACGTGTCACCTGGCACGGTAGCCTGGCGCCTAGTCAGGAGGGGACGAGTGCGTGGGCTAGAGAGGCCCACCAAATAGGAAGCCCGGGCCATTGAGTTGTCCCGGCCCATTGAAAGATACCAGTGTTGAGGAGAGGCCAATCTCCTAGATACCATTACAGCAGAGCCCTCACTCGGGGTCCCCGAGCTAAGAAAGACCCGAGACAGGGAAAAAGGGGATGGATGCCTTTAGCAAGTCATAACGCATTCATCTTGGGGAAGCCTCAACACCGAATATAGTTAAAGTACTCGCGGGCCAGCCCCCGTGTGGCACTCGGTTCAAGGTCCCCGATCGAATGCATGGCGGCCCACGCTCCTCAGAATCGACCTGACCAGTGCTCAGAAGCTCATACTCCCATACCCCTCTAGGTTTGGCTCTCAGCCGATGCGTGGCGGCCCACGCTCCTAGGATAAGCCCGAGCCAGAGAGGCGATACTTGGTATATCCTCGTTACTCAGTGCCCCAGTCGACACTTTCCTTTAAAGGGTCCCCAGTCGGCCCTACATGCCCTAGTCGGCAGAACAACCACTCCCTGACATCAGACTACCCGAAGCAGTACGGGGTCGGCGCAGGACTGGTGCCACCTTGGCACAAACGACGGATATCCCGCTGATGGCTTGATCTTCCTGCCCTATCTTGTCCCCCCGTACTAAGACCACATACACTAGTGTCAGACCGAGCAGCGCCGAATGGCGCCAGCTATTAAGTTGATAATGCCCCTTTTCTTAACCCAGTATGCACCACTTTATCCTGCCGCCTCTGGGCATGTATCGCCTTGTCCTCGCTAACGGAAAAAAGGTGGCAGGCGGGGCAGGAGCTGTTAGCTTCCCCGACTATATAAGTCTCTCCACTCCGCATCTCTCAGGTTCATGCAATAGTGCAATGTTTACTGTTCTATTGCATTCCATTCGCTTGCCACCGTCGAGTACTGACTTGACCGTCGAAGTGCCTGGCCGGGGACTTTTTCCGGCGGGTTCTAACGGTCTCGGTCTTGCAGGACAGGAGCGAGCTAGCTCAGCGTACATCCTCAGCAGCCTCACGCTCCCCGGAGGACCATCTCGCCCTTGGGACCACCACCTCGCTTCGCAACAGGATCAAACACCAAGAAAGTTAGGACAGGAGCGAGCCAGCTTAGCGTACAACCTCAGCAGCCTCGCGCTCCCTGGAGGACCTTCTCGCCCTGGGACCGCCACCTCGCTTCGCGACAGGATCAAATTTGGCGCTAGAAGGAGGGACACCCAGCAACCTGATCGGAAGCGAAGATGGGAGACCTCAATCCGCTCGTGATGACTGTCACCCGTGAGGAGTACGAAGTTCTGATGGCTACGCGAGCTCGAAGGGCTTCTCAAAGGCCTTCGCAAGCTGCTAGCCAGGCGCCCAGGTTCCGGAGCCAGCAACACATCGACCTTCTGGAGGTCAGGGAAGGCCTGCCCGACCTGAGGGTGGCTCTATGCCCTTCCCTGCAGCCCCCCACCGAGGTCAAGACGATGAGACTCACTCCATGTCAGCGGAGGCCTCAGTGTCTAACCCGATGCACGGGAGGCGTTCCGATAAGGGAAAGGCCCCTGTCGACCCTGCTCCAGCTATCCTGGTACACAGTCCTTTCGCTCCATGGATCCTAGACGACCCGGTTCCCCGTCATCTCCGTTTCTTCACTATACCCAAGTACGCGGGGACTACGGATCCGGAGGAACATCTGATGAAGTTCAAGAGCGCGACTCTGCTTCATCAGTACCTAGAGGGAGTCAAGTGTCGAGCCTTCTTGACAACCCTCTCCGGCACAGCCCAGAGATGGTTTGACCGACTCCCTGATGGGTCATTCATGAGCTTTGAAGAGCTCAAGAGAGTTTTTCTACAGCACTTCGCTAGCAGCAGGAGGCACCACAAAACGAGCCTCAATCTGTTTGCTCTGAAGCAGGGTCCAAAGGAAACCCTCCGGGCTTACATCAAGAGGTTCAACGGGGTGGCACTAGACGTGCCGAATGCCACGCCGGATATCCTGGTTAGCGCTTTCTCCTAGGGCTTGCAAGAGGGGGAATTCTTCCGCTCGTTGATCAGGAAGCCCCTGATGGACTTCGACAGCCTTCTTGGCAAGGCTATTAAGTACATCAACGTGGAGGAAGCCCAGGCCGCTCAAAAGAAGGAATCGACCAATTTGGCGCCTCCCCACCCCGCTCAGGACACCAGGTCCCCGGGTGGACCTATTTGCAGCCCCTGTGGACCCATTGACCGAGTAGGGGGAGAAAGGCTGCATGTGCAGCAGGTGGACCAAGGGTGCCTCCCAATTCGATGGAGGTCATACTCCACGTTCCACCAGATCCACGGCCATGCCACCGAGGAATGCCGGCAGGCTGGGCAAGGTCGGGCTCCAACTCCCCGAGGACGAGGGCGACAAGCGCCCGGCGCAGGTCGAGGAGGCGGGGCCATCGACCCTGTCGCTGAAGGGCTCCGAGGAAATCCCCCGGTCGCCCGCGATCTATTCCCTCAGGGGAACCGGGCTGAGACCTCAGAGGTGGAGGAGGAGCATGCCAACCAGCACAACGCCGTTTGTGGAGGCGTAAATGTCATCTCGAGCGGACCGACTGGAGGAGATTCCAACCGAGCTCGAAAGGCGCAGGTGCGCCGATTGGAAATCCATCAAGTCAGCACCAGCGCGACACAGGCCGCAGGGCCCCAAATTAGTTTCAAGCCCCCAGGATCTAAAGGGGCTAGAGGTCCCACATGATGACGCACTGGTCATTACGGCCATCATCGCCAATTACCAAGTCCACCGCACCATCGTGGACACCGGAAGCTCGGTCAATATCCTGTACAAGAAAGCATTCGACCAGCTTCAAATAGAGATGTCCCAGTTGGAGTTGGTGACAACTCCGCTGTTCGGTTTCACGGGAAACCAGGTACAGCCGATCGGCCAGATCCAACTGGCCGTCTCCTTAGGCGAGGAGCCGCTAAAGAGGACCGGATGGCCCACATTCTTAGTGGTTGATGATCCCTCCACCTACAACACCATACTGGGCCGCCGGCCCTCAATGAATTCCGAGCTGTTGCCTCTACCTTTTACCTGAAGGTCAAGTTCCCGGTAGGGGACAAGGTGGGAGAGGTCAAGGGTGACCAAAGGGTGGCCCGGAGGTGTTATGTCGACGACGTCCGGGTGGAGAGCCAGAAGGCCCCACACCCTTTCTCAGATTGCAACATGGTCCAAGCCTCCCCATGGGCCGAGTTGCATGAAGATAAGGAGGAGATACAACTCCTAGATCGGGAGGAAGCTCGAGTTAAGATCGTCGCAGGGTTGTCCGAGGAGCTAAAAACGCCCTTGCTGGAGTGCTTGGCTTGGAACCAAGACGTTTTTGCCTGGTCGGTCAAGGAGCTGAAGGGCGTCCGACCAGAGGTGGCAGAGCATCACCTCCACGTTTATCCCCACGCTTGGCCCGTTAAGCAGAGAAAATGGGACTTTAGCACCGAGCAGAATAAAGTAATCCGAGCCGAGGTTGAGAAGCTGTTGGAGGTCGGTCACATCAGGAAAGTGCAATTTCCGACTTGGTTAGCCAACAAAGTGTTGGTGCCCAAGACTGACAACAAGTGGCGGGTCTGTATCGACTTTCAGGATCTCAACAAGGCCTGCCCAAAGGATTGCTATCCCCTACCTCGGATCGACCAGATGGTGAACTTGACGGCTGACAGCGAGTTCATCTCCATGCTGGACACCTACCAGGGATATCATCAAGTACCCTTGGTTGTCGAGGACCAGGAGAAGGTCAGCTTCATCACGGCAGATGGTACTTACTGCTACACCGTCATGACGTTCGGGCTGAAGAACGCTGGAGCCACCTACCAGCGCATGATGAATAAGGTCTTCCGGTCCCAGATTGGAAGAAATATTGAAATATACGTGGACGACATCCTCATCAAGTCCGCTCGAGCCAGAGACTTAATAGCTGATATCGAGGAGACATGCCGGACACTGCGTAGGTACGAGCTCAAATTGAACCCCGCCAAGTGTCTCTTTGGCGCCCGGAGCAAGAAATTCCTCGGGTACATTGTGACCGAGTGGGGCATCGAAGCAAATCCTAGCAAGGTCAAGGCCTTGCTGGACATGCCTCCACCTAGAAATCTTCGAGAAGCGCAATGGCTTATCGGGCGGATCACAACTCTGTCCCGATTCATGTCTCGATCAGCCGAACGAGAGTTGCCATTCTTCAAAACCCTCCGCAAGGCTACTAAATTTTAGTGGGATGCTGACTGTGACAAGGCGTTTAAAGAGCTGAAATCTTACCTCGCCGAGCTGCCCGTACTAGCCAAGCCAGAGGTCGGGGAAGTCCTGTATGTCTATCTGGCCGCATCGGCTGACTCGGTTAGTATGGTCCTGGTCAGACAAGAAGCAACCGAGCAGCATCAAGTCTCGAGGCAATCCCTTTTTGGTTTTGTCTTCCCAAACAGGCTTCCATGGTTTTTGAGGAACTGCAATGATACTTGTCCTTCCTTTGTAAAGGCGTATAACGCACCTTAATGGCGACAAATCCCCTTCGTGAATTCCTCGTCGCCACGTGCCCCAACTTCTCCTCTTGCGATCTCTTTACTGACGTGCACAGCTGTAGTAGGCTCACGTCGAGCGGATGTTTGACAAGCCCAATCTATGTGTCACGAATATGGGCCTCAAATTTAGAATTTATAAATGAAAACAGGAAACCCTTTTACAATCAAAAGTATGAAAATGCAATACAGGGGCCACAGGTCGTATTTTCTCGGGGCTAGTTGTCGTGTTTGATTCGAACTTGTATTTGTGTCGTTTATTGGTTTTGGGGTTTCAAATGTATAATTGGGTTTTTGGGTTATAATCGAAAATGAAATTGCAATGGAGTAGTAAAAATCTTAAGCTAATGCACTAGACAAGAAATTGGCACAAAAGGAAAAACTCAACTAATGGAAACCTAATTGAGCACTTACCAATTTTTTTATGGGAAATCATTTTCTGTTTTTAACAAACCAAAACAAATGCTAAACAATTAAGTACAGACAGAGTTGGTAGTTTTTGGAAACAAACAAGCTAAACTAAATCAATGCAAAGTAGATTTTCGGAAATTACACAATCAATGAGATTTAACTAGCTATAATGTTTTTTTTGGAACCTAACCACTGCCAATAAAAATTCAGAATTGAGTGAATCCTAGCTTACTGATTTCAAACACAAGCATATGCCACAAAAGCAAACTAAATTCAGATGCAAACAGTTCTAAGGGAGTTGGCACGCAAGGGAATACATTTTGTGCCAAATCTAGCTCTAAATCAAGGACTAAGCGGATTTTCGGCTCAAGGGTTTACACTAAGTGATTCAATTGGAAAGCAATGGTGTTAAGAAAGAACTAAACAAGACTAAAATGAGAAATGGGAATTGAAATCAGAATTAGGGAAACAAACTAAATTCAGAATTAGAATTTCTGAAATTAAGGATGCAGAAATTAAGGACATAACTAAAGAATTCTCTCTCGCAATAGATCAAAGGCTAAACTAGCTAGTGCAAATCAAATTAAAGCAACTAATCTAGGTGCAAGGAAGCTTAGCTAACAATTTCTTAACAAAAACTAATGAAAGGAAACTGAAAATGTTGATACGCAGCCAACAACTTGGCACGCAGCTATCCCACTCGGCACGCAAGGAATAAATTGCAAACTACTCGAAATTGAATCTAATTATCACTTAAACAAGCTCTTAAACTACTTAGCATCTAAGAATTGGAACCTAATTAAGCTACACAATGCAGAAAACAAACCAAACAGCTGATAAAACTGTAAATTCAGAAAAACAGGACAGAGTTCGACAGAGTTGAAATTTACAGCTAAAACAAGAATTAAACTAAGGAAATCTACTCCTCGATCCCTTCTTCAGCTCAGGTACTCCTTGGTTGTCAAGCAAGGGAGAGCCTCGGACCAGCAAGCTCAGCAAATCGTGGGGAAAACTCCATCTGCGATTGAATCAAGTTAAGATTGCTTCATTTCTGAAATTTCCACTCGGAATCTTCATTTCGGCTGCGTCTGTGTGCGAAGATGAATGGATGATGATCTAAACTCTTTAGGGAACCCCTCTAGATAGCTCAGTTGGAATGAAATCGAGCACAGCCAATCCAAAGATGTCAAATGGCCAGAACTGCGGAAACCTCTCAACAGCACTGTCTATTGAGCAAATCTGATCCGGAAACTCCACTGATGGCCTTCCCAACGACCTAGCACTAGCTCTGAATCAAGAATCGAGTGATCACGCCTTCGGATGAAGAAAAAAACTCAAGAACACGAAGAACAAGCTAAGGGAAAATACTGTAGCGGCGAAGACGCGATGGGGAAGAGCTGCGGCAATTTTTTCCTTAAGTAATTAAGCACGGACGGTCCAGATTGATTTGCTTCAATCCAACGGCTGATCTTGGTCTGATTTGAGCCAAACTTTGATGATGATGATCTGGAGTCAGGATCTGCCTCGTGGTAGCTTGGATCCTCCAGATTTGCAACGGATTGTAGCGACCCGACCTCTTACTGTCTTCAGACGGATCGTTACTTTTCTCTATTTCTCGACTCTAATACATGACTAAAAGAAATGCGGAAATCTTTTCTTTTTAAACTTCTAAATTCATCTAACAATTATATTCTAACTTAAGCAGTCATGTATATTAATACCATGCCTTATTTTTTTTTTTTTTTCTCAAAGCCCATAGCATAAAACCTGTCGAAACAGCCTTACCCTTCAGAATTTGCCTGTATCAGTCGACTGATGACGTCATCAGTCGACTGATACGGCTGATAGCAGTTTTACAGGTTTCGGCTTTGGCTTTCCAAGGCCCTTATTCCTTCAATTTCGAGCCATATCAAACTACAACATCATTTCTATGCTCTATGTTAGTTTCCTAAACGATTTAGCCAATCAAACGAATCCATAAACTTGAAGTTAAGACTTTTATGGAGGAAAACAAACTAAACAAGTTTATATAAACTTAAACATTAGAGTTTGTATCAAACTTCACTTCTAACCATTTAAACTCATCATACAAGGTTCTATAATATTGCTAAAGCATTATGGAATGAGAAAACAACTTTTCTAAACATACTTAAGCAATAAAACTTGATTCAAAAGGAAATTGATACTAACTTGGCACAAACACCTTTTCCTCTAACAAAGTATCAATATCTTTAACTACTCACTTTTCTACTCATCCAATGCAATCATAAAATTATATAAGCTAAATGGAATGACATGGAATCTTTACTCTAAGAAATTGAGCATGTAAAACTATCCAAAACTCAAATACTCTATAATCTCCATAAGCAAGGACTTGAAATTTGAATAAACTTAAACATTTCAATTCAAATAGCTAAATTGTCTTGTGCTTAAGATCTCCCCATAATCAGCCACCACACACACTCTACTCAGCACCGCCTCGTCGTCTTCCTTCAGAATTGCTTGCCTTTACCTTTATCTGCAATAAGAGGAAAATGCATCTATAAGCAAAAAGCTTAGTAAGTACTATCTAGCTCACAAAATCTCGAAATATGCAAACATGCTTCTAGAACGATATAAAAATCATATGAGATACTGATATGCTTGAAAGAAAGCTAAACTAAACATGTATAACTCAAAACATGCATACTCAAGCAATAAATAATCTCAATCTACTTTTCTTGGCTCAACTTGAAACTTTAGCTATTCTTTATCTTTTGAAAACTTTTTGTATTTTCGAAAACTTTGCTAAAGCATATACTTGAAAATACTAATCACTTGGATCCACTGAAGACGTAAGTACCATCTGAATGCGCGTTCCCTAAAAGGTTGGGGTAGCGAGCCACCAATCCTAATAGAGCAGACCTTGGTCTACCAGGGCCAAGACCTTGGAATTGGACACCTGGATTTCTTTAACGACGCCCTTGGACGCCGGGTACTGGCCTTATAAAATAAAATAGCTTTTCTTTCTTTTCTTTCTTATCTGTAAATGCCTTGGCATTTTCTGGAGCACCTTGCGTGCTGAAAATCCCTAAGTCTTGACTTTTGGGGATTTTCTTAAGGCCTTGGCCTTCTCTTTTCTTATCTTTATCTTCTTTTCTTTTCTCATAGCTTTTCTTGGTCCCTAATCTCATATAGGGTGTTTATCAAACATATACAAGCATATAAGAACTAAGATCACATGCAAAACTAAAGCAAAAAGGAAAAATTCTCTTTTAAAAACTTTTAAAGGAAATTCTCGCGGTAAAACCGCCTCTTACTGCAGGTGAGCAGTACTTACATTGATATCTTGGACTTACAACCAAGATTGAGGTCTAGAACTCGGGAGAAACTCAAGATCTCGAAGAATTCTTCACGTCTACGCGTTCCTCTCGTCGCGGGGATCCCGAATATAGGATTATCTCTTGGAGAAGGGTCTCGGCCGGCCCTCTTGACCTTGGTTTGCGTGCGCACAAGAGAGGAGAGGGAGAGGGGTCGGCGCAGCTGTTGGGGAGGGAGAGGGTTTGAGAGAAAATAAAACAACTCTCTTTAAGTACCTATTTATACTTAAGGTTCGGATTAACTTAACTATAGCTTAAATATCTATCATTCTTTTCTTTTTTGTGCTTGAAACCCTTAGCCCGGCTGGTTGTGTGCGCTTGCTGTTTCGGTGGTGGTTGCTGGTTCGATCCCCCACCGCTGCACTTAACCGGTTTTTATTATTTTCCATTTTCTTTTTCTTTTCTTTTTTCAAAAATACCAAACGGACTCGGAAAATTCCATAAAAATACTCTAAAAATTCCTAAAAATATCTAGAATATTTCTAAATCATTTCTAAATAATTTTAAGGACTTTAAGAACTAAAAATGGAAATTTTGGGGCGTTACACGGATGGTCCAGATCAAGCTAATCTTTGAATGGATGATCTAGAGCCCTCCAAGCTTGATCCAACGGTTGATTGAGCTCTGATTGTGATGAAACCTTCAGATCTTGATCAGGGTGCTTGATCAACCCTAGCCCTAGCTCGGATTGCTTCAGATCATCCCGGATGGCTCAGATCTAGCCGCTCTTGAATCGGACGGCCCAGATTTAATCGTAATCTTGATAATCTGATCCGGTCACTTCCGACTCGAGTTTGACCCAATATGCCCTAGGTCCTTGAACCTTTGATGCCTACAAAAATAAATCAAGAATTTAGTGGCCAAAATAATCCAAAAATTTGCATATTTGCATTTAAGTCCAAAATAAAGGTAAGTTCTAAAACCTAGGGCAATTTCACAATTTTGGCAATAAAAACATGAGTCAAACATGGATTTAGTAGCTCAAATGATCAATAAAATAGTATTTATCAACTCCCCCACACTTGAGCTTGAGCGTCTCGCGAAAACAGTAAATATGTATCCCCTAGATTTACTTAAGCATAATTAGAAGCAAATGAAAAGAAATTACCTAAGGTTGTCAATTCTTATAAATCTAAGCTCTATGGATTACTATCTTGTCCTTAAATCAACAACTTAACCTTTTCATCCATCATGAGTCATTGAGATGAATCTAACTCATAGCCTTTCAAGGAAAATTTTGGTGGCTCTCTCCTTAAGTTCTAACTTGATGAGGGAAGTGGAGCTCACTCAAACACACATGCTTCTTGCACTACCATAGGCTTTCTTATTCTCTACTCTCCACCATTAATCATGATTAGGATTCACATCTATAAAAACAATTGAAAAACATAGAAATGATAATAAATGGAATAAGAGCCAAGAAAAGTGGAAAATGATAAGGTGGAAGACTTGAGTGCTTGAGGACATTTCTGATGCTCTTGCTCTCCATACAATCCTTGTAATGAGATAAGAAGTGTGGTAAGGTCAAACTATAGCATTTTCCTTCAAGAATTTGAATAAAAACCCTTCCTTGGTCTAATGTGCCAAATTGCCTTTTTGTGTGCCAACTTTGCTTTCTTTCCTCTTCTCTTTTCTGATTTTTTTTTTTTAAATCCCAGCTCACAACACTAATTCAGAATCAAGAATCACTACATCCTTTACCTTGCCATTCTTTGATTTCCCGAGGCAGCTATATCCCAAGAAGTAGAAATTTTTGATCCAATTGTTTTTTGGATTCCAACTGCACTCCTCTCAGCAAACTTTGCCTAATTCGGTTCTACACAACTGCATCCCAGTTCTCTCAAAGTATTTTTGAAATTACAGCCAATATATAGATGCAATTCTGTTATTGCACTCCATTTTCAAACTTTGGCACAGCTTTTCTCATTGCTTGTCAATTGAATTTTTAGTACAAAATTTTGCCTTCAAGCTTCAGATTCCCGTTCCACAGCAGACTTATAGTAATGCTCTGATTTCTCTAATAGTTAGCATCCCATCTTAGTAGAGAAATTCAGTTAGCATCCCATCTTAGTAGAGAAATTCAGCCACTGCCTTTCCAATTGAGTTCCGGCCATTGCACTTCATTGCAACCACAAAAATTTCTATTCCTATGTTTTGATCTGAAATTCCAAACATATTCTCTGATTCTTTTCATGTTTTAATCGGCAGTGGATTACCTACTTCAGATTTGCATTTCCACATATGTAGAATCCATAGACATGAACTCTACTTGAAACTTTGGCACAATTTTCCCACTTGGTACAAACATTTCAGAATTTCTTTTTCTTCTTGCAATGCTCTTGTTCCACTCTTAAATACTATAAAGCTGCAGTTCATCTTCTAGCAGGGTCATAATGCAGCTTTCATGTCATTTCAGCAACTCTATGTTGGCACTCGGCAAATTCCAATTTTCTCTCAACATTTCAACTCAAATCAGCACAATTCTTGCACTCAGTTTTCACCATTTCAGTAGCTCCAAATCAAGAACTTGGCACAGCACAGAATTCCTGAACTTGCAGCTATCTTTGATTTTCAGCTCAGAATTTCTAATTTTTCAGCTTCAATGGCATTTCAGTTTCAGCATTCAGCACAGCTGCAGTTCAGAATTTCTTTGCAATCAAGCTTCAATAACTGGCCTTTACAAGATTAGAGCTTTGCAGATTAGTGTATCTCCCTTCAGCAACTCCAAGTCAATGCTCGGCAGGTTACAATTCTCCAGATTTCAATTCAAATTTTTCTCAGCTTTTAATTCAGCTTCTTTCAGCCTTGTGTCAGCCTTTTAAATTCTGTTTTTGATCTGAAAATTCCTGCTCAGATTCTCCTTAAGCTCGGATTTGTCCAGCTGCACAAAAATCTCTGTTTTGACACTGATTTCTGCATTGAAGCAGATTAATTCCAGCTCAATTCAGTCTCTACAAGATGTTACTGATTTTGGCTCAAATTCTGCACAGACTTTCTATCTTAATCAGATTTGGTCAGCTTGTTTTTAGTTGCAATTCAGAGCAGTTCTGTTGTATCATTTCAGCAGCTTCCAATGCAAGTATTCAGATTCCTAACTTTTGTTCCATTCAATGTGCCCAATACTCATTTCAGTTGCTTCTCATCTCCTCCAGAATTCAACCATATGTCAACCATGTTTACAACCTTGCTGCCTTTCAGAATTTCTGATGGTTGGACCTTGCCATTCGATTCCTGTCAAAACAACCCAGCTAAATCCAGCAGCTCCTTCAACTCAGCTTCAAGTAGCAGAATTTTTTTTTTTTTTTTTTAGTAATGGCACAGAATTTTTCCTTTGTTTGTGTGCCAATTTTTCAGATTTTTCCATTCCTTGCCACTTGAATCTTCAAAGTATGATAAGGAAGCTCGATCTCCAATTGTTTCCATCTCTCTTGCTCATTCTTGGCACCAAACATTACTCACTTGGCACATGAAAAAATATATTTTTCGAGTTGAGATACATCCTTGATAAAAATTTGCTCCCAAATCACCAATCACTCCCCCACACTTAAATCTTTGTCCGTCTCGGGCAAAATAGCATCATCAAAACATCCCAAGCAAACAAATCCATAGAAAAATTGGGGTTAAGATTAGGAATAAGGAAAGACAACTAGAATAGAATATACAAATTGATGTGTAAAGGTAAATAAAATGATTAGTCCCTATAGATGTGATCCAACCATTGAAATATGATTTTGAAAGAACCTAAGCAAGTTCTAGAATACAATAACATATGTGTATCACAAAATAAGGCTAATCTCACTAGGTAAAAATAATCCATCTCAAATCCCCAATCAAGAGTCTAAGGAAAAATAGTACTCAAGCAACCAAGAATTCATCCATGAACTCAAACCCTAAGTTTTGACAACCAAATTTAATTTATTTTTCAAAAGATTCTAAAATGCTATGGAGTAACCTAGAGGGATACATTTATTCCTAGGCATGCAATAAAAAGTGCTAAAACTATATTTATAATGACATGGTATTTACAATGATTTTATTCATGTCATGTTTCCTAGAAATTTATTATCAACTACTTACTTCAAAAAGAGAAAGAATTTATTCCTAACAACATGAAAATGATATGTACAATGAAATGCAAATGTAGAGAAAGTGAACCCCCCTTAAGTTGGGTAGATAGCGTCCTCAATGTATACATCCTCCACCTCTAGCTCCTTTAGTTCTTCAAAATACCTCTTGAGCCGGTGGCCATTAACTTTCCACACAAATCCATTAGCTTCGTCCCTAATTTCAAAAACTCCATAGGGAAAAATGTTAGTTATAATGAATGGACCTTCCCACCTTGATCTCAACTTACCTCTTATCAATTTTAGCCTTGACTTGTATAATAGCACTTTGTCACCAATTTGAAATTCTTTGTTCACAATGTGCTTGTCATGAAAGTTCTTAGTCTTCTCCTTGTAGATCCTTGAATTCTCAAATGCTTCCAACCGGACTTCTTCAAGTTCTTGAAGTTGCAACTTCCTCTCTTCTCCCACCTTAGTAGCATCAAAATTGCAAGCTTTTACCGCCCAATACGCCTTATGCTCAACCTCCACAGGTAAGTGGCATGATTTCCCATACACAAGTCTATAAGGTGACATTCCAATGAGTGTCTTGTAAGCGGTGCGATATGCCCATAGTGCATCTTCAAGCCTTTTGCTCCAATCCTTCCTATTAAGTCCCACGGTCTTTTCCAGAATTGATTTGACTTCTCTATTCGACACCTCGGCTTGTCCATTTGTTTGGGGGTGATAAGCAGTAGAAACCTTATGTACAACCCCGTACTTATTAAGAAGAGCCTTCATGTGCTTATTGCAAAAATGGGATCCTTAGTCACTTATGATTGCTCTTGGAATTCCAAATCTGCAAAAAATGTGTGACCTGACAAAACTAACAACAACAGATGAATCATCAGTCCTGGTGGGGATGGCCTCCACCCATTTTGAAACATAATCAACAACTAAAAGAATATACAAGAATCCAAAAGAAGCAGGAAATGGTCCCATAAAATCTATACCCCACACATCAAATATCTCACAAAATAAAATAGCTTGCTGAGGCATTTCATTTCTAGCACTTATGTTTCCTGTTCTTTGACATCTATCACAACATTCACAAAACCTATATGAATCTCTAAACAGGGTGGGCCAGTACAATCCACATTCTAAAATTTTTCTAGCAGTTCTTTGTGGTCCAAAATGCCCACCACATGCTGAATAATGGCAAAAGGTGAGTACAGAATGAAACTCATGATCTGGTACACATCTCCTAATGATTTGATCACTACAAAATTTTCACAAGTAAGGATCATTCCACACATAATATTTTGCATCACTTTTAAACTTATCCTTTTGAGCTTTCGAAAGGTGTGTAGGAAAAACATGAGCTACAAGAAAATTCACTAAGTCTGCATACCAAGGTGACTCACCATGCAGCTGTAAGAGCTGCTCATCTCTGAAATCATCATCTATGGCCGTGGGATCTCCACCTCCCTCCAATCTGCTCAAGTGGTCTGCTACTAAATTTTCCTTGCCACTCCTGTCCCGTATCTCCAAGTCAAATCCTGTAGTAGTAGCATCCATCTAATAAGCCTTGGCTTCGCATCTGGCTTCTTCAGGAGGTACTTCAGTGCTGCATGATCAGAAAACACAACAACATGAGAACACAATAAATATGATCTGAATCTATCTAAAGCAAAAACAATGGAAAGAAGTTCCTTTTCAGTCGTGGTGTAATTGGCTTGGGCGGCATCTAGGGTTTTGGAGGCATAGGAAATGACATGTGGTGCTCCATCTACCCTCTGTGCTAGAACAGCTCCCACTGCAAAATTAGAAGCATCACATATTAATTCAAAAGGTAAAGTCCAGTCAGGGGAGGTAATAATAGGAGCTGAGGTAAGAGCCTCCCTGAGTCTATGAAAAGCTTCCTTGCATTTTTCATCAAAATGGAACTCAACATCTTTCTGCAAAAGTCGTGTCAAGAGCCGAGCAATCAAGCTGAAGTCTCTAATAAATCTGCGGTAAAATCCTGCATGTCCAAGAAAAGCTCGAATATCCCGTATGCATACGGGGTAAGAGAAAGAAGAAATAACACTGATTTTAGCAGGATCTACCTCAATACCTTTCTGAGAGACTATGTGTCCAAGTACTATCCCATGCTCTACCATAAAGTGGCATTTTTCAAAATTCAAAACAAGGTTAGTTTCAATGCAACGATGTAAAACCCTAGACAAGTTATTCAAACATGAATTAAAAGACGTGCCACAAACTGAAAAATCATCCATAAATACCTCCATACAGTCCTCTAGCAACTCACCAAATATACTCACCATGCATCTCTGAAAGGTACCGGGTGCGTTGCAGAGTCCGAAGGGCATACGTCTATAGGCAAATGTGCCAAAAGGACAAGTGAAGGTGGTCTTCTCCTGGTCCTCTGGATCTATGCAAATCTGAAAGTAGCCTGAAAATCCGTCCAGGAAACAGTAGTGTGACTTCCCTGCCAGTCGCTCAAGCATCTGATCAATGAATGGTAGAGGGAAGTGATCTTTCCTTGTGACCTTGTTGAGCTTCCTGTAATCAATGCAGACTCTCCAGGAATTCTTAACTCTGGTGGGCACTAGCTCATTGCTTTCATCTGCCACCACAGTCACTCCAGATTTCTTAGGCACCACATGAATAGGACTGACCCACTGACTGTCAGAAATAGGGTAAATGATACCTGCCTGTAGAAGTCTAGTCACCTCTTTCTTTACAACATCCAAAATAAGTGGGTTGAGTCTCCTTTGTGGTTGCCTCACTGGTTTGACATTATCTTCCAAAAATATCCTGTGCATGCAGATAGCTGGGCTGATACCTGGTATATCTGATAACGTCCACCCAATCGCCTTTTTGTAGTGCCTCAGGACTTGCAGTAATTTTTCTTCTTGTTCTGACTCCAAATGTTGTGCAATAATAACAGGAAAAGTCTGCTCCTCTCCTAGGTAGGCATACTTCAAGTGGCCTGGTAATGGCTTCAATTCACTCTGGTCCTCTTCAGTATAAATAAGTGGTCCCTGGGGCTTAGTGCAATGCCCTACACTTTGAATATCAGGAAAAATAGGTGATCCTTGGGGCTCTGTGCAATCCCCTACACCTAGAAAAATCTCTCCAGCTGGAAGTGTGTTTGAAATGTCTTCTGTAAAATCCTCAGTATCAGCAGTCAATATTTTGTCAGCCTCCTCTGAATCAATAGCTCCTCCAGAAAAATCCTCCAGAAATCCCTCAGCCTCTAACTCAGTCTGCGCCAGCTCCTCTAAAATATCCATGCTCATGATAGAGTGATCCTCTCTCGGATGCTTCATAGTATCGAAAAGGCTGAACTGCACCACCGTGTCTCCAATTTCCATAGAGAGTGTCCCAGCATGTACATCAATCTTCGTTCTGGCCGTCTTCAGAAAAGGCCTGCCTAAGATAAGTGGAGAACGGTGTGCCAAGTAATCTCCCTCCATATCCAAAATATAGAAATCAGCAGGAAATATCAACTCCTTTACCTTCACCAAAACATCTTCAATCATGCCTGCTGGGTGGGTCTGACTCCTGTCTGCTAGCTGTATCACCACTCCAGTGGGCTGTAAAGGGCCTATGCCAAGCATCTGAAAAACTGACTTGGGCATCACATTTATGGAAGCTCCTAAATCTAACATAGCATCGTGGAATATGGTGCTCCCTATCTCACAAGAAACAGTGAATACCCCTGGATCTTCACACTTCTGAGGAATAGTGTGGATAAGTGCTGAGATGTTCTTCCCAAAGCTGACCAACTCATTTTCCTTGAGTTTCTTTTTATGAATACAAAGATCCTTCAAAAACTTAGCATACTTGGGAATCTGCTTGATCATGGTCAACAGAGGTACATTGATCTCCACCTTGCTAAATAATTCCACTAACTCGTTGAATTCCTTGGCTTTCTCTTCCTCCACTTGCTTTTTGGCATGTGTTCTCTGCTGTGGAAAGGGTAAAGGAACCCTAAAATCATCAACTTTGGCCGAAAATTGAGCTGCTGAATTCTGCCCTGCTGCCCCATGCGTAGTAGCTGCTGTCCCAGGCGTCTCGGCTTCGTTTTCTTCTCCGTTTGCCACCAAATTTGGAGGGTTGCTTGAGGACTGAGTTGGGAACGGGCTAGGGTTAGAATCAGCTGAATTTGAACTCATTTCAGTGTTGTTTTGGGCCGGAATTGGAGAAGTTGTCCGGTCTCCTGAAAATTCTGCTCTTGGACTCTTAGGAGATGTTGTAACCTTCCCACTTGTCAAAGTTATAGCACTCACATTCCCTTTGGGATTAGGAACAGTTTGGGAAGGAAGTTGACTTGATCCTTGAGCTTGATTTTGGTTAATTCCACTAGCCAATTGCCCCATTTGTCTCTCAAGATTTTGTTGGTGTTGTTGTAAAACTTGTTGTTGTTGTTGTTGCCAAGCTTGCTGTTGTTGCATCATTTGTTGAAACATTTCCTCAACCCTCTGTTGGGGCACATTTCCTCCACCAGAACTCCCATAACCTCCTTGGTTAGCAAAGCTCCTTGACTGATTTTGAAAGGATGAAGTAGGCTGAAAATTTTGAGCTTGCTGTGATCCTTGAAAACATGGATTTTGGGGCTGATAAGAGGACTGATTGGGCTGATTAAATGGCTGATTATCTTGCTGAGATGATGGGAAATTTGCTGTGCCATGTAGCCTTGAAAGTTCTGATTTTGAGCTGGAAAATTAGGTGGTGAGGGCTGAAAATTCTGATTTTGAAACCCTTGACCGTAAGGCTGAAAATTCTGATTCGTGGGCTGTGATGGCTGAAAATTTGGTTGATTTGGAGCTTGGAAAATTGGGAATGACTAAAAGCCTTGCTGTCCTTGATAAGGTTGCTGGAATTGAGGTTCGAACGCCTGGAATTGTTGCTGAAAATGTTGAGAATTAGGCTGAAACGGGGGCTGAAAATTTTGGTTTAATTGCTGAAAAGTTGGCTGATTGTTTTGAGGTTGTTGGGGCTGCTGGAAATTAGGTTGAGGCTGCTGTGAAGACTGACTTTGAGGCTCTTGTTGGCAGAAAGCATTCCCATACCTCAAGTTAGGATGATTCCTCCAACCGGGGTTATAAGTAGAGGAATACGGATTGTTTCTTGCTTGGAATTGTCCTCTCACTAATGCAGCTACTGTCTCGTCCTGTTGGAGATTGGGGCATAAGTCTGAAGTGTGCTCTAGACTAGAGCAAATGCCACACACACTTATCATTTGACTTGACTGTGGAGGTACTGAAGGAGTTGACCCTTGATTTGCATTGCTAACCTTCAACTCCTTAATAAGTGATGTGATCTCTGCAAATCTCTTGTCATAATGATCAATAGGCACTAGCTGAACTTCTCCCACTCCTCTGGTGGTCAAGGCTCTGCCTCCAAATTGTTGGGAATTCTCAGCCATATTAGAAATTAACTCCCTAGCTTGCATTGGTGACTTGTTCACTAGGGCCCCTCCAGCTGCAGCATCTATCAGGACTCTATCCATCTGCAGCAGTCCCTCATAAAAATATTGAATCAATAATTGCTCACTGATTTGATGTTGGGAGCAACTTGAACACAACTTGTTAAATCTTTCCCAGTAATCATATAGTGTTTCGCCCACCACTTGCTGAATCCCACAGATACTTTTTTTGATTATAGCTGTGCGGGAAGCTGGGAAATACTTCTCCAAAAATACCTTCTTCATAGCAATCCAACTAGACACATGTCCTGTAGGCAGATAATAGAACCAGTCTTTGGCTGCTCCTGTCAATGTGAAGGGGAAAGCTCTCAGCTTGATGTCTTCTTCAGAAATGCCCTGAGGCTTCATAGTAGAGCACACCACATGGAATTCGTGCAAGTGTCTGTTTGGATCCTCCCCAGATAAACCCTGAAACTTTGGCAACAAATTGATAAGTCCCGATCTTAACTCAAAACTTTCCCCCAGCTCTGGATAAGCTATGCTAGAGTACTGAAATGCAGCGTCAGGTGCTGCAAGCTCCTTCATGGTTCTCTGGTGGTCTGCCATGTCAATGCCTGAGTGAGTGGAGATAGTCTGAATAGGAGGGATATATGTAGTCTCAAAAAGAATGGCCTGGCTCCTCCTGACTCTGAAAGTCCTCTCAATCTCAGGATCGAAATCTTCTAATTCAGCACCTAAAGACCTAGTCATAAAAACAAAACAAATCGCAGTAAAAGTAGATAAATAGATAAAACAAATAAAATCAAATCCAAAGATATAGCAATAAGCACAAAAGTAAGTCAAGAATGATATGAAATAAGTGCACAAGCAAAAATCAAACAAATCAACTAACAGTTCCCCGGCAACGGCGCCAAAAATTTGACAAGCCCAATCTATGTGTCACGAATATGGGCCTCAAATTTAGAATTTATAAATGAAAACAGGAAACCCTTTTACAATCAAAAGTATGAAAATGCAATACAGGGGCCACAGGTCGTATTTTCTCGGGGCTAGTTGTCGTGTTTGATTCGAACTTGTATTTGTGTCGTTTATTGGTTTTGGGGTTTCGGATGTATAATTGGGTTTTTGGGTTATAATCGAAAATGAAATTGCAATGGAGTAGTAAAAATCTTAAGCTAATGCACTAGACAAGAAATTGGCACAAAAGGGAAAACTCAACTAATGGAAACCTAATTGAGCACTTACCAATTTTTTTATGGGAAATCGTTTTCTATTTTTAACAAACCAAAACAAATGCTAAACAATTAAGTACAGACAGAGTTGGTAGTTTTTGGAAACAAACAAGCTAAACTAAATCAATGCAAAGTAGATTTTCGAAAATTACACAATCAATGAGATCTAACTAGCTATAATGTTTTTTTTGGAACCTAACCACTGCCAATAAAAATTCAGAATTGAGTGAATCCTAGCTTACTGATTTCAAACACAATCATATGCCACAAAAGCAAACTAAATTCAGATGCAAACAGTTCTAAGGGAGTTGGCACGCAAGGGAATACTTTTTGTGCCAAATCTAGCTCTAAATCAAGGACTAAGCGGATTTTCGGCTCAAGGGTTTACACTAAGTGATTCAATTGGAAAGCAATGGTGTTAAGAAAGAACTAAACAAGACTAAAATGAGAAATGGGAATTGAAATCAGAATTAGGGAAACAAACTAAATTCAGAATTAGAATTTCTGAAATTAAGGATGCAGAAATTAAGGACTTAACTAAAGAATTCTCTCTCGCAATAGATCAAAGGCTAAACTAGCTAGTGCAAATCAAATTAAAGCAACTAATCTAGGTGCAAGGAAGCTTAGCTAACAATTTCTTAACAAAAACTAATGAAAGGAAACTGAAAATGTTGATACGCAGCCAACAACTTGGCACGCAGCTATCCCACTCGGCACGCAAGGAATAAATTGCAAACTACTCGAAATTGAATCTAATTATCACTTAAACAAGCTCTTAAACTACTTAGCATCTAAGAATTGGAACCTAATTAAGCTACACAATGCAGAAAACAAACCAAACAGCTGATAAAACTGTAAATTCAGAAAAACAGGACAGAGTTCGACAGAGTTGAAATTTACAGCTAAAACAAGAATTAAACTAAGGAAATCTACTCCTCGATCCCTTCTTCAGCTCAGGTACTCCTTGGTTGTCAAGCAAGGGAGAGCCTCGGACCAGCAAGTTCAGCAAATCGTGGGGAAAACTCCATCTGCGATTGAATCAAGTTAAGATTGCTTCATTTCTGAAATTTCCACTCGGAATCTTCATTTCGGCTGCGTCTGTGTGCGAAGATGAATGGATGATGATCTAAACTCTCTAGGGAACCCCTCTAGATAGCTCAGTTGGAATGAAATCGAGCACAGCCAATCCAAAGATGTCAAATGGCCAGAACTGCGGAAACCTCTCAACAGCACTGTCTATTGAGCAAATCTGATCCGGAAACTCCACTGATGGCCTTCCCAACGACCTAGCACTAGCTCTGAATCAAGAATCGAGTGATCACGCCTTCGGATGAAGAAAAAAACTCAAGAACACGAAGAACAAGCTAAGGGAAAACACTGTAGCGGCGAAGACACGATGGGGAAGAGCTGCGGCAATTTTTTCCTTAAGTAATTAAGCACGGACGGTCCAGATTGATTTGCTTCAATCCAACGGCTGATCTTGGTCTGATTTGAGCCAAACTTTGATGATGATGATCTGGGGTCAGGATCTGCCTCGTGGTAGCTTGGATCCTCCAGATTTGCAACGGATGGTCCAGATCAAGCTAATCTTTGAATGGATGATCTAGAGCCCTCCAAGCTTGATCAAACGGTTGATTGAGCTCTGATTGTGATGAAACCTTCAGATCTTGATCAAGGTGCTTGATCAACCCTAGCCCTAGCTCGGATTGCTTCAGATCATCCCGGATGGCTCAGATCTAGCCGCTCTTGAATCGGACGGCCTAGATTTAATCGTAATCTTGATAATCAGATCCGGTCACTTCCGACTCGAGTTTGACCCAATATGCTCTAGGTCCTTGAACCTTTGATGCCTACAAAAATAAATCAAGAATTTAGTGGCCAAAATAATCTAAAAATTTGCATATTTGCATTTAAGTCCAAAATAAAGGAAAGTTCTAAAACCTAGGGCAATTTCACAATTTTGGCAATAAAGACATGAGTCAAACATGGATTTAGCAGCTCAAATGATCAATAAAATAGTATTTATCAATGTTCCATGGTGCTACCCCGATGTGGCGGTTCATTGCCTTCCATATGCCTTGCCCCCATTGCACACATGCGGGTAGCTTCCGCTGTATAAGAAGGGGAGGCAAAGACGTTCGACCACCTTCTGGCTTCGTTGTTTGGTACACCTCGTCTTCGTCTTCTTCTCTAAGAATTCTTTTTAACGTAAGTCTTCTGCCTCCTTCTCGTCTTTTCCCTTAGGAACCATGGAAGGTCATCGAGCGAAGTGGTATGAGTCTGCCTTTTTCAGTGTGAGGTCGGAGGCTCTACAGGTGGCTATTGAGGCCTACGACATTCTGGTCGACATGGCGGTGGTGATCCCTAAAGTAGACCAGACGCCAGTGGAGCCTCCCGTAGGTTTCTTTACCTTCTTTTTGGGACAAGTAGAGTCGGGACACCGCTTCCCCATTCCTCATTTTTTCATGAATGTGGCCTCCTATTTTGATATCCCCCTCCACTAGATGGCTCCCAACGCCTTTGCTTAGATGGGCGGGGCGTACATTATCTTCAAGCTCTTCGACATCCCCCTAACCCCTTTCCTTTTTCATTCATTCTTCGTCCCGATCGGCTCGCGAGGGGCTTTTAGCTTTTCGACGCGTCCCAGCCATAGATTCCTAGGAGGGTTCCCTTCCTCGCACAAAAGAGTGGAAAGAGAAGTTCTTCTTCATCCGACTGCCTACGCAGCCCTTCAGTCCTCTCCGCTAGACGGAGGATCTGTCGACTCCTCCCTCATTAGGGAATTTTCTTCAGAGTCCAGCCTACCAACGCGCCTGGAACATACTCTCTGGCGTGGAGTTCAGTGGCCGGGGTCTGGTGCAGAGTGAGGAGCTCATGTACCGAGCGAGCCTTAGCTCCAAAGTGACCTGGATTAGCCTCAACCTTGGTAAGTTCATCTTATTCAGTAATGCTTGTTAGTTCTAATTGATATCCTCTTGCCTGGTTATTGCAGAGGAATTCATGTTTCCGAGGGCGATACACCGACTTATCAAGTGGGAGGAGACCAACAAGGAGGCTCTGGCCCCTCCCCCCGCCGCTCCTGGTGCGCTCCAACTGAGTCCTCGAAGGGGGCTGCTGAATCGTCTAGTGGGTTTGCCTCGCCAGGACAAGCAGAGGCTACTATTGCGCCTCTACCATTTGCGGATTGGGGGACTTCCGATCCGTCGATTGACCCGAAGGTGGGAATCCCTTCAGAGGATGACCCGCCCACGGCTGCTGTCCATCCGGAGGGGGTCACCGAGGAGTCATCGCCTCCTACTGCCCCCTCAACAGCCTAATTCTCTGGTCGGCAGAAGAGGAAGGTTCCAGAAGGCTCAGGCCCTAGATAGAAAAGGCTACAGTCTAGTGGCTCCAACACCCTTCCATCTATCCCTGAGGAGGATGTTCCACCTTCTGATGGTAGGGAAGCTATTCCCCTCTCACCACTTTTCCTGTTGACAGCCACTCCGGAGGCAGGTGGTCAGGCCTCCGACTCTTCTTTGGTTGACCCTGCCGATGTCACTAAGGATAAGAAAGCATTGTCCTCCTAATATCGAATGCAGCTTGACTGCCTTCAAAAAAGGCTAGATGTGGCATTGGAGGCTTCCATGCAATCTTTCCCTCCGGTATAGTTGAAGGAGGTCCCTGCCGAGGGCCTTTTTTCCAAGGGGACTTCCAGCTCTGAGGAGAGCGACGTCGGCCCTTCTGCACCATGATAAGTACCATTTTATTGATTATTTTGGTTGCTAAAATCCAAGTTTGACCCATATTTTTCTTGCTTAATTGTGAATTTACCCTAGGTTCTAGAAATTATTGCTATTTTGGACTTAATTGCAAATTTATACATATTTGGATTATTTGGCAACTGAAGTTTTGATCTATTTTTGCAGGCTTGAAAAGATCATGGACCTAGGGCATACTGGGTCAAACTTGAGTCGGAAGTGAACCCGGATCGAGTTATCAAGCTTTGGATTAATCTGGGCCGTCCGATTCAAAAGCGGCTAGATCTGAGCCATCTGGGACCATCTGAAGCAATCCAAGCTAGGGTTAGGGTTGATCAAGCACTCTGATCAAGATCTGAAGGTTTCATCCCAATCAGAGCTCATTCAACCGTTGGATCAAGCTCAGAGGGTTCTAGATCGTCCATTCAATGACTAGGTTGATCTGGGCCATCCGTTGCAAATCTGGAGGATCCGAGCTACCACAAGGCAGATCCTGACCCTTGATCAATATCATCAAAGTTTGGTTCAGATCGGATGAAGATCAGCCGTTGGATTTCCTCAAATCAATCTGAGTCGTCCGTTGTCAAGTACTTAATCAAAATTCTGCACAGTTTCTTCCTCATCGCGTCTCCGCCGCACTGTTTCTTCCTTCTTCGCGTGTTCTTCATTTTTTCAGCTAAGTTCTTCAATCCAAGGGGCGCGACCATCTCAACTCTTCATTTAGATCAAGTTCGAGGTCACTGGGGAGAGAAATCCGTGGAGGTTTCAGTCGGAATTGGGCAAGAACAGAGCTGAGTGAGGGTTTCCTCAGCTCTACATTTGATTGCTTCGATTTCAGTTTTGTCCAGTCCTACACCAATCCGAGCTATCTGGAGGGGTTCCCTAGATTGCTTGGATCATTCCCACACCTTCAGTTCAATCAGACAAGGCTGAATTGAAGAAATCGATTGGGTTTTCCATCTTGAACAGAGTTTGAGCTCGACTCGACTGCAGATTCAGTTCCCCAGTGAATTGTTGAGCTTACGGGTTCGAGACTTGCCCTTGTGTGACGAACAAGGAGGATTTGAGCTAAGGGAGTGATTGGGGTTTAGTTTACTTGGTCAATTTCTATTGTATTAGCTGTAGTTTTCGAATTCTGCAAGTTTTTCATTTCTAAATTTTTATCAGCTGTAGTTTACCTTTCGAAATTGTTTTCTGCTTAATTAGGTTTCATTCGGCAAGTAGTTAGTTAGTGAACTTGTTTAGTGAACAATTTGTTCTCAATTTCAGTTCATTTCAGAATTTACTTCTTGTGTATCGATTTCCTGAATTTTTCTGCTGCGTATCAGTTCTAGGGCTGCTGCATATCAGTTCTGTCATTTGTATCAAGCTAGCTAAGGTTTTATTTTCTGGAATCTATCTTGCAGCTTGTTGCATCTCCAAAGACCTCGGTATTCATTTATGCTTTTGGTTTCATCTGCATTCCTGCGTATCAGTGTCTATTTCAGCAATTTTCAGTTTAAAGTTCTGTCAGTTTGTTTTGGTTACAATTTCTGAAGTTTGAATCAAATGAACTTTAGTTTTTCTGAATCTTATTGATTATGCATTCGAATTTGGCTTACTTTGAGTTTGTTCTGCCTATGAATTGTTCTGTGTTGGACTTTTCATCCATTATATTACAGCATTCGATTTCTGAAGTTGAACTTAATTTTTGCATTTTGTTTCCAGTGATTCGTATCAATTTATTTCTATAAACACTGCAATTTCATTTCTGAAATTCGAGTCTCATACCTGCCATTGAGTCTGTTCGGCAAACCTCAGTGATTCTCTCTGAAATGGTATCAACTCTTCCTTGCATGCCACTCACAGTTTCTGCTATTGTATCAATTCTGAACTTCTGCGTTTCTGCACTTAAATTCTGTGTATCAGTCTTCTCATTTTAGCATCTGAACTTTGTCTCAAGTAGTTGTTAGTTCTCCTCCTGTGTTCATATATTGCAGCTGGTTTCATTCACAAGATTTAGTATCTATGTCTGCGTTTGTATCAGTTTGTTTACATCGAATTCTAATTCTGTTATTCAGTGTTCAATTCTACAACTCAATTCATTTCTGCAATTTTTAGTTGTAGCTGTTGAAGTTCGGATCAGTGAAGCTTTGCATTGGAACTTTATGGCAATTGAAATCAGTTTTCTTGTATGATTTTTGCATCCAAATACCTGCGCATCAACTCTGCATCCAGTTGTCTGAATTTCTGCATTCAGATCATGAAGTTCTGCATTCCTTCTTGCCTTTAGTTTGTTTCTAAATTGATTCTGCATTGTGGTTTTCTTCTGAACATTACAATTGCAGTTTGTTCAATTATATTGCATTTAGTTTGCTGTCAAATTTCTGCATTGGAGATATGGTTGAATTTCTGCATTAGCTTCGGCATCAATTTGTTCCTGCCTTGGTCAGTCTTGGGTTTGAAATTGTTTCATTTATCCTTGCAGATAACTTCATTGGAAGCCTAGCTTTCCAAGCTGAATTGATCAGCTACAAATTCCTGCATTTAATTTCAATTTTTGGCACATCAGTTTTTTCTCATTGTGGTATCAAGTTGTTGCTTGCATTTAGAGTCAAGTTAGGTTTCGGCAGTGACTTTAGTGATTTGTTTAAGATTGCTTAACATTGTTTGGATTCATTTACTCTGTATTTGACTTGCACTTAATATCAGATTGTTTACCAGATTGTTTTCCATTACGTTTCCATTTCTAATTGAAACCAAAACCCAGATTGTACTTGAAATCCAAAATATCAACGACACATAAACTCAAGCTCGAATCAAACATCATCAACTAGCCCTAGGAAAAATACGACCTGTGGCCCCTTTACTACGTTTTCATACTTTGATTGCAAAAAGGGTTTCCAGCTTTTCACACATCTAAATTTTGAGACCCACTTTCGTGACACCTATCCCGGGTCCATCAAAATTTTTGGCGCCGTTGCCGGGGAAGCAACTAGTTGATTTGTTTGATTTTTGCTTGTGTGCTTATGGGCATATCATTTGATTCTATTTTCTTTTGCTTTATCTTTTGTATACGGGTACTGTTATTTTTCTTGTTTGTTTTGTGATAGGACTGCCAATTCAAAATGTTCTCATCTACTTACCAGCAGCCGTGTCCACAATTTCAGCAGAACCAACCTTTCAATCAGCCACCAAATCAACAATTTCAGCAGCCCTATTCGAATTTCCAGCAAGCAAATCAGTTTTTTCAGCCTAATTGTCAGTCAAGTCAGCCTTTCCAAAATTTCAGCCAAATCAACCAATTTTCCAACAAATTCAGAATGGGCAGCCACAATTTTCAGTTTTTGAGCAACCAATTCAGCAATTCCAGCCCCAATTTTAGCCACCTTATCAACAAGATCAATCACTTTTTCAAGGAATTCAGCAAGGGTGTTTAGATAATCTGAATTTTCAGCAACCACCCTTCCATCAAGTTCAACCAAACCAAGGATTTCAGCATCTTAACCTAAATTTCCAGCAGCCTTATTTAAGTTTTTAGCATGGAAATAATCAATTTCAGCCTCAACCTCAGCCATGGCAGCAAGAATTTCAACCCATACAGAATTTTCAACAACCTATTCAACATTTACAGTCATACGATCAAAATTTTCAATTTCAAAACCAGAATTTTCAGTCTCAACCATTTCAGCCTTTCCATCAACAATGTCAACCTCAAACTCAGGATTTCCAGGGCTACAATTCTCAACAAATTCAACCATCATTCCAGCCCAATTTTCAGCAGTTAATCAGCCCATTCAACCATTTGAGCAGCCCCAACAGCTAGAATTTCAGAATTCACAGCCTAATCAAGGAGATTTTGAACAAAGAGTTAAGGAGATCATGCAACAAATCATACAAAGTCAACAAGCAACAATTGATCATATGAATCAAGAGCAACAAAGGCTTCAAAACATGCAAGATCAATTGAATCAGATAAAAGCCCAAAGATCAGAACAATTATCTTCTCAAGCTGCTCTTAATTCTGAGGGGTATGATGGTGATTTAACTTTGGGAAATGAAGAGGTTGTGTCAAGTTTAAACACTCCAGATGCCGAATTTCCTGAAAAATTTCCAGCATCCCATTTTCCCATTCAAAACAGCCTCGGAGTTGATTTTTTATCAGTTCAAGGTGACCCTAGTGCATGACCAAGTCCTTCTTCAAGTGATCTTGCAAATTTGGTGGAAGAAGAAGAAGAAAACATCAGAAATAGGGCACCTACAGCATGCATTCCTCCTGAAGATCTTGATCAAAATTCATTTCCAAACTTTTCAGCTCAAGAAGAAGATTTTGAAGCACTACAGGACCCTTCTCATCTTTTATTTTGTGATGATAGTATTATTGATGGTTCTAATTTTTCTGATATTGTTGTTGCAGATATTACAGAAGGAGCATGCATAGGAGATGATTCTACAGGTGTAGGGGATTGCACTAAGCCCCAGGGACCACCAGCAGTGATGGATACATTAGAAGATTCAGCAGATGAACCAGAAAGTGTAGGGACTTGCATGGTGGAAGCAAGAACCCAATTAGGATCACCTATTTTAGTTGATTGTCCACCAGAACCTGAACCTGAAGAGGAGATTGCACATTACCAGGAGGAGGTCATAGTTACATCTATTCTTGTAGAACCTCCAGGTATTTTTCAGCATGATCAGGTAAGTCTTCTTCCTATTTTTTCTGAAAATTGCATAAAGGTTCCTCAAACAGAGTTTAGTGGTTGTGATACACTTAGGGATGCATGTTTTGTAGAATTTGATTGTGAAAAATCCCTAGAGGTACCTAATGTGGAATTTGTTGAAAGTGAAGCATGTTGGGATACATATCATGAAAATGCTGATAGTAAAAAAAATTTAAAAGTGCCTAGAATTGATGTTGATTGTTGTGATGAGTCTTTTGATATATCTTATGCTGAAAATAATTGTGAAAAATTCATTGAGGCACCTAAAATTGATTTCATTGGTTGTAATACATTGCTTGATACATCCTTGGTGGAAAATAATTGTGAAATTTCTATTGAAGTGCTAAAAATTGATTTCATTATTTGTGATGAGTTTCTGGATGCAAATTTCGTAGGAAATAATTGTGAAAAATTTATTGAGGCACCAAGAATTGATTTCATTGGATATGATGCAGTTTTGGATACATTTCATGCAGAGACTGATATTATTTTATTTCCTTCGTACCCTGCACGCTTGAGAGAGGTATTACATTGTTTTGCAAGGTTTAGAAGACTTTTGGAGTGGGTGCTCCAACTGAACAGACTCCAACCTCCTGGAAGAACTTTTAAAAGGCATAAAAATGGAGGAGATTATTTTACTTTAATTCAAAGCACTCCACCTCTTGCATGGATCTTGTACTTAAATCGCCTTCGGCCACCCGAACAATTTTTTGTAAAGTCCAAGTGTGGGGGAGACATGCACCGTGACATAGATCAAATGAAGGACGATCTCTCAACCACCCATGTTCCTCCACTACCACGATGGAGGTTACTTCTTAATAGACTCCGTCCACCAGAAACAAAGGGGAGTTTGTTCTTTCTTGCATTTTCCTTCATTGCATTTTTAACTTTTAAATTGAGTCCTTGCTAATAAATGCGTAAGTAGAGTAGAATGACTAGGAGTCATTGTAGATACCATTTTAGTTTCCTTGGAAATTTGTTTCTTGCATGATTAGGAATAAATGTATCCCTCTAGGTTATCTTCATGTCATTTTAGAATCTCTTGAAAATAAATTAAATCTGGTTGTTAAAACTTAAGGTTTGAACTCATGGATGAATTCTTGGATGCTTGAATACTATTTAGCTTTAGATTCTTAATTGATGATTTGAGATGAATCATTTGCACCTAGTGAGACTTAGCCTTATTTTTGTGATACACATATGTTATTGTACTCTAGAACTTGCTTAGGTTCTTTCAAACCATATTTTAATGATTGGATCACATCTATAGAGGCTAATTAATTTGTTTCCCTCTCCATACCAATTTTTGGCAATTATCATGTTCATTCCATTTTTCTTTATTATTTCCTACTCTTACCCTTACTTTTCCATGGATTTGTTTGTTTGGGATGTTTCTTAATGCTTCTTTGCCCGAGACAGACAAAGATTTAAGTATGGGGGAGTGACTAGTGTTTTGGAAAGATTGGTATCAAAGAGGCATTTCATGTCAAGAAAAAAAAAATTTTTAGGTTCATTTGTGAGGTTGACTCAAAAAGGTGCCAAGTGAGTTGAATACTTTGAAGATTCAAGTGGCAAGCAATGGACCAAAGACAAAATCTATGCCATTTTAAAAGAAAATTATGAGACAAAAGTGGAAAAGAAGTGGTCAAGAGATTGAATCCAAAAGCAAAGAATTCAAAGAAGAAAAAAAATTTTGTTTCGGTATCACTTGATTGCAATGGGCACAGTTTAGTATCTATTTCAAACTGCAATTTTGATTTTGGAAATCAGTGATGCAGTGCCAAAATCAAGTGAAGCATTAATGAAGGAAATTCTGCATGAAGGAAAAAAAAATTCTACAATGAAGACAAATAGGGCACGCAAAAGCAAAGTGTGCCAAAGTGAAAGAGAGTTGAATTGTAGCTTCACTTGGCTGTAAAATCAGAACCATTGTGAGAAATCTGAAATGCAGCTGTGCAAGGTTTGCTAGCAATTGAAGACAACAGTGAGTATCAAGCACATTAACAGAAAAAAATCAGTGAGAGTGCTAGAACTAAGGATGTGTCTCCATGAAGCAGTTTCGACACAGTTGGTATCAATCTCAAACTGAATTTGGGTTTGGAAATTAGTAATGCAGTGCTGAATTGACACAGAATTTGCAGAGTGATCTTAATTGGACTAAACTGTTTGGGAGCAGAATTTGAACTGCTGAAGGAAATCAGCAGTGAAGTGCTATTGAAGGAATTGTAGTGCAGTGCCAAAATACCAAGTGAGCATTTTATTCTTCACTCTCCATTCGATGCAAGCTTCTATGGATGTTAAGAGTGATTTACAAGGAATCTGACGTGGGGCAGAAACATTGAAACAGAAAAAAAAAGAAGTGATGGAAGTGTGCAAATTTGAAGAGAATGTGTATCAAGAGTGATTTACTAATTGCATTTGATGTGTCAAACTCTGATACTAACTGGTCCGAAGTGTCCAAATGAGATTGCATGGAAGAGTGAACAAGGAGAAGTTGCAACAAAATCATGGAATCAGTAGTGAACAGAAAAAAAATAGAAAAAAAAGAAGAACAAAGAGTCAAATGACACGCAATTGAAGTGGCACCATGAAATCAAGTGAAGTTTTTCTCATCCAAATTAAAGCTTTATTCCATTTCATTTCTGACTTTACAAGAAAGAAAGAAAGAAAGAAGAAAAAGAAGAATGAGAAAAGAGAAGCAAGCAAAGTTGGCACGCAATAGCACAAATTGGCATATTTGAACAAATGGGTTTTCTTCATCCAAATCAAAGGCATTATTCAAATTCTTACTCCACCATATTTTGATATCACTAGAGGACTGTAAAGATGGGGCAAAGCACATTGGAAACATTTTTAAGCAACCAAATCTCCCACTTTATCATTTTTTTCATTTTCTTGGTTTTTACTCCATTTCTTACCATTTTTCATGTTTTCATTTGTTTTTGTAGATGTTGATCCTAATCATGAATGATGATGGAGATTAGATAACAAGTAAGCCTATGGTAGTGCAAAAAGCATGTGGGTTTGAGTGAGCTCCACTTCCATCATCAACTTAGAACTTAAGAAGAGAGCCACCCAAAATTTTCCTTGAAAGGCTAGTGAGTTAAATTCATCTCAATGACTCATGAAAGATGAAAAGGCTAAGTTGTTGATTTAAGGACAAGATACTAGTCCATAGAGCTTAGATTTTTGAGAATTGACAACCTTAGGTAATTTCTTTTCATTTGCTTCTAATTATGCTTAAGAAAATATAAGGGATACATACTTAGTGGTTTCGCGAGACGCTCAAGCTTAAGTGTGGGGGAGTTGATAAGTACCATTTTATTGATTATTTTAGTTGGTAAAATCTAAGTTTGACACATATTTTTCTTGCTTAATTGTGAATTTACCCTAGGTTCTAGAAATTATTGCTATTTTGGACTTAATAGTAAATTTGTACATATTTGGATTATTTGACCACTGAATTTTTAATCTATTTTTGCAGGCTTGAAAAGATCATGGACCTAGGGCATACTGGGTCAACCTTGAGTCGAAAGTGGACCCGGATCGAGTTATCAAGCTTTGGATTAATCTGGGTCGTCCGATTCAAAAGCGGCTAGATCTGAGCCATCTGGGACCATCTGAAGCAATCCAAGCTAGGGTTAGGGTTGATCAAGCACTCTGATCAAGATCTGAATGTTTCATCCCAATCAGAGCTCATTCAACCGTTGGATCAAGCTCAGAGGGTTCTAGATCGTCCATTCAAAGACTAGGTTGTTCTGGGTCATTCGTAGCAAATCTGGAGGATCCGAGCTACCACGAGGCAGATCCTGACCCTTGATCAACATCATCAAAGTTTGGTTCAGATCGGATGAAGATCAGCCGTTGGATTTCCTCAAATCAATCTGAGTCGTCCGTTGTCAAGTACTTAATCAAAATTCTGCCCAGTTTCTTCCTCGTCGCGCCTCCGCCGCACTATTTCTTCCTTCTTCACGTGTTCTTCATTTTTTCAGCTAAGTTCTTCAATCCAAGGGGCGCGACCACCTCAACTCTTCATTTAGATCAAGTTCGAGGTCACTAGGGAGAGCAATCCGTGGAGGTTTCAGCTCGGAATTGGGCAAGAACAGAGCTGAGTGAGGGTTTCCTCAACTCTGCATTTGATTGCTTCGATTTCAGTTTTGTCCAGTCCTACACCAATCCGAGCTATCTGGAGGGGTCCCTAGATTGCTTAGATCATTCCCGCACCTTCAGTTCAATCAGACAAGGCTGAATTGAAGAAATCGATTGGGTTTTCCATCTTGAACAGAGTTTGAGCTCGACTCGACTGCAGATTCAGTTCCCCAGTGAATTGATGAGCTTACGGGTTCGAGGCTTGCCCTTGTGTGACGAACAAGGAGGATTTGAGCTAAGGGAGTGATTGGGGTTTAGTTTACTTGGTCAATTTCTATTGTATTAGCTGTAGTTTTCGAATTCTTCAAGTGTTTCATTTCTGAATTTTTATCAGCTGTAGTTTACCTTTCGAAATTGTTTTTTGCTTAATTAGGTTTCATTCAGCAAGTAGTTAGTTAGTGAACTTGTTTAGTGAACAATTTGTTCTCAATTTCAGTTCATTTCAGAATTTACTTCTTGTGTATCGATTTCCTGAATTTTTCTGCTGCGTATCAGTTCTAGGGCTGCTGCGTATCAGTTCTGTCATTTGTCTCAAGCTAGCTAAGGTTTTATTTTCTAGAATCTATCTTGCAGCTTGTTGCATCTCCAAAGACCTCGGTATTCATTTATGCATTTGGTTTCATCTGCATTCCTGCGTATCAGTGTCTATTTCAGCAATTTTCAGTTTAAAGTTCTGTCAGTTTATTTTGGTTACAGTTTCTGAAGTTTGAATCAAATGAACTTTAGTTTTTCCGAATCTTATTGATTATGCATTCGAATTTGGCTTGCTTTGAGTTTGTTCTGCCTATGAATTGTACTGCCATTTCTGCACACCACCTCTGCCTTAAACGTTTTTGAATTGTTTGTCAGCTTCAATTCTGTAATTCTGAATTCATTACTTCTGAAGCTAGTTTCAAGTATTGGATTTCAGTGCTTGTTGGACTTTTCATCCATTATGTTGTAGCATTCGATTTCTGAAGTTGAACTTAATTTCTGCATTTTGTTTCCAGTGATTCGTATCAGTTTATTTCTGCAAACACTGCAATTTCATTTCTGAAATTCGAGTCCCATACCTGCCATTGAGTCAGTTCGGCAAACCTCAGTGATTCTCTCTGAAATGGTATCAACTCTTCCTTGCGTGCCACTCACAGTTTCTGCTATTGTATCAATTCTGAACTTCTGCGTTTCTGCATTTAAATTCTGCGTATCAGTCTTCTCCTCCTGTGTTCATATATTGCAGCTGGTTTCATTCACAAGATTTAGTTTCTATGTCTGTGTTTGTATCAGTTTGTTTACATCGAATTCTAATTCTGTTATTCAGTGTTCAATTCTGCAACTCAATTCATTTCTGCAATTTTTAGTTGTAGCTGTTGAAGTTTGGATCAGTGAAGCTTTGCATTGGAACTTTATGGCAATTGAAATCAGTTTTCTTGTATGATTTTTCATCCAAATACCTGCGCATCAACTCTGCATCCAGTTGTCTGAATTTCTGCATTCAGATCTTGAAGTTCTGCATTCCTTCTTGCCTTTAGTTTGTTTCTAAATTGATTCTGCATTGTGGTTTTCTTCTGAACATTACAATTGCAGTTTGTTCAATTATATTGCATTTAGTTTGCTGTCAAATTTCTGCATTGGAGATATGGTTGAATTTCTGTTGTAGCTTCGGCATCAGTTTGTTCCTGCCTTGGTCAGTCTCGGGTTTGAAATTGTTTCATTTATCCTTGCAGATAACTTCATTGGAAGCCTAGCTTTCCAAGCTGAATTGATCAGCTACAAATTCCTGCATTTAATTTCAATTTTTGGCACATCAGTTTTTTCTCATTGTGGTATCAAGTTGTTGCTTGCATTTAGAGTCAAGTTAGGTTTCGGCAGTGACTTTAGTGATTTGTTTTAGATTGCTTAACATTGTTTGGATTCATTTACTCTGTATTTGACTTGCACTTAATATCATATTGTTTACCAGATTGTTTTCCATTACGTTTCCATTTCTAATTGAAACCAAAACCCAGATTGTACTTGAAACCCAAAATATCAACGACACATAAACTCAAGCTCGAATCAAACATCATCAACTAGCCCTAGGAAAAATATGACCTGTGGCCCCTTTACTACGTTTTCATACTTTGATTGCAAAAAGGGTTTTCAGCTTTTCACACATCTAAATTTTGAGACCCACTTTCGTGACACCTATCCCGGGTCCATCACACCACCACCTGGAGCTCCTACCATCCAGTTGCTTCTCCCGCGCAGGGGCTTATTGCTTTCAGAGAGTCAGGTTGACCCCTCGAGATCTAAAGGGGGCAAGCCGTGCAAGTCTCTGCGGGGCCTCTTACCACCCTCCGTGAGCCCCTTTTGAAGGTGCGTGTTCCAGGTACATAAGTTATTTTCTTGTATGCTCTATAATTCCTTAGTGCAATGATAGGCGGCTAAAGACTACCTGACAGCCGGCCATGGCTTGTACGCCTAGCCAGAGATTGAGGTCTTGACCCGCTGGGCACTGAGAGCAGAGGCCGCAGCTGACCGCGAGCACAGAGTGGGACTTATGCAAGCAGAGGTCTGCAGAGCTCTCCGTGCGAAGGTGGAGCATCAGCTGGACACCTTGGTGACCATGGAGTCCTCTCTCTAGAGTTCCAGGCACCGGGAACGCCTGGTGTCCGAGAGGGATGTGGCTGTCACCAACGACCTACTTCGGGTGACTCAGGAGCGGGATCAGCTCCAAGTGAAAGAGAAGTTGTCGAGGGATATCCGCCTTCTGGAGGTTTCAGTCGGGAGATCAGCTGAACGTGTCAAAGACCAAGCGCGCCAGCTCGCCCAGAAGGAGTCCAACCTCATGATGGCGACTGATCGCCTGTCTGACCTCGAGGAAGATCTGGTTCAGGCACGGTCGGAAGTGTGGGCCATCTCGGACAGACTCAAGGAGGCTCTGGCAGACCAAGACAAAATGGCTGCTGAGATAGAGCAGCTAAAGCGAGCCAAGGAGGCTGCTGAGGCTGACGTGCGCAACTCTCGGGTTGCTGAGGCTTCCCGTATTAAAGAGGTCGAGGCAGACTTCAAGGCTAAGTACTTGGAGTCGGATGAATTTGCCGATATCATTGTCGTCCAGGTAATGAAGCGCTTGAAGCAAGACTTTCACGAGGTCATCGACCAGCTGAAGAAGGCCCGGCTTTTGCCTCCGGATGCCGACCTGGGCTTCATGAGCATCGACCGAGTTTGGGAAGAGCTCCCGCCCGAGGACAAAGAGTTGTAGGGTTATTTGTTACCTGAGAGCTTGGCCCCGATGTACCCCTTTTTGAGTATAATGAAAATATTTCTTTATCCGATTGTCCTCAATATGCTTTTGTGTTGGTCTCCTTATAATGTTTGCCTTCGTCGGGAGGACCGAGAGTGCAGCAGGATCGGTGTTTCTTTCTGACTATAGGAGCCAGATTGTCGATTAACCTTTTTGAAAAATAGACATTCCCTCTCAGCCCCGGGAGTAAGGGAGTCAGGGAGCCACTGCTCCTCCCCTGCAATCCCTTGGGTTGGTTCTAGGGACCCAGAACCTCCTGTGATATCATGTGTCTTCTGGGGTTTTTCGGGTTTGATCTTGGGTACGGATCTCCCAAGATAGCCCTGCAAGCCCAACTACCAAGCCCGCGACTACTCTTCTGTGGGGCCCATGTTGACTCCTTTCTCTCTTGAGTGTTTGCAACCTCCGAACCGTCGTCTCCGGATCCTAGGTGATCCATTGAATTGACTCATAAAAGGTTATCAATTCTCAGGTGCCGCAGAGGCATACCAATCGACAGTGATGGAAACGACGCGATGCTTCAGAATCGGCGTCTATTATTGCTCCTGCGATGTGCCCGCATTGAATGCGGATGGGCAGCCCCCTTTATAAAGGTGGAAGACCAACGTGTTCGTTCCCATCCATCTTTCCTTCCCATTCTCATGGACCAGAAAGGAAAAAGAGATTGCAACCTGGAGAGGAACCCGATAAGGGAGGAGGTTCACCGCCCAAAGGGGTGCGAAGCCCCATCTGCCCAGGCTATGTCAGGTGCTCCCAGAATCCCTTATAAGGGGTACAACATTCTGGTACATCTTCCATCGTCACCCCTTCTACCAGGGGTTTCTTGCATCACTAGGGAGCATGGCAGAGATGAGATCGCACCTTTCCCGAGAGAGCATGGAGGAGATGGCACCACAAGTTCACCGGAGAGTCCGGCAAAGATATTACAAGCTTTGCCAGGGAGCATGGCAGTGATGATATCATTTGTTTCACCCAAGAGCATCTCCTGGTGGTTCATCTTCTTCCCCTCCCCAGTTGCACTCCCCCGCCTGATCGCCCGTTTCCCCGAGTTTTGGGCATCGACCATCAGTCGGTCCTAGAGTAGTTTGTCATCCGAGAAGGAGTTGTAGCTTCTGCTCCCCCTTCTCTTCCCTTTATTCCGGGCTGCGTGACCCTGCGGGGATGCTGAAGCGATATGGAAGAACCCGGGCAAAGGAGTGATCTCCTCTACTAGATCCACTGATTGTCTCCCCTATTCTTCGTATTCCTTTGAGATGTCATTGTCAATGTATTTTCTGTAAAGATGAAGGAAAACACTTGTTGTCTCTGTTGTGTAAGCGCTTTGAGCAATAACCAAATATTCTGCTAGTTTTATCATTACTGAGGATGCTTGTTTCATGTCGAGTAGGTTGTGTGTGTTAACCTTCTATCCTCGAGCCTCCTCCAGTTCCTAGGTAGGGGCTGCGTAGATCTTGGTTGGGTATCTGGCGCACCCAGCCCAGACCAAGCCTAAGTACCTCGGGTATTCGCAGCACCGCGAGGTATTAGAGTTTTGATTCTTGGTTGGGCGTCTGTAGCACCCAGACCAAGCCTAAGTACCTCGGGCATCTACAACACCGTGAGGCATTAGGGTTTTGATTTCTTGGTTGGGAGTTCATAGCACCCAGACCAAGCCTAAGTACCCCGATCATCCGCAGCACTGTGAGGTATTAGGGTTTTAGTTTCTTGGTTGGGAATCTGTAGCACCCAGACCAAGCCTATGTACCCCGGGCATCCGCAGCACCGCGAGGTATTAGGGTTTTGGTTTCTTGGTTGGGCATCTGTAGCACCTAGACCAAGGCTAAGTACCTCGGGCATCCACAGCACCGCGAGACATTAGGGTTTTTGTTTCTTGATTGGGCATCCGTAACACCCAGACCAAGCCTAAGTATCCCGGGCATCCGCAGCACCGTGAGGTATTAGGGTTTTTGTTTGACGTAATGGTACTTGTATGACGGCATGTTCCTTTATTTCATGAATTCACTGCAAGGCAGCAAGAACACATAGGCAAATACATAGTATGCGACACACATCTTACCGGGGGTGACCCGGATTGGAGACAGTTGGCCTGTTCTAGCGTTGTGGGCCTTTTGTTCCTGTCCTCCTACGAATGACCACTTACTCTAGTTAGCTTTCTTACGCCCTCGGGTTTTTCCAGGACTCTAATCTAACATTCCCACTGTAGTATCGTCGAGACACCAGTTGATCCCCTTTGACTTCAGCCGCTCGGTCTCCTACCGGGAATTTTATCTTCTGGTGGTAGACAGAGACCACCGCCTGGAAGACACTCAGCGCCGGGCGACCCAAGATGGTGTTGTAGGATGAGGGAGCGTCCACGATCAAGAAGGGTGCCCTCCTGGTCCTCTCGAGCACGTCACTACCCAACGATAGCGATAGGGTGATTTGCCCTATCGGTTGTACTCGATACCCGGTGAAGCCGAACAGCGGGGTCGAGACCGGAAGTAGTTCATCGTCGTCGATCTGCATCTGATCCAGAGCAGTCTTATACAAGATGTTCATGAACTTCCTGTATCCATGAAGATGCACTTGACCTCATAATTGGCGATGCTGGCAAGGATCAATAAGGCATCTTCATGGGGAGATCCACCTCTTCCAAGTCTTTGGGGTCAAACGAGATCGTAGGACCATGATCCTGGCTCCAGCTTGTCCCAATTTCATAGTTCTCCAGACGCCGGGTGTTGAACTGCCTGGCCCGATGGGAATCTCCCCCAGTGGGCCCTCCGGAGATAACTCCCACATGTCCAGAGGGCGGACCGCGTGCAGGGGCCTTGCCCTTCCGGGGGTCTCTTTCCAAGGAGTGAGACCTGCGGGGTGCTGGCCCACGGCTCCTTCCCCTTGACCGAGATTGGGACCGGTGTCGGGTCTCGTTTTCTCCCGACTGCCTCTGTTTGGGAGAAAAGCTTCGTCGAGGGGAATTTCGGCGATACCTCGTCTTCTTCCACTTCTTCCGAGGTTTAGGGTCTGCCACTTTACTCAATTTTTTCTTCAAAGCATAACACTCCTCGGCGGAGTGTATCGTACTGTCATGGAAACCGCAGTACTTTATCAGTGGCTCCGGCTGCTCGGTGTCCACTGTCTTGATCAGCTTTCGCCTGCCAGCCCACTGATCCTTCCCCAGGTGAAGGTCTTTTCCTCGGGCTGGGGTCGGGGTTCCCTCCTCTTAGACCGGGTGACGCCTTGAGGGGGGACCCCGGCTGGTTCCTTGCGTCGGGTGAATTGCACCTCCTCCACGTTGACGTGCTTGACCGAACGCCCCAGCAGATCATCGAAGCTGGCGGGTGGCTTCTTCACCAATGATCGGAAAAAATCCTCTTCCGAGAGCCTTTGGGTACAAGCACTGACAAGGATTTCCGACGTGGCACTTGACACATCTTGTGCCACCCGGTTGAACCGCTAGATGTATTCCTTGAGAGACTCTTTCAGTTTCTGCTTGAGAGCGAATAGATTGAGCGTCGTCATTTGATAGCGACGGCTACTGGCGAAGTGGTGGAGGAAAGCGGTTCTAAACTCCATGAAGGAGTTGATAGAACCTGGGGGCAGCCACAGGAACCATCATTGGGCTGCCTCGGATAGGGTGTTCAAGAACACCCCGCACTTCACACCATTTGTGTACTGGTGTAGGAGTGCTACATTTTCAAACTTGCAGACATGATCCTCCGGATCTGTCTTCCCATTGTAATCAGCAATCCCAGGCCCGCGGAACTGCTTCGGCATGAGGTCTTTGACAATCTCAAATGAGAAGAGAGTAGAGGATGCCTTAGGGTAGGCCTTAGGTTCTTCCCTCTTCCCCTATCTATCTTCATATCTCAGCGCACTAGAGGCTATCGAGTTAGCCTTCTCAATGTCTCCGGGAGAGTCT
The DNA here is from genome assembly GCA_024364735.1 of Boesenbergia rotunda. Taxonomy (NCBI): domain Eukaryota; kingdom Viridiplantae; phylum Streptophyta; class Magnoliopsida; order Zingiberales; family Zingiberaceae; genus Boesenbergia; species Boesenbergia rotunda. The sequence continues at coordinate 151,158 of JAGFNQ010000950.1, read as the reverse complement.
CGCTGGTGGTCCAGGGCGGCTCCGGCGCGTCGCCCCAGTGGTGTGACGGATCTTCACGATTGAGGGTGCGAGACAGAGACTCTGAGGATCTCCTCCCGCATAGAAACACATCGCTGTGAGGTGGCGTGTTCGATTTGGTGTTGTTCGAGTGCCTCTTTGATGGCGTTGGCCACCAAGTGATCCAATTCCTCCTTTGTCAGGACAATGGGTTGTCCCACTGGCTCTGCTATCGGTGCTCCTTCTGGTGCTTTACTGGTTTCCCACAGACGACGTCAAACTTGTTCTGGAAGGAATTGACGTCGACGACAAGTCACCAGGGTTCAGCCCACGCGGACGCTGGCACTAGAGGAAGAACTTCACATCCTGCGAGATTAACAAGAGCATTAGGGAAACACGCCGAAGGTTGTCCAGCGGAACCCACTCCGACGCTCAAGTCAGTGCCTCGATGGAGGAGATGAAAAGAAGGCAAGAAGATATGCGTGTAGTAGAGAATGTGTAACCCTTTTACCGGAGAGGTTGGAGTACCTTTTATACCTGCGGCGGCTGACATTATGCGTCTCCACGATCTTTGTCACGTCTCCCGTTTGTCGGTTACAGGATAACCTTTGCAACGGTATACACTGTCATTAAGTTTAGCCCGTTGCGACATTTATGGGTCATGATGACTCCGCGATAATGAATGATGGTTATTCGCAAATCCGAAGAAAGGGGGACCGTTACTTGAGGTTGGATGCTTCTTGGGCTCCGCTTCCATGAGGTGATCCCGGGGTCTTCTGGTCCGGGAGCTCCCGAGCATTCTCTGTCCTGAGATGGTCTTGGGGGCCTGGCTTCCCGAGGTGATTTCGGGAGTGCGTTCTCTGTTTTGAACTCCGAGGTGTGTCTACCCGCGCGGGAGGAGGAGGGATCTCGGGGATCCCCTTCCTGAGAGGGTCTCGGGAGCTCCGGAAAAAGAATCGTTCAGATTCGCTATATTTTATCATACAATTTTTTCAGCCAACGTGCCACACCCTATCAGGTATGTTTATTTCTCACTACTACTCTAGTCCATCTTTATTTTCTAAACCAAATTCTCACTTTAACATGGAAGAAACTAAATCGGAACATGACCAATGGCCTCTGATTGCGTCTCAAACTTGGACCGCAAAGTATTCGTTGGATCCGGTGACAACAAAGAGTGCTCCACCGCAAGTATCTAAATTCTCCCGGTTACTCTCGGATGAGCAACAGCCCGACGGCCGTGACCACGAGCGTCGACAAGCACCCAAACGGAAGATGCGCGAAGAAGGAGAGCGTGTAGCCGTTGGACTTCACTCGCTGAGCCTGCTCGCACACTATCAAGTTGGCTGCGGATCCCAGCAGCGTCAGGTTCCCCGCCACCGTGCTCACCCACGCCAGAATCAGCCACGCCTTCCTTTCTTCTCCGGCAGAGATTCTCGCCGCCGACGCCGCCACCCGAGCTCCGAGCAACAGGACTAATTAAATTTAATTAGCGCGTTAATTTGTGGAGGAGTATGTGGATAATTCGCGGACGATCGAGCTTGGTGTACCTGTCAGTACGTTGGAGGCGATGTTGGAGAGGAAGATGACGACGAGAGCGAGCAGCGCGATTCCACCGGGTTTATCGACCCGAGCGTGAGGCTCTATGAAGTCCCAGAAGGCGCTCGGGATTCCCGTCCGGTTGAAGCCGTCGACGGTGATGAACATCCCGCAGAAGAATATCAATAGCGAGTAGGAGACCTTTTCGAGGCACGGTTGGGCGTCGGTGAAGTCGAGGACGATGAGGACGAGCGCGGCGGTGATCGCCGTCCACGCCATGTTGAATCCCATGAGCAACGCCACCAGCATGCCGACGGTGACTAGGTACACGCACGTCCGCCGCAGGTAGTGCTTCTTGAACCGCTTCACCATGTGTCTCACCCGCTTTCTTCGACCTTGTCTGGCCGCCGCCTCTTCGCCGCCGTCTCCGGCTGCTGCTGCTGCCGGTTCTTGCGGCGGGGTTGAGTTCGCCGCCTCTGTTGACTCGGTCGTCGTTGCGGCGCCCTCTGCCCCCGAGCCTGCTTTGTTTCTCAACGTCTCTGCAATTCAGTGGAGAAATTGAGAACGGATTCGATCAATTGGACGAGAAATGGTCAAATTGTTTGGATTGATTGATGTGTGACGCACCGTTAAGCGATGCATCGCGAGAAAGAGACGCGAGTGTGCCGATCCAGTCGTCGGAATCCACGGAGGTGACGTGGGACATGGTGGCGGGGGAGAAGCGGTGGGAGATGACGTCCTCCTCGTCGATTGGATCCTCGACGTCGTTGTTGTTGTTAACGGACAGTTGGTTGAAGAAGAAGATTAGGAGGATAGCGGCGTTGACGAGGACGCCGAGGAGCATGGCGGGGAGGAGGCCGAGCAAGAACCTTCCGAAGGTGATGCCGCTGAGGGAGGCGATGACAAGGTTTTGGGGGTTGCCGATGGGGGTGGCGGCGGAGCCGACGTTGGCGCTGGAGGCGAGCGCGAGGAGGAAAGGCCGTGGCGGGAGGTTGTTGCTGTTAGCGTTACAAGCCGAGGCGTTACAAGCCTTGATTGTGAACGTTGAAACGTTCACAATCAATGGCATTGAACACCTCCATTGATGGAGGTAGAGGTAACGTCCGATTCTTCCACTATAAAAAGCGTCCGGATTGCAATCCAAAGGCAACGAAAAAAAAAAAGGAACAAGGAGCTTCGAATCGTGAGGGATTTGGCTTGTGAAAGAGAGTGATTAGTCCGTGGGTGGTTGATCGCACGACAGCAAGACAAAGGAGAAGAAACCAAAGGAAGAGGAAAATCAAATCACTGTAAGTTGTTGTATTATGAAATCTAGTAGAATGCAAATCGTTTTCATGCTCAGAAACCATCAGTGGTATCAGAGCAGATTGTAAAAGCATGAAAAAAAAATCGTTTTTTTACCTTTGCGATGAACACCTCCTGTTGTGAATCGCTTGAAATCGCCACTGTTCTTGTCGGCGTTTTCATCCCCTGGCCGACGATCGCTTCACGCGCGGGAGATCACTCCATGGCGTTGGTGATGGCAAGAAAAAATTAGGCTGGGTGGGGAAGAAGAATACGCGAAGAAGAAGATGAAAGGAGGCTGTTTTGGCGTTGGGCGGCGGCTGCGTGCGGATGAGAGGAAGGAGATTAGGTTTCGGGGGTTTTTAAGGAGGATAAGTTGGTTTTTTATAAAAAAAAAAAAACAATTTCCGAAACCTATTCAACACTCTGCAAAACACAAATGCCACGCTGCTGCCCACGGAGGATCGAACCGCCGACCTCCTCTGCGAAGGCAAACATACCCAACCGGTAGCTCTATTCGGTTATTCGTTTAAATTTGGTTCAACTTAATTAAATTAGATTCTAGTTTAGTTTAAAAATGATTAAGTTGGTCAAATCGGTTTTGATTAAACCATTAGTTGATTTAACCAAACCATTTTCACCAAATAATCTGAACTAAACAGACTGGTTTGATCGTTATGTTGAATCTCAAATTTAAATAGGCTTAATTGTAGCTACAAACAAAAGGAAAATTATATGCCTTTATCTATTTGTGTTGTGAATTGAATTGAACCAGTTTTGTTACTGGTTTGTCGGTTTTGTACTGACATTGTGTATTTCAATTCCAGATGCCGAGATTTATTACCACAATGACTCGTCGAGATGTGCGACGGAATCATTTGAGGGAACAGATAGAGGAGATTGACTTCATCCCACACCTAGGCATCCAAGGGCATATAGGAAGGCTTGAACGTCTATTTTGGAAACTCGAACAGGAAGAGTTTCCAGTTCTAGATAACTACCGGATCGGGGCATTGATTAATTCATTGCCAAGGCGTGCTGAAGTAGCTGCAAGAGGTATTTGGGGATGCTACGAAGGACGTATCTCTTATACCGAGTTGCGTAGAGAACTACTTCGCCAGAATTTTTCAGAAGAGGATCTGGAAGATTCTGAAAACGATCTGGAAGAAGATCCTGAAGAATTTGAAGAGGATCCAGAAGATTCTGAGGACGATCTGGAAGAGGATCCTGAAGAATCTGAAGAGAATCCAGAAGATTCTGAGGACAATCTGGAAGAAGATCCTGAAGAATCTGAAAAGGATCCAGAAGATTCTGAGGACGATCTGGAAGAAGATCCTGAAGAATTTGAAGAGGATCCAGAAGATTCTGAGGACGATCTGGAAGAGGATCCTGAAGAATTTGAAGAGGATCTAGAAATAGATCTGATTGAAGAATTCGAGGGGGATCCTGAAGAGATCGAGTGGGATCCAATTGAAATATTTGAGGAAGATCCTGATATTGAAATGATCGAGGAAGATCCTGAAATATTTGAAGAAGATCCGATAGAATCTGTGGAAGATCCCGAGCCTAATCAGATTGGCCAATTAGAAATGAACGAGAGAGTGATAGCCACTGCCATAATATTTTTTATTATGGGAATGATGTCAACTTATCTAGTTCGTTGAATTCTGTCTGTTTGTACCTGCTTATTAAGCCTATTAAATAAAGTTATGTTATGTGTTAACTAACTTGTCAATGATTAGTTCATTTATGTGATTATTTCATATTCAAGATAAATGATTAGTTCATTTATGTGATTAGTTCATATTCAAGATAAATGATTAGTTCATTTAATGGGATGTATGTAATATAATTGATCAATGTTAATTAGATTGGATGATGCGAATGATGAGTGAAAACGTAGTTATCACTTGATTTCGTAATCCAAGTCAAGTTTACATTGAGTCAATCAAAAAATTATGTACATGTGATATACACTGAATTAATGAATAATATGTTTATTTGTGATAGATCATGGCAACCAAGAACATCATAGCTGAACTGAACAAAGGGGAAAAATTGTATGGGGACAACTATAAGATATGGCATCTCAAGATACAATATGTTCTTGAGGAACAAGAAGTTCTGGAGGCTGTAAAACATTTCATGGTTGAACCTGCTGTTGGTTCGACTGCACAGTATAGATTGGATCTCGATGCCTATAGGGCATGGAAGAAAAAGGACTCCACTGCAAAGGGGATATTGATTAGTTCAATGGTAGATGACCTGGTATTTGAGTATGAGCCACTACCATCAGCTCATGCTGTCTGGGTTGCCCTGAAAGAGAGATACAGTGGAGTTAGTGTGAGCAAGCTTCGTCAACTGACAATCAAGTTTGACAGTTGTAAAAAGCGCCCGAATGTAACGATGACCCAACATCTGAGAGAAATGGGTAATATGATTCGGGAGCTTAAGACTGCTGGTCATGAGTTGACCGACGAACAACAGGTTCAAGCAGTTATTCGTTCCCTTCCTGATTCTTGGGAAACAATGAAGCAGAACCTTACTCACAGTGAGAGTATCAGGACTTTCATTGATGTCTCACGCCATATTGAACTGGAGGCGGAGAGAGTAGAATCCGCAAGGATTTCTAAGCAAGCTTTTGTAGCTGAAGGTTCTGGGTCCAAGAATAAGAAAAAATGGTTTAAGAAAGGAAAGGGAAAGGGAAAAGAAGCTGGTGCTACTCCTGTGCAGGACCCAATCAAGAAGAAAGGAAAGAAGAATGGAAAGAAACCTAAGGGCAAGCTTACTTGCTACAACTGTGGCAAGAAGGGCCATTTTGCTCGGGAGTGTACCGAGCCGAAAAAGGTAAATCCATGTTTGTCTTCTTTTCATGAGCTTTATGTTGCTAGTTCAGTGTTGTTAGCTGACTCTTATCCTTTGTGGATTATAGATTCAGGAGCAACGAACCACGTAGCTCGTGATCGAGCTACGTACGTGGAGTACCGTCGCGTACCAGCTAGCAATAAGTGGATATATGTGGGAAACAATGCAAGAATTGAAGTCAAAGGAATTGGCACTTGCAAACTCAACCTTCGTGGTGGGCGTACATTGTTTCTGCATGATGTCCTGTATGCTCCTGAGATTCGACGGAATTTGGTTTCTGTTAATTGTCTTCTTGAATTGGGTTATTGTATGAATTTTTACAGTCGTCGAGTAGAACTTAGAATTGACTCTGTGTTAATTGGATATGGTTTTATATCAAACGGTTTCATGGTTCTTGATGTAGAACCTGATGTTAATTGTGGAAATAATGGTTGTTTTTCAAACATTGCTCTTACTAGTGATGCTGATGTTAATGATGAAATTTGGCACGCTAGATTGGGACATATAGGACAAGAAAGAATGAATAGATTAGCAAGAGAGGGTCTGCTCGGCACTCGTGCTAAAGTTGAGTTGTCTATATGTGAGCACTGTCTTGCTGGAAAAGCAACAAGGAAACCGTTTGGTAAGGCTATTAGGGCTGATTCAACCTTGCAATTGATTCATTCGGATATTTGTGGTCCGATGAACATGAAGGCTAGAAATGGTAGTTCATATTTCATTACATTTATTGATGATTTCACACGTTTTGGTCATGTGTATTTGATTTCTCATAAATCTGAAGCATTAGATTGCTTTAATCGTTATTTGAACGAAGTTGAGAATCAATTGGAACGTAAGGTTAAAACCTTACGCACTGACCGTGGAGGTGAATACTTGTCTGATCAGTTCAAGACAATATGTAATGAGAAAGGGATTATTAGACAGTTAACTATCCCTGGAACTCCACAGCAAAATGGAGTTGCTGAAAGAAGAAATCGAACTCTTCTTGAAATGGTTAGGTCGATGATGGCTCAAGCTAATTTGCCTATTTCCTATTGGGGAGATGCATTATTAGCTGCAACCTACATACTTAACCGGGTGCCTTCTAAATCTGTTCCATCTACTCCATATGAACTTTGGACAGGCAGAAAACCAGATTTGAGTAATCTGAGACCATGGGGGTCAGCTGCTTATATTCATGATAAGACTCACAAATATGGAAAATTAGGACCCAGAGGTAAGAAGTGTATCTTTGTAAGATATTCTGATACTTCTAAGGGTTATGTTTTTATTGGTGAGCAGCAAGATGGAACCATCTCTGAAATTGAGTCAAGAGATGCTACTTTTCTCGAAACTGAGTTCCCAACAAGAGGTGAAGTTGATAAATCAACTCCTCTATTTGCAATAGAGGAGGAGGATACTGTTCCTCCATTAACAGATCAGGAATCTCAGGGAATGCCTGAATCTAGTCAACCTAGTGGGAGTGAATTGCCTATAAGTGAATTAGTTTCTCAACAGTCAAACTTGCGAAGAAGTAATCGTAAGATTATTCCTCGGAGAAGGTTTGACATTGAAAATGAGGCATTAATGATTCTCCCAGTTGACGATGAAGAACCTCGAACGGTTGAGGAAGCATTGAAATGCTCAGTTAGAGAAAAATGGAGAATTGCAATGGATGAAGAAATGGAGTCTATGAGAAAGAATCAGGTTTGGGATTTAGTCGATCTTCCTCCAGGCCGAAGGGCTATTGGGAATAAATGGATTCTCAAAATCAAGAGGAAGGCAGATGGATCGATTAATAAATACAAAGCTCGTCTAGTTGCAAAAGGATATACCCAATTGGAGGGTATTGATTTTGAAGAGACATTTTCCCCTGTTGTGAAGTTTGTGTCAATACGTGTCATTTTAGCTATAGTAGCACATTATGACTTGGAATTACATCAGATGGATGTAAAAACGGCTTTCCTTAATGGTAATCTTGACGAGGAAATCTATATGGTACAACCAGAAGGTTATATTGCTGAAGGCCAAGAGGATAAAGTATGTAGACTTAAAAAGTCTATATATGGGCTAAAGCAAGCGTCGAGACAATGGAACATAAGATTCAATGAAGTCATTTTATCTTATGGTTTCGAAATGATCAATGAGGATCATTGTGTTTACCTAAGAAAGGATAAAGGAAAGTTGGTCATTTTATCATTATATGTTGATGATATGCTAATAGCTGGAAATGACTTAAAGGTTGTGATTGAGGTCAAGTCTTGGCTTTCATCACAATTTGACATAATTGACATGGGAGAAGCTGAGTATATCTTAGGAGTACGGATCATTCGTGATCGATCAAAAAGACTTTTGGGTTTGTCCCAAGAAGCTTATATTACTAAGATACTACAACACTTCAATATGTTTGATTGCAACATTGAACAGACACCTACAGCGAAAGGTGTTGTTTTGAGCAAAAGTATGTCTCCCAAGACTCCTGAAGAGATAGCCGAGATGAAGAAAAGACCATATGCTAGTGCCATTGGTAGTTTGATGTACACTATGTTGTGTACTCGCCCTGATATAAGCTATGCTGTTGGCTTAGTTAGTCGTTTCCAGTCAAACCCAGGATCGAGACACTGGAAAGCGGTAAAAAGGATATTCAGATATCTCAAAGGAACGGCAGATTATTGTCTCTGCTTCCGAGGGTCAAAGTTGAGCTTGAAGGGCTACGCAGATGCAGATTGGGCAGGGGACCTTGACGACAGAAAATCCACATCAGGCTATATTTTTATGCTGAATGGAGGTGCCATTTCATGGAACAGCAAGAAACAGGCTTGTGTAGCACTGTCAACAATGGAGGCTGAGTATGTGGCTTGTGCAGCGGCTGTACAAGAAGCTGTCTGGTTGAGAAGGTTCCTAAAGCATCTGAAGATTGTTGAGGACAGTGGGAGCCCTGTTACATTGTGTTGTGACAATCAAGCTGCCATAGCTTTTTCCAAGGATCCTAAATATCACAGCAAAGGCAAGCATATAGAAATTAAATACAATTTTGTAAGGGATATTGTTGACAAGAAAAAGATAATTCTTGAGTACATCCCTACCCGAGCAATGCTTGCAGATCCTTTTACTAAGCCGTTGACTAAAGAGTCATTTAATGAACATGTGAAGTCTTTGGGACTACGCAAGATGTAACACATTGTAAATGTATTTGTTACATTTTTAATAAATGAAATGTCATGATCTATTCAGTGTAAATGTATTTGTTACATTTGGAAAAAGTCTCGATGAGCATGTTGGCAGGCTGAGATTGGTCCACTCACATGGACAATCGTCTCTATTTGTTGAGTATAAATAGAGGTAAGACCATTACTTATGAGACAGCTTATGTAGTTGTGAATAGAGACATAATCATAAGTTGAGGTCGCCTTGATTTTGTATCAAGATGAGATCATTTATGTAATGATCGAAGTAAATGCACCCACCATTTACTAAACCTGTTTAAAGCCAGATTAGAATTCATAAGTTGAATTCGGATTAGACGTTAGGTATGTCTAGATCGAAATCTGTACGATGTTAGATATTTGAGAAAAACATGCACTCTTTTTTGGTAAAGAGAAAAACATCGTAGCATGTGATTCATACCACATGTGCTGTAGCGACAATAAGGGTAGTAGGAGAAAGGATCCCTGCTTCTCTACTATGTGAGACCCTTGAGATTATCAGTTAATCTCAATCTTACCCTAAGTGACTATTTAGCTGTCTACTTGAAGTTTTAATCAGTGTTTGCTACTTTAGTGTGTGTCCTATTGACTATGGATGATTCGGTCTATGGAGCATAACTAGGAAAGCAACTGATTAGAATGAATAGATTCTAGCTGAAAAGGAAGATTAAAATTGGTTTACATCTGTAATACTTATTCACTGGTCGACCAGTTACATTTTTGTTAAGTACTTAAAAATGTAATTGTGAATAAATGTATTGATTTGAGATGTCGAACATGCTCTTGACATAGATGTCTTATGAGGGATTAGAGATGTTCATATTGATGTAAATATTTAATCTGGGATAAAAGCAAGTTATTGATGTCTCTGATTTGTTCTATAGAGCAGCTAAGTTAAGTGTAACAACTTTCTTAGCATGAATTGCTCAGTGTGCTTGCTGTCGCACGAACCATTTTCCCTGAAGTATGAATTGAATGCTCTCATATGGTCTTTGTGACTTCCTTACATAGTCTTAGTGACTAGATGACCTATATGGATAGAATTGGACGAGTGGGAGATGTTAGCGTTACAAGCCGAGGCGTTACAAGCCTTGATTGTGAACGTTGAAACGTTCACAATCAATGGCATTGAACACCTCCATTGATGGAGGTAGAGGTAACGTCCGATTCTTCCACTATAAAAAGCGTCCGGATTGCAATCCAAAGGCAACGAAAAAAAAAAGGAACAAGGAGCTTCGAATCGTGAGGGATTTGGCTTGTGAAAGAGAGTGATTAGTCCGTGGGTGGTTGATCGCACGACAGCAAGACAAAGGAGAAGAAACCAAAGGAAGAGGAAAATCAAATCACTGTAAGTTGTTGTATTATGAAATCTAGTAGAATGCAAATCGTTTTCATGCTCAGAAACCATCAAGTTTACCACCTGCTTTCTGTACTCCCAGCACAAGAAGTCAACCGAATTGGCATATACGCATCCGCGAAAGAACTCTGGGAAAAATTCCTAGAGTTACACGAAGGGACTTTCGAAGCCAAGCTCACCAAAAGGGACATTCTCCGGAACTAGTTGACCAACCTCCGCATGCAAGAAGGTCAAACAGTAGCGCATTTGCACTCAAAAATAAAAGGTTTGTTAACGGAACTGACGAATCTCGGGGAAGAGGTAAGTAACCAAGATTCACTAAGGTACGCGCTTAATTCGTTTCCGAGAAATTTCGATTGGACGCCTTTTGTTGATTCTTTTTTTATTGCTAAAGATCTTGAGACAACTTCGCTCGAGAATTTATTTTCAACATTTGAACTTCACGAATCGATAATTGTAGGAAATCGAAAGACGAATGGTGTAGCCTTGAACGTGAAAATAACAGTACCAGGATCGGTATCCTCGGATGATGAAGAAGAAGAAGAAAAAGGATACTTGGTAAGGAAATTTAAAAAGTTTGTTAAATCTAATCAATTTTCAAAGTTTCAGGGAAAGTAGAAATCTCTGAAGAGATGAACGGTAAAGTGCTATAATTGTGATGAAGAGGGTCACATTAAAGACAACTGTCCCAAATTAAAGAACAAGAAGAAGAAAAATCAGCTGAAGAAAAAGAAAGCGCTGAAAGCGACATGGGATGACACGTCTTCTGATGAGTCAGAAATCGAGGAGTATGCTGGACTTGCCTTGATGGCGAGTCATCAAGAGGAGGACAACGAAGAGAGATCATCGGAGATGAGTATCAACGAAGGGGGAGAGTCGTCTGACGAAAGCAGCAGCGATGAGGAACCACTAAGCAGCAAATACAACGACATGGTAAGTGAGGTATGTAAATTACTTCCCGACAAACTTTTTTCTGTTTTAAAATCTATTTTGAATAGTTTATGTAAAAAGAGGAGAAAGATATTGAGGTTGAAAAAGGAGTTATCTACATCATGCCCATTAACTATGTTCGATAACTTAAAAAATAAAAATGAAAATCTAGAAAATTTAATTAAGAAATTGGAATTTGATATTACATGCCTACGACAGAAAAAGAATCATTATCCTGAGGGGCTGAACTGGTATCTTAAGAATCACAAGGGCCAACTTAGAAAAATACCAAGAAATTATGTGCCCCCTAAATTTTTAACTAACCCGGTTGATAGTAACCTATTTTGGATTCCTAAATTTGTCTTAAATTAATTTTTATTGCAGATATTGACTAACAATTTTTATTGTGTCATTTTTTTAAAATTCAGTACAATTTTTTGTTACTTAAGAAAAGTTGGTTGTACACTTGAAACTTTTTGAAAATTTTCAAACACTCTTCGAATTTTTATGATTTTTTAGATGAAACCATATTTTTAAATTTTAAGAATTCGAAGGAAAAATAGTTTGACAAGATCCGATTTTTTTTTGATCTATAAATCAAATGTTGACTTTGTCAAACTTATTTCTGAATTTTTTAAGTCCATTTAGAATTAAAAAAATTTAATGAAATTATATTTTTTTTAATTTGAAAAATTCTTGAAAATGCTATTTTTGAAAACTAATTTTTTTTAATCTTTTAAACTTTAGTTAAACACTTCAATTTTTTCAATATGCTAACTTTTTCGTCCCCGATTTATTAGTCCCCGATTTTTGCTGTGATCAAAGGGGGAGAGTAGGCTAGTGTACAGGGGGGATTGTAGATTTGCATTGAAACATCTTTTTCATGCTCAACCTATTTATTTAATTTTACTATTTTTTACTTATTTAGTTTAATCCTAACTGAACCTGGATTGATGCACATCAAAAAGGGGGAGATTGTTGGTGCCCCGGTAAGTTTTAATGTGATCAACCAGGTTAAGTTAAGTCCTGGTATGTTTAATCCCTCTGCTAAGTGTGCAGGAGCTTAGGTACGGAGGAAGTCGAGCGTAAGACGTAGCGGACGAGAAGGATTGTGCGGAAAGTGAGCCGACGGGCTCGGTACAATCCGAGGGACGCGGAAGCTGCGGAAGAGTACGCCGATGGAGCGAGAAGGACACGCGCGGTGTCCAAGGGATGAGAAGCCGGGAGGAAGGACGCTCGAGGGGCGAAAGGCCAGAGTCGGGTTCGGGTGAGCCTAACTCCAGTTGGCCGGAAATCACTCAGAAGACGAAGAACCAAAAGGCTAGTCGCCCGAAAAAGAAAGATTAAATTGTTGCTAAGAGGAATTGAACCCCAGACCTCGAGAGCAGAGGCGGCCAAGCTTACCAGTTGGGATAAAGGTCAGAGACAATTTATTCTTGCCGATATTATTACTTGGGATTACAATAGCAATCTTGAGCACAAGATAAAAATTCCTTTATCTCATAAAGGATAAAGCCTTATCCTTTAATCAGATCTAATGGATGCAAGTTAATCCCATCCAAGATCAACCATCCAGATTACATCCATGGATCAACGGCCAAGAGAAAATTCCTCAACAATCAACAATTCAAATTTATTCTCTTAGGCTATAAATAGGCTTAGAGTTTCAACCTTTTCACATATTCAATCAATTTAATTGTAACCTCTCTAAGTCTTCAGTGCTACAACTGTAAAGGTTTCTCATCCTGATGGAGTTCTGCTTGAGCGTTAACCGCCTTGGAAGCAACGTTCCAGTTGCAACCAAGTTTTTTTTAGACGAGTGTTATCTCCATTATTTTTCATAACCATCTATTCACCCCCTCTCTAGCCGGTCCACCCCATCCAACACCCTAGACATGAGTATATAAAGGGGTTCGACCCCTCAACTCAGGACACCAATTCCGAGATCATTCTAAGCATTCCGAGTGACGATAAAGCGCTAAAGACGAAGCTCTGCGACCAAGGAGGCTCTAGGAGGAAGTGCGCGACACTTCAGAGTTCCAGATCGGCCGAGTCTTCGACCCGTTGTTTGGTTTGAATTTATGTTTCTGCATTTATTTTTCTTAATATTTTGATTGTAAATTGTGCACTGTAAGACGGGGTTCTCCGCCTTCGGAAAGTCTGGAAAGGAGACCATTAGTGGATGGGCGTTTCCCGTGCTTAGGCCTTGGATGTACTGACCCTGGGGGGTTGGGAACCAAGTAAATCCCGTGTGTACAAGTGTCTTCCTTTTTGTTCTTTATTATTTCCACTGCGCACTAACTCTCTGTCTAGAATGATCGAAAGACACGTTTTCCGAAGAATTTTTTAACGAGTCGATATTCACCCCCCCTCTATCGACGGCACCGGGCCTCACATTATTTTGTATTTTTCTTCACTTTAAACCGGGTTACCAAACATAAAAAAGGAGAGATTGTTAGTGTAGGGAGCACTAGATAATCGAATCTGTATTTTGATACTGGCAAAGATTTAAAGTTAAGCCCATGTGATCTGATAGTTGTGTTAAGTGCACGACTTAATAGAAAAGCCCTAGTAGGTCAAGTGGACCAAATACCTAGCAATGAAATTTTATTAGATCAAGAGGACAAGACACTAGGTAGAGGAAGTTCATATGGGTCAGTAGGACTGGACATCTGGCAAGAAGGACTTGATGGGTCATGATGGGTCAGATGACCAGACATCGAGTCAAAGGAATGTTGATGCAGTCTGACCCTGATTGTTATTTTGGTGTTGACAATGATTTAAGTTTTGATTTAAGTTTGGTTGAACGAATTAGGATTAAGTCCTAGTCGGGGACTGGGCACAAAGTCCTAGCTTGGAGGGTCAGGTCCTAGCCTGGAGGGCTAGGTTGGATGAAATCCCGGTGAGTGAAGGCGGGTCCTGGTGAGTGAAGCCAGGTGATGGAAATCCCGGTGAGTGAAGCCGGGTCCTGGTGAGTGAAGCCAGGTGATGGAAATCTCGGTGATTGAAGCCGGATCCTGGTGAGTGAACCCAGGTGATGGAAATCCCGATGAGTGAAGCCGGGTCCTGGTGAGTGAAGCCAGGTGATGAAAATCCCGGTGAGTGAACCTGGGTTCTGGTGAGTGAAGCCAGGTGATGAAAATCCCGGTGAGTGAAGTCGGGTCCTGGTGAGTGAAGCTGTAACGCCCGCCTTTTTCCCACACCTTACGGTGTGGCGAGAGGTGGCGTTACGCTAACATACATAGGGCATAAGAATATCTTAATGCAGCGGAATAATTTTTTTTATTCTTCTTATACACATGCGTTTACCATGCAACTAATACTTGAATCGTCTATACATGCCTAAATTATCATTCATGAACATGGTGACATTGTAACTTAACATATTACCAGCATACATAGCATCATAATTTAAACATTTCATAACTTATTCATAAGCATCATAAGTAGCAAGTAACTTATCCATAAGCATCATAAGTAGTAAGTTATTTCTTAAGCATAACTATCATAAGTTTAGCATAGAACCAAAGGAGGCATTTCAAACATAAGTCATGCGATAAGTGTAAATAGGAGAATCCTTTGCCATGTCACTGCCACACACATGCTCTTGCCCCTCTGCTGCTTCCCTTAGTAACCTCTTGCTTGATCTGCGGTATAAGAAAAAATAAGACTATAAGCACATAGGCTTAATAAGACCCTTTCCTACTCACGAAAATCCATACGTCACATAAACATAAACCTAATTCTTAAACCATATTTATCGTGGCATAATTCTCGACATCACCATAAGCATACGCTTACTTATCATGACATAATTCTTACATGAACATAAGCATAAACATACTTATCATGACATCATTCTTAACATGAACATAAACATACTTATCATGGCATCATTCTTAACATGAACATAAACATAAACATACTTATCATGACATCATTCTTAACATGAATCATAAACATAAACATACTTATCATGACATTATTCTTAACATGAACATAAACATAAGCATACTTATCATAGCATCATTTTTAACATGAACATAAACATAAACATACTTATCATGACATCATTCTTAACATGAACATAAACATACTTATCATGACATCATTCTTAACATGAACATAAACATAAGCATACTTATCATGACATCATTCTTAACATGAATCATAAACATAAACATACTTATCATGGCATCATTCTTAACATGAACATAAACATAAACATACTTATCATGGCATCATTCTTAACATGAACATAAACATAAACATGCTTATCATGGCGTAATGCATAACATGAATGGATGCATGAGTCAATGCATATATCATAAGGATGCTTAATTTGAAAACCATAGTTATAAATACTTAAACATAATCATAACATCATAGGGGTCCCCGGCTTGTACCACATACATACATCATATGCGCGCATCCCTAAGTAAATACGAGGTAGCTAATCTCGGCCTACTAGGGTAAGGACAGCTACGGTAGTCCTAGAACCGAGGCGTTCTTAAGGTGCCCATCCCTGTTGGACAGCTTCGGTAGTCCCAGAACCGTGGACAGCTTCAGTAGTCTAGAACCGGGGCGTTCTTAAGGTTCCCATCCCTTGGACCCTTACTTCGGTCCGGTACAAACCCATTCATAAAAATAAAATACTTCATATGCTTCATCATTCATAGAACATTCTTAGCATAAACATAATCTTGTTTCATGAAACTTGACATAAGAATAGGAACAGCTGCGGTAGTTCCAGAACCGTGGACAGCTACGGTAGTCCAGAACCGAGGCGTTCTTAAGGTGCCCATCCCTTAGCATGACATAAACATACTTGACATTTCATCATTCATACTTAACATCATGATGCCTTAAAGGCATGAACATTCATCATCATTCATTATCTTCATTCATAGGGTATGCCATGCATACATCATTTTGTCTTAGAGCCATGATCATCATTTTCATTCATCATCTTCATTCTTAAACATGACATACGTACATATCATTTATAAGGCATGGCACACATACATATCATTCATAAAACATGACATACATACATAATTAGCATCTTAATTCATAAAGCTTGCATGATCATGGTACATAGGAAAACATGCATAGATCTTTTCATATATGATACATATTCCCTAGGTTCATGGCACATGGTCTAAACATTTATGAATAATCATAGCACATGACCTAATATACAAAGTCATGATACATCTTACATGAAGCTAGGGTTTTGGGTCACATAAAAATTCTTACAACATACTTAATCATATACATACATCCTAGTAAACCATAACAAGTATCTTTGAAAACTTAACCCAACCCAAACCCTAAATTACAAGGTTGGCCGAAAGTTCCATAGGAGATGGCTCCATCATTCAATCAACATGAAAGTTTCCATGAGTAAAAGAAAACTCATACATTACATACAAAATCATAGGGAGCCATTAAACCCCATAATTGGAGCTCACCCTAATTTCCGTGCCCTAGAAATGCTCTTGGCCGAAACCCTAAAGGTCATAATTCCATGGGAAAAATTCATATAACACACAATTAATATCCATTAGATCATAGAGGAAGCATATAAACATGCTTGAAGGGTTGAATTTAAACCTAACCATGGGACATGAAGGGTGGCCGAAACCCTAAAGGACTTTAGGGTGCGACAAACTTTCCCTAAATCATAATCTATACCTTATTTATCATAATAAAACATTAAGGAGCATGAATAAGAGTTTACATCATCCCTAAGCCCCCTTTTAAGCCTTGGTCGAAACCCTAAAGGCCCTACCACATGATTTTCTCAACTTAGATCTTAAACAAAAGTCCAAATCTTGATAACCATCAAAGAAACAATTATACCACAGGTGAGGGGGTCTTACCTTTCTTGATCTTGATTATAAACCTTGAATAGAGAAGCCAAAAAAAATTTCCCTTGACCTTAGACTACCCCTATCCCTTGTAGCCTTGTAGAAAGCCCTTAGATCTTGAAGAAGAGGTCTCCTTGTGAAATTTTTCCAAAGGAGAACCCACCTTGTAGGTTTCGGCTAGGAGAAGAAAGAAGAAGGAAGGAGGAGTTTTGGTGGATGAAGAGACAAATGCTTAAGTGCTAAGTTGTCTCTTCCATTCCTCCCTCTTATATACTAGATGAAGGAGGCAAGTGAAGAGACATGATGCTATGACTCTTCACTTTCTTTAGCCTCAACTAAAATCCCTTCCCTTTTCCACTAGCACTCCCTTGCTAGGTGAATTGGTTAGTACATGCATGATGGTATACTAGGTCCAAGGTTCAACCCTTGGTGCATGCACTTTATTTTTATTTTATATATATTTTTTATTATTTTTGAAAATTTCCCTTAGACCCACCCATAATCATGCTAATATTCCTAATTAAAACCCATTTATATTTATATTAAATTCTACCTAAAATCCACTAATAACCATGGTACTAGAAAAGCCCATATAAGGCCCATTAGTACTTAGCGTCACAATTTAAATGGGAAAATCATGGATAACTAGGCTAAAGTTCGTACTAGTATCTCTAGGTTCCTCAAAAACTATCTAGACATGATCAATATTTTAAAGAAAATATTGAGAAAATTTTTCTGGTCGTTACAGAAGCCAGGTGATGGAAATCCCGGTGAGTGAAGTCGGGTCCTGGTGAGTGAAGCCAGGTGATTGAAATCCTAGTGAGTGAAGCTAGGTTGAAATCCTGGTGAGTGAAGCCGGGTCCCGGTGAGTGAAGCCGGGTGACCGAAACCCTGGTGAGTGAAGCCAGGTCCTAGCTTGAAGGGCTAGGTTGAAGTCCCAGTGAGTGAAACTGGGCATGGCACGAGTCAGAGAAGGGCTGGAGGCTTGTTCTCGTGACTTAGAGTGCATTTGGGCTTGCCTGGATCGGTCTGGTGACCGATCAGGGAGTATGCGTCTCACTCACTGCACAGCTCCTGATCGGTCTGGTGACCGATCAGGGAGCACACAGTGAGTTGAGTTCCCCCGCTGATCAGCTCTTGAACGGTCCGATGATCGATCCAAGACCTAGGATCTGATGTCCACAATTAAAGTTTTCTCACTGTGGTGACCGATCAGGATGGAGTCTGATCGGTCAGGAAGCAGCCTGATCGGTCTGGTGACCGATCAGGGAGCAGCCTGATTGGTCTGGGGACCGATCTGGAGTGTGCAGAAGAATGCTGGATTGGTCTGGGGACCAATCAGGAGTGTGCAGAAGACTGCTGGATCGGTCTGGTGACCGATCAGGGTCCTTCCTGATCGATCTGGTGACCGATCAGGAGCAGAACTTTAATTCAAATACGCTGTCAGATGCTCTGATCGCGAATGTTTTCTTTGCCGATTCTCTGATACATTGCTGATTATGTTTTACATGAGTTGCTAAGCTTCTATTGGAGTGTGCAGGATTTACAGGGATGATTCAAACATTGGAGGAGAGTCAATGGGAGGCTTTCCTTGGAGCAGGTTTGGCTGTTTCCTTGTTTCAGGTCTCAACGGCGTCTGGAGAGTAGCTGGCAACTGACGAAGGCTCAGTTGGAGAGGGTCTTCAGTGGACTGAGTGCTCAAGGAGTCAGGGGGTCAGGCTGTGGCTTCAGTGGATGCTGATGGAGAGCTTGGTGATGGAAGCAGAGGCTTAAGACGAGGCTGGAAGCAGAGGAGCGACAACAAGGAAGACAGAAAAATGAGTGAAGTTTTTGATGTGGGGTTATGCTCTCTGTTGCTTTGTGCTTGAGCGATCTTGTTGCATTCCTGTGAGATCTTTGTGAGTGTTCCTTCTTGTGTGATCTCTTGTACTCAAGTTCAATCATCCGTGAGATCTGTGGAGAGGTTTCTCCATCGAGAAGGAGACTCTATCTTATCCGGTGTTCACCGGGGCTTGATCTGCCGACGATCAAGGGATAGCCCACCTTAAGGGCACGCCAAGGAGTAGGGGCAAGTTATCCCCGAACCTTGTACATCGCTGTGTCGTTTGGTTTGCTTTCTTGGTTTTGATTTCTGTTCTTCATTTCTGTTTCTGCACTTGTGTTGTCTGTTTCCGCTGCTTAACTCTTGAAGTGCAGAAAGTTTTTGAAAGCTCAAGAAAATTGTGTCTGGCTACATTTACCCCCCCCCCCTCTATAGCCATCCAAGTTCTAACAAGGAAGACCTGGTGGGTCAAAGGATAGGATGCTAAGCAAAAGAAACTCAAATAGTGTTGGGGCAATCGACCCAAGAATGATCGGAGAGATCATGGTTTTGATGTGTGTGTTAATATGTTAAAGGTTAGGGTGTTATTTTGTTATTTGATATGTGTGATTGAGTTTGCAGGACTTGGGGAATCACACATGGAGGACATATCCGAGGGACGAGAGCCGAGGGAAGAGAACTCCAAGGGCAAGTTGGGAAGTGGACTTCAAAGGGCACACATGAAGGGTGGCATGGAGGCAAGCCGAGGGCTTGCGTGCGCATCCGAGGGATGATAGCCGGAGGAAGAGGACTTCAATGTTGGTGCAAGTTGCATCAGTGATGTCCTCCTCTAAATGTTTCAATGTTTGACAATATACTTAAGTCAGTGATATATTGAACAAGGGAAGGGTTAGTCAAGCAAGGTGTACCAAAGTAAACGAAAGTCCTAGTTAACTTAGGCACTAAGACCTGGTGAGTGAAGCTGGGCACTAAGACTTAGTGAGTGAAGCTGGGCACTAAGTCCTGGTTCGAGGAATTGGGCACTAAGTCCTGGCCGAGGGTTGGGCACCGAAGACCTGGTTCAGGGAATTGAGCACGAAGTCCTGGCCGAGGGTTAGGCACCTAAGTCCTGGACCTAGGGTTTGGGCATGAAGTCTTGGTCCGAGGGATTGAGCAACTTAGATGAGCGATGACTAAGGACATAAGTAGTGACGGGTCGAGGTTCGGACGTCTCGAGATCCGAGAGTATCGAAGGCTAAATAAAAGTCCACTCGAATGGACTAGGTGGCAACCGTCTCCTAAGAGGAGTAGGTTGAAGGCGCGTTCCCGGGGGTGGGAACTTGCGTCGGTTCGACCTAGGGTTTCGCGGAAACCCGAAGTCAGAACCATTTCCTTAAGGTTAAAATTATCTACTTGTTTGCCTTGTATTTATGTATCTTGTAGGTACCCAAAAGTGAAGACAAAGCAGACAAACAACCAAACAAACAAGGTTGAAACTAAGCTGCTAGGCGCCCCCATCAACTAGGGCACCTCAATGAATGGAGGCAAACTAGGCTTTCATTCAGGCGCCCCCATCAACTAGGGCGCCTCAATGAAAGGAGGCAAACTAGGCTCTTCATTCAGGCGCCCCATATGTTACATGCGCCCTGGTTGAAAGTTATATCTGCTGCTGCGAGTTCGAAGCAGAGATAAGCTTTGACCAAGTTCAATGAGGCGCCTGGGAGGTCCAGGGCGCCCTGGTCAAGAGTCTTATCTGCTACAGCGAGTTTGGCGCGGAGATAAACTTTGACCAAGCCCTATGAGGCGCCCCAGTGATCATAGGTGCCCTAATGAAGACTATAAAAGGGGCTTCGACCCCAAGGCTCAGAACACAACTTCTGAAACCATTCTAAGCTTCCCAAGTGACGACAAAGCGCTAACGACGAAGCTCTGCGACCAGGAGGCTCCAGGAGGAAGTGCGCGACACTTCGGAGGTCCAGATCGGCCGAGTTTCAATCTGTTTGTTCGGTTTGAGTTTACATTCTGCATTTCAATTTATCTATCCTTTTTTGTAACTCTTGCACTGTAAGACGGGGTTCTCCGCCTTCGAAAAGTCCGGAAAGGAGACCATTAATGGATGGGCATTCCCGTGCTTAGGCCTTGGATGTACTGACCCTGGGGGGTCGGGAACCAAGTAAAATCCCGTGTGCAATTTGTGTCGTTCTTTATTTTTCTGCTTTATTTTCTGATGTGCTACTAACTTTGATTAGAACGAATACCGAAAAGTTTATGAAGTTTCTACGAAGATTTTACGATCGATATTCACCCCCCCTCTATCGACGACACCGGTCCAACATTCAAGGGGCAAGCCAAGGGAGCACACTTGAAGACACACGTGAAGGAGAGTCGTTGAGTGAGGGGGAGTGTTTTTGTAAGCTGGCAGTCGACTGGGAGAAAGGCAGTCGACTGCCAGCAAGAGACTCGAACTCACAGTAACATCAGTCGACTGCTCCAGAAGCAGTCGACTAGTAACCCCGAAAATTAGCCGTTGAAGTTAGCCGTTGGCTAGCAATTAAGGTTGGATCAGTCGATTGCCTCAGGGGCAGTTGACTGGTATCGGGCTGGATGACTTTAGGAGTTGTCCTTTACCCTATTTAAAGGGTGACTTTTTGGCATGTCAAAGGTACGATTCTAGGGGTACCTTTGTGCTAATAGTGCTAAAATTCTCCTACTCTTCCTCTCATTCTCAATTCCATCTTGTAAGAGGAAGACGACAACCTTGTAAAGGTTTTCTCCACCTTGAAGGAGGCTTTTCATAGTGGAGATAGTGCGCTCATGTGGATCCTTGGATTAGTCACCTCTCTGAGGTGGATACCAAGTAAACGAAGGTTTTAGCATTGATCTTATTGTTTTTATTGTTTTTCTTGTGTGTTGCTAACCTTCTTGTAGAGAAAATTGAAAGTTTCTATTCACCCCCCTCTAGAAGGTGCCACAATCTAATAAGTGGTATCAGAGCCGGTTCATTTCGGGAGAACTCACCGTCGACCGGAGCATTCAAGAATGGTGTTTCAAGAGGGGTATAATACCGCAAGGCCACCGTTCTTCGACGGCAATGACTTCGCCTATTGGAAAGGTAGGATGAAGTATTACCTCATGAACGATATTGAAAATTAGATGAGTGTTGTAGAAGGATTCGAAGTGCCAAGGAGCGAAGGAGGAGAGCCTCTTCCAATGAGAAATTGGTCAAAAGAAATCATGAGAAAGGCTCAAGCCAATGCAAAGGCCACCATGACGCTTCGATGCGGATTATCAAAAGAACAACTCAACAAGGTGGGGCCTTTCAAAACCGCAAAGGAACTTTGGGAGAAACTCATTGAGCTTAACGAAGGATCAAATGAGTCAAGAAGGGCAAAGAAGGACCTCTTGGTAGCCCAACTACAATCGGTCACAATGAAGGCCAACGAAACGGTAAGCCAATTACATGGAAGAGTCAAAGAAATAATTAACGAACTCCATGTCATTGGTGAAAAGGTTGAAAATCGAGATATTGTAAGGTATGTTCTCCAATCATTCCCTAGGACTACCTTGTGGGCATCAATGGTTGATGCCTACAAAGTTTCGAGGGATCTTTCTTTGGTTAAATTTGATGACATGTTTTGTGAATTCGAATTACATGAGCAAGCTAACATTTCTACTAAAGAGAAAGGTGTAGCATTTGTTGTAGAAAAGGAAAGGAAAAAGAAGAAGGAGAAGAAGAAGGTCGTCTACTCATCATCATCCGACTCGGATGAGTCAAGCACTTCAATGGATAGCGACCAAGAAGCCTACATGGTAAGAAAAATGTGAAGAGTTTTTAAAAGTTTTTCTAACAAATCTTATCGTAGGAATGGTTCAAATAGTAAGAGTAAGGGAAAAGAAATTATTTGCTATAATTGCCACCAAGAGGGGCACATGAAGAATGAGTGCCCCCAATTAAAGAAAAGGGAAGAAAAGAAGGAGGAGAGAAAGAAGGGTGACAAGAAGAAATCCAAGGGAAAAAAGGGTGCCACAAGTCTCAAAGCTACATGGGATGATCCATCTTCATCGGAGGAAGAAGGAGATCATGTGTCACACTTCGCACTAATGAGAGTGGACAATTTGGAGTCATCCGAAGATGAAAAGAGTTCGAGTGATGATGAACAAGGAAGTTCAAGTGAAGGTGAAGGCTCATCATCCGAATCCGATGTATCGGTAAGTGAGGTATATAATTTATCCACCTCCACTCTTGTTAAAATTATTACTAGTACCAATGATAACTTGGCTAAGGCTAGGAGAAAGGTTAAGAAATTGAAAAATGAAGTTTGCATGCTCAAATTAGAATCCATGAAACTTAAGGACAATATGCATATTTCCTCTATTGTTTCAAATGATTCATGTTTAGAAAAGGAAAATAGGGAGCTAAGGGAAAGGTAGAAGACCTCACCAAGGCACTTGAGAAATTTCAAATTGGCTCTAGAAATCTTGACATGATCATAAATAGCCAAAGAGCCGTGTATAACAAGGCCGGTATAAGTTATAGACCCAAAACTAAGGAGGTAGCTTTTGTTTCACTTATGGGTAGGAAGGGTACCTCTAAGAGACAAGGTGTTAAGGGAAATGCAAAGAAGACATGGGTACCAAAGAAATATTTAAATGATGTTTGTGGATCTAACATTTGGGTACCAAAATCTTGTGTTTTCCGTGTTGTTTAGGTGAAGGTGAAAGAAGCCTAAAAAATATGGATAGTGGATAGCGGGTGTTCAAGGCATATGACCGGGGATGTGAGCAAATTCTCTACCATTAGCTATCTAAGAGAAGGAACCGTGTCATTCGAAAATAGTGAGAAACTCAAAATTATAGGTAGGGGCACCATTGAGGTATCTCCTACCATCACAATTCATAAAGTTCTTTTGATTAAGGGTATGGAGTTTAATTTGCTTAGTGTAAGTCAACTTTGTGATGCCGGGTATAGGGTTGAGTTTCATGCTAGAAAGTGTTTAATTAAATAAAATGGCTCTGAAAATATTATGTTAGAAGAATATAGAGAAGCCAACCTTTATTATCTTAATTTTGCTTATACTTCTAACATCTCTCCTAAGTGTTTCATATCTAAAGAAGAAGAAGGATGGTTGTGGCATCAGCGACTTGGACACATTAACATGAAGAATATTGCAAGAGTTGCAAAGGAGTTGGTGAAGGGGCTTCCAATGATCAAGTATGAAAAGAACAGGATGTGTGATGCATGCCAAGTGAGTAAGCAATCAAAATCATCACACAAAGGTAAAACCTTAATTAGCACTTCTTTACCTTTAGAGTTATTACATTTGGATTTATTTGATTGCCATAGTTCTCCATCAATAATAGGAAGTAAATATTGTTTGGTAATAGTATATGACTTTTCTAGATATACATGGGTGTTTTTCATTAAACATAAGGATGATACCTTAGAGATATTTGTAGGTTTTAGTAAGAGGGTTGAAAATGAGAAATACCTCAAAATCAACCGAATTAGGAGTGACCACGGAGGGGAGTTTGAAAATTCAAACTTCTCACAATTTTGTTTAGAAAATGGGTACAAGCATGAATTTTCATACTCAAGGGCCCCTCAACAAAATGGTGTGTTAGAAAGAAGAAATAGAGCCCTACAAGAACAGCTAGGACTATGCTAAATACATATTCTCTACCTAGCTACTTTTGGGCCAAAGCGGTGAATACCGCTTGTTACATCCAAAACTGAGTCCTAATTCATAGGTTTTTAGGGAAAACTCCTTTTGAGTTGTGGAATGAGAGAATTCCACAAATTCACTATTTTAGGATTTTTGGGTGTAAGTTCTACATTTTAAACACTAAGGATGATTTGAGGAAGTTTGAATCTAAAGCGGATGAGGGGATCTTGGTTGGATATTCATCCACTAGTAGGGGGTATGGAGTGTATAACAAAGGGACTAAGGTAATTGAGGAGTCATCCGATGTGGATTTTGATGAGACTTCTAGCACTTACCCTAGGAAATCTTCTATTGATAAGGACATAGAAGAAAGCAACCCCTTACCCAAGAAATTCAAGACCTACACTTGGGGGGCATTGATCAAGGGGGAGAGAGAAGTGCACTAGAAGATGATCATCATGTAATAAATGAGTCCATAATCTCTAGGAACTTAAGGCATCACCAAGATAATCCCATTGACCAAATAGTTGGGGATGTCACTCAAGGAGTGAGAACTAGGTCTTACTTTAGGGAATATAGTAGTCAAATTGCCTTGATTTCCCAACTTGAACTGAAAACTATTGATGAGACATTAGGTGATGTGGATTGGGCCCTAGCCATGCAAGAAGAGTTGAATTAATTTGAAAGAAGTGAGGTATGAGAGTTAGTTCCTAGACCTAATGATTGTACAATTGTCACCACTAGATGAGTCTTTAGGAACCAGCTAGATGATCAAGGAAAGATTACTAGGAATAAGGCTAGGTTGGTTGCAAGGGGGTTTAATCAAGTTGAGGGTCTTGACTATGATGAGACATATGCCCCCATAGCTAGATTAGAGTCCATTAGAATTTTATTAGCATATGTCACTCACATGGGTTTCACACTTCACCAAATAGATGTGAAGTCGGCATTCCTTAATGGGGTCATTAAGGAAGAAGTATATGTAGGATCGATGCACGTGAGAGGGGGGGTGAATCACGTGACTTTTTTAAAAAATTAGAATGCTTCAAAAAGCGTGCACAGCGGAAATGAAAGAAACGAAAAACGAACACACAAACACGAACGATTTTTACTTCGTTCGGAGCCTTCGGCGACTCCTACTCGAAGGCCCAGGTCCCTCGGACCTTTCCGTTGGGCAATCCACTAAAACTCTCTACCGGGAAACCCCGATAGAGTAGGCGAGTACAAAAGAATTGAAAGTGTGACAACCCCACACTTTTAAGTAATTAAATGTAATAAAATATATATTAAAAATTAAATTATTTTTACCGACGTCCGGAGTAGGTCGACTCTTTCGGGGCAGCGGGACGTCGTCGGCTCGAAGTGAAGCGATTCCGGAGCAAGGCGCGAGCGTAGAAGAACTTCGAGGCGTTGGAAGAATGGGTGTCTCAAGAAGAGGGTCGAGGGCCCTTTATATAGGGCTGGGGGCGCCCGGGATGCTCGGGGCGCCCCCCCCCCCCCCCACGTGGCTTTCGATCCGGCGAGCCCTCTGGTCAAGGCTGATCTCTGTTTCTTCGGGATCATCTTTGACTGGGGCGCCCGGAGCGCGCGGGGCGCCCGGATTGACCGGTCAACGCCTATCTCCTTGGCCTCGCGAGGGCGAGCTTCGGCAGCTGGCAGTGAGGTGGCACTGGGGGCGCCCGCAACACGCGGGGCGCCCGAAGCGCGCGGGGCGTTTGCTCGACTGACTTTGGGTTGACTCTGGGGGCGCCCGGAACATCCGGGGCGCCCTGCTCAGCTACTGCCTCACTCCCTTGAGGCTCTCTGAGCTACAGATACTCCTTCCTTTGGTCCTGCATCCAGGGTTAGTCCAAAATACAGTAACACATAGTGTTAGATTGTACAGCCTTAGCTGTCTTGGTTCTGACTTTGGTCTCCGAAATGGAGCCCTAGGTCGAACCGACGCCTACTGTTCCCTCGACCGGGAACGCGTCCTCACTGGTTCGTTCCTCCAGTGACTTACCTCATTTACCTTGTGCAGCTCTACTTGACTTCTTGACCCACCAGGACTTCCTGCCAAGGCTCAACCACCTTGGTCTTCCTGCCAAGTCTCAACCAACTTGGTCTTCAGCCAGTTGTCAGGTCCCGCGGACCCAACTGGACTTCCCGCCAGGACTCAACCATCCTGGACTTCAGCCTGGTATCTGGTTCTAAGTCTTTCATCCCTGCACACTTAGTAAAGAGGTTAAACACTAACAACCCTAACTTTAACCACTTTGTCATACATCAAAACCCGAGTTTGACCGTTAGTGCAAACTGCACCAACAGTATATGTAGAGCAATCACCCGGATTTGAAAACCCAAACTAGCCTAGGCATATCTACAAATTAAGAAAAGCCTTGTATGGATTGAAACAAGCTCCCCGGGCTTGGTATGAAAGGCTTTCTTCATTCTTAGTATCCAAGGGGTTTAGGAGAGGTACAATTGATCCAACTTTATTCCTAAAATCTAAGGATAAGGACATCTTTATGACCCAAGTTTATGTGGATGATATTATCTTTTGGTCAACAAATAGTAAATTTCTCCATGAGTTTATTAAATGTATGGAAAATGAGTTTGAAATGAGTCTTATGGGAGAGTTGACTTTCTTTTTAGGATTACAAGTCAAACAAACAAATGAAGGGATTCATGTGTATCAAACCAAATATGCTAGGGAAATCAGAAATTTGGATTAGAAAATGCTAAGGTAGCATTTACCCCTATAGGATCAAATGTCAAAATAGATAGTGATCTTGAGGGGAAGAGGGTAGATTCAAAGCAATATAGGAGCATGATTGGTAGTTTGTTATACCTAACCGCTAGTAGACCGGATATATTATTTGCGGTAGGTATGTGTGCAAGGTATCAATCATGTGCCAAGGAGTCACACCTAGTGGTAGTAAAGAGAATCTTAAGGTATATTAAAGGTACTCTTAATGTCGGACTTTGGTATCCTAGAACTCTAAATGTTGAACTTTTTGGATACACCGATTCGGATTATGCGGGTTGTAAACTAGATAGAAAGAGTACTAGTGGCGGATGTCAATTTATTGGGTCATCTTTAGTTAGTTGGAGTAGTAGGAAGCAACCATGTGTTGCCTTATCAACAACAACGGAGGCCGAATATGTAACCATGGGTGGTTGTGTGCCTCAACTACTTTAGATCATGCATACCTTAAAGGATTATGAGTTACACTACTCCAAGGTCAAGGTTTTGTGTGATAATGTAAGCACTATTAACTTGACTAAAAATACGGTTCATCATTCTAGAATAAAACACATTGAAGTAAAGCATCACTTCATTAGGGATCATGTGGCAAGGGGTGACATAGAATTATATTATGTTGAGTCAAAGTCAAACCTTGCCGACATATTTACCAAGTCTCTTCCCGAAGCGGAGTTCACATCCTTAAGAAGGGGTCTTGGTATGTGTTTTGTAGAAGTATAGGATGGACCTTGGAGTAATACAATAGCAAGGTGATGCTTGATTCATTAGGATGATACAAATGATTCAATTATGCTTATGGCATATTGTTGGGCTATTAGATGTATCAAATTATTGAAAATATATCAACTATGGGGAAAACAAATATTTAATTAATGGACATCTTGCCCAAAGATCATAGTTGGACATTTTAAATAATTTGAAAATATTTCTGTGATGTATGTGTATGCCATGAGTTTGAACAATGAATGATTTCAAAATTGGATTGGAAATTTGATACAAAGTTAATGTTTTTCAAGAAAATTAAACTTTTATCAAAGAGTCAAACATGTTTAAATTTTTCATGAAGTTATATTTTTCCCTGTTAGAGTATATCATATGGAACATGTTTGCAAATTTTTGTAATTTTTGAAATTTTCTGGAATTTTTGGGGAGTTTCTAAAATTCGGCCCAGAGGTTGAAATTCTGAATGACAGAGTATCAGTCAACTGCCCTCTGTCGTAGTCGATTGATACTCCTAGTTTCAGAATTCTGGGAGTTTTCAGAAATGAGAAGTTCTCTCATTTGATGACATGGGTTAATATTGCTTCGGGCAATCGTTTTGATGGTGTCAAAGGGTGAGAATTGGGAGGTTTAAGTTAGTTTTGTAACTTAGCCTTTGGTTTAACTTTGGTTTATGATGAAAATTGGAAATGGAAAAAGGCATAGGTTAAGGGGGAGGTTACCTCTGGGTTTTTACTATGTCTTATATGTTCAATTGCTATTGGTTTTCCATAACTTAAATATATTGCTACACATCAAAAAGGGGGAGATTGTTGGGGCAATCGACCTAAGAATGATCGGGGAGATCATGGTTTTGATGTGTATGTCAATATGTTTAAGGTTAGGGTGTTATCTTGTTTTTTGATATGTGTGATTGAGTTTGCAGGACTTGGAGAATCACACATGGAGGACATATCCGAGGGATGAGAGTCGAGGGAAGAGAACTCCAAGGGCAAGTCGGGAAGTAGACTTCAAAGGGCACACGTGAAGGGTGGCATGGAGGCAAGCCGAGGGCTTGCGTGCGCATCCGAGGGACGATAGCCGGAGGAAGAAGACTTCAAGGGGCAAGCCAAGGGAGCACACTTGAAAGCACATGTGAAGGAGGGTCGTCGAAGTGAGGAGGAGTGTTTTTGTAAGCTGGGCAGTCGACTGGGAGAATGACAGTCAACTGCCAGCAAGAGACTCGAACTCACAGTAACATTAGTCGACTGCTCCAGGAGCAGTTGACTGGTAACCCCAAAAACTAGCCGTTGGAGTTAGCCATTTGCTAGAAATTAAGACTGGATCAGTCGACTGCCCCAGGGGCAGTCGATTGGTATCGGGCTGGATGACTTTAGGGGTTGTCCGTTATCCTATTTAAAGGGTGACTTTTTGGCACGTCAAAGGTACGATTCTAGGGGGTATCTTTGTGCTGTTAGTGCTAAAATTCTCCTGCTCTTCCTCTCATTCTCAATTCCATCTTGTAAGAGGAAGAGAACAACCTTGTAAAGGTTTTCTCCACCTTGAAGAAGACTTTTCATAGTGGAGATAGTGTGCTCGTGTGAATCCTTGGATTAGTCACCTCTCTGAGGTGGATACCAAGTAAACAAAGGTTTTAGCATTGATCTTATTGTTTTCATTATTTTTCTTATGTTTTGCTAATCTTCTTGTAGAGAAAATCGAAAGTTTCTATTCACCCCCCCTCTAGAAGGCGCCACGATCTAACAAATAGGTTAGTTGGACCTGATGTTTGGCAAGAAGGGTAAGTAAAAGTAATTCTTGGAGAAGATAGGTACTTCTGAAAAGAAGGACAGTGAAGTGGTATCCTCATTGAGGGAACAATCTTAGGCATTGATCCCACTAAGAATCCAGTTCAATTTTCAAAGTCGAGATCAAACATTGATTAATTGTCATACTTAGAACATTAAGATCTTATATTTTACTATATTATGTGTTACCTTTATTTGGTAGAGTTCATACGACCGAATGGTTTGGGTGACCAAATAGTAGGGTTTGGTCAACTGTAAACTAAGGTGGCACAATGATATGACATGGGAGCAGAAGTGTTCATTGTGTTGATGTGGCATCTGAAGTGGATGAGGATAAGTCTCAAGATGCTTACGTGGCAATGGATAGACTTTGGGTTGCCAACGTGTCAAGATGCTCAGTGAAGGATAAACTTCTTGTTGACGTGGTAGTAGATGGGCTTCGTCAAGATAAGGTGGCAATTGGATAGTGACAAAAAGCAAACTCAGCGACGTTTAGGCGATAGTGAATCCCAGTTCAGGTAACTAAAAAACCCAAGTCATGCGACCTAAAAAGCCAAGTTAATTAGCTGAGGAACCAGGATTAAAAAGCTGATGTGATAGGTTCGATCGACCAAAAAGGACATTTAGTCGACCGATAAATCAAATTTGGATCCAGTTATTGAGGCAATCAATAGATTGAACTAGAGGATCAATCGACAGATAAAATCCAATAAAAGAAGGCTCAAACAGAGGGTTCGGGACACCTCTTACACACCTCTCAAGCTCTCGTCATGTGGTAAAGCGTCCATTCCGAGTTGCTATGCTCTCCGACAATAAGCTATTCTCATTGCCAATAATTGTTTTCGTTTCATATCATGCATTCATTTCTAAAAAGGACGGTAAAGTGTTACAGTACCTTTTCCATTTGTAAGAGGTATTCTCTGCCTCCAAAGAGGTTTTCGGAAAGGAAAAATTTAGGGGGCGTTTGGTTTGGGTATTTTTTATTTTTATTTTCTTATTTTTTAGAAAATATTATTTGGTTGGTATTTTCTAACTTTATTTTCTGAAAAAGAAGATGTCATTTTCTAAGAAAATAGAAAATGACAAAATATCGTTGAGGAAAATAGAAAATGCGGTAGAAAATGTGGAAAACGAGAAAATGCGGCGTTTTCCCGCTCCCGCATCTTGTTTTTATTCCTCCTCGAACATTTTCTCGTGCCTTAACTCGCCGCATCACCCTCTGCGCTTGCCTTCATCGCTCGACCCTCTGCCGCTCGCCGCTCGCCGCTCGCCATCTCTTGGAAAAAGTTTGCTGCAGGTTGCTGCTTGCTACCCACTACCATCCACTTACTAAAGAATTTGGATCACACCCTCTTGTAAGCCTACAGCACATGGCCTGTGCTTTCCACGTGGGAGATGGAGTCTCTTCCTCGAGGAATGATCTGGTATTTCTCTACAAACTCGCTTTCGGTGCTTACTCGGAGAGCTATGGCCTGCAAGTTGCTTTAATGGCAGGCCTCCCTAAGCAAGTTGTTGAAACTGCTGCAAGTGCTGCCGAAAACATAAAACAACTCATCAGTCGAAATTTCAAGTCAAGTGAGGCCAGGTCTAAGTTCTCCACCCTGCATGAGGAATGATTGAAATCACTCTGGGATATTTCAAAGCCTAGTGTAAATTTGGGCGATGAAGACATATCTGATACTTTGCTTTGTTTGTGGCACGAATTGAGGAGCTTTTATAAACTGAGGCAGTGGCTTCCGATCATAAAATCTTTTTTTGACATGTATTCGTAGTGAATAGATTTCTGACAAGGCTTCTGAAAGCTTGCATTTTTGTGCATAGATGCAGTTCATTTGTGTTGGAATGTATCGCATAGATTTTTTTTTATCCCTTAGCTAAACTACAGCGCTAAGCAATGCATTTTTTGTTTTTATCGATAACACTAAATGCATTTTTCAATTTTCTTTTCTAGAAAATAGAGTTATAGTATATCATACCAAACGCATTTTTCGTTTTCTAAAAACTAGATCAGAAAATAAAAAACTGAAAATAAAAAATGGAAAATAAAAAATAGAAAAAAAATTCCAAACCAAACGCCCCCTTAGTGTTTGCCTACCATAAGCAATCAATGATCGAATCACAGGCCTTAGAGTAGTAATCTCAAGAGTTGTGAACCAAGTAAAAACTACTTGTGTGATTTTGTGCCTTATTCTTATTTCCATTGCATTCTAACTCTCGAAAAGAATTTAAATGGTAATTTTATGAGTGGTATTCACCCGCCCTCTCCTCCCTCCCTCCCTCCCTCCCTCCCTCCCTCGCTTTCAATGATACTTCACTATCTTCAAGAACTTAAAGAATGCTGGTGGGATTACTTTTTTCATGGAGTGAAAGTTTTTTTTCAAGAAATGAAATAGATGTGTCTAACCTTGATTTTCTATATAAGATCGGTCATTCCTGTCATCAAACTATAGTTAAGTATCATTACCACTTTGATGTTTTTAAAACAGTAATAAATTTCATCTTTATAATGTTAAATACTCGATTCAATAAGTCATTAGTGAAATTTTCTTTCTCTTAATACATTTTTATATCCTAAAAATTCATTTGACTCATTTAACATTGCTGATATTTACAAGCTTGCAACAAAGTTCTATCACGAAGATTTCACATATCAAAACATCATTACTTTGGAGTATAATTTAGTACATTATAAATTTGATCGGATGCAAAAATTGATGGTATAGAATTTCTACACTTGTTGAGTTATATCAGCTATTGAATGATAGTGGATCCTCAATCGTTTAAATTATGTTGATTAAATTAATTCATCTTGTTTTGATATTACTTGTGTCTACCGTCACTATTGAGTAAACCTTTTCAGCAATGAAGTATGTGAAGACGATACTTCACAATAAAATGGAGAATAACTTTCTTATTGATTACTTGACGTCATTTTATATTAAACAAGATTTAGATAAGGATATAGATATAAATTATATTATAAATAAATTTTCTGTTTTAAAATCTCATAGTTAAACTATGTAATATCTTTTATTATATATATAATATTATTATATTTTTATAATAATATAATATTAATTACATTAAGTTAAGTGCTCTCAATTTAATTCTTGAAAATCTACACTATTTGAGTTAGAATAATTAAATTTATTATTATGATTTTATTACTCTTCTTTATTATTATAACACACTATTTTCTCACCCCATCCTACACCACATTTTTTTAATCATATTTACTTTTTTTATTGTTTTGCTCTAGAACTATTATTAATTTTATATTCCCATTCATTCTCAAAATTTTCTTATTTCCTTTTGCCATCAAAAATTAATAATAATAACATTAGAATCTAAAATTGGAAGCCAAAATAAAAAAACAAATACCATAATCATAATCCAAAACAAAAATAAAATTCAAAATAAAATAAAAACTAGAAACTAGAATATAAAACTTAGAACTTAGAACAAAATTAGAAATTAAAACACAAATTTCAAAATCCTTAACTCCGAAAAAATAAGAACCCACGATATAAAATTTAAAATCGAGGGTTAGTAATTTAAAACCCCAAACCGTAATCTATAATCCAAAATAATAAAAAACAAAGAATAGAAACTAGAATCTTAAATTAGAAATAAACAATTAAAACTTAAAATCACATAACCTTGAAATTAGAAATCAAAACTAGAACTATTTTTTTTAAAGAAACACAATCTAGAAATAAATCACAAACTCAAGAACTATTAATTAAAACACATATCATAAAATCCTAAACCCATAAAAAAATTAGAAGCAAAATATAAAATTTGAAACCTAGAATGGTAACTAGAAATCAAAAACCAAAACTCATAATCCATAATCCAAAAGACAAAACTTAAAAAAAAAAAATCAGAATAGAAATTAGAACCTTAAAATTAGAAATAAAAAATCAAAATAGAAAAATTAGAATATGAAATCAGAAATAAAAAAAATCAGATTATTGAGAAAGCCTATTTATCCATAATATATAAAAAATATTATTCATGAAATGCAATTAATATACACTTTAGATTAGTTGGCTTTATCTCATATAAAAAGATAAAAAGTAGGAAAAAATTGTTTTCAAATGTAAAGAATAAAAAAGAGAGAAAAATAATATGTCTTCACAATGAATAGATGCAATATCGTATCCCTTTGAGATACAATAATTACTAGGAAAATACTGAATAGATATCCCTGTGAGATCTCAATAATATTACTAAACTAGTACCAACATGGGATTATAACCAAGTTCTTTTTTCTCTAAACTCTAGACCATGATCTCCAATGTCTTTGCAAGAATTATATTTATTACGTCTAAAAGTCTCTTTTTCCATACTAAAATTATAGTCTCCCATAAATTCGATCTTCCAATAATACGTATGACGTCCTTTCTGTTATATATCTTAGGATATATAGTATGAATGGAAAAGAGGTGGAGGGACTTTTAGTCCCACATGGTTACTTTCTCTTGAGTAGAAAGTGATGAGGAGAATAAAAGGGCCCCCTTGAGAGGGAGGGCTTTAGTCCCATATTGGGAGCTTAAGGCAAAATATTTAGTTTATATTGTATCACAAGCATGGTAGTTGTGAACAAATGCTAGGGGAGAGGCTCTCTCTCACGCGTGAGTGCGCAGGGGGGTGCAAATCCAGGGCCCGGATTTGTACTGAACCAAGTGAACTCGTGTGCATGCACGACCCGCGCACGTCGAATGTCGGACCGCTCGGGGCAAAATTTGTCCAAGCAGATGAACCAAAGTTTTGCCGATTGATTTTTTGCTCGAATGTAACTGATGCATTAATTTTGTTTAACGCGAGATCAGTAACCCCCAGACGTTTGGATCTGGTCGGGTAAATGCCATTAAATGACGATTAATTCGTCATTTAATACTGCGAGGTCTGAGCCTATAAAAGGAGGCCGTGACTGAGAGCAAACAGAGACGCACAGGCAGAGACGCAGTGCGAAATTCTTCTCCACTCCACCTTGCTCCCGACCCCGCTGATAACAGTCGGGTACCTCCTCAGTTCGCCACGAGCAACGAGTGCTCCGTTGTGCCCGTGGTCTGCTGTTGTATCCTGAGAGACGGAAGTCCATCTGAGCCTCGAAGCACCGCCGGAGGAGGACGAATCTATTTTAAGGAAACTGCACTGCGCAGGCCTCAGCAACTCCCCGGTCGGGAGACGTCTTACTGCTATTCGGGAGATCCCGGTCGGGAAACTCCACTCGGAAACCTCTCTCGGTCATTCGGGAGCTCACTCGGCCACTCGGAAAAACCTGCTCGGGTCGGGAGATTCCACTCGGACCTCACTCGGCCACTTGGGAGCTCACTCGGCCGCTCGGGAAACTTCATTCGGGAGCTCACTCGGCCGCTCGGGAGATTTCACTCGAATCTCACTCGGCCACTCGGGAAAACCTGCTCGGGTCGGGAGATTCCACTCGGACCTCACTCGGCCACTCGGATCTCACTCGGCAGCTTCGGTTTTTTCAACTCGGCCACTCAACAGAGATAAGTTGAAATTGTTTTGTAATTTCAATTTAGTATAAAATCTCGCAAAAATCCTCCAACACTTTCTTTATTCTTATTATCTATTTCTCTTCCTCTATTCTATCTTCTATTATATTGTAAATTTTAATTTTAATATAATTTTTCTATTTTTCTAAAATAGGATATATATATATATATATATATATATATATATATATATATATATATATATATATATATATATATATATATATATATACCCCATAAATAAAAGTTTAAAAATGGAAACAACCTTAGGAAAAATTTTGGAATAATTTTTTAAAATTTTTGGAAAGATTTGGAATTGAGGAATAATTCTCTAGAATTTTGGAATAATTAGGCACAGATAGGTTAGATACAAATTAATTGAGGAAAAGCTTAAATTTCAATATATATATATATATATATATATATATATATATATATATATATATTATATATATATATATATATATATATATATATATATATATATATATATATATATATACACGATTTTGATATGCTATATATATATACACACGATTTTGATATGCTGCGGATCGCCTGCTACGGACCACGGAGCCTGATTGGTCCCCTGATTGATCAGGAAGTTGCCTGATCGGTCAACCTGATCGATCCTCCGTTACCCAGTGTCGACGGGTTCACCGCTATCTGACGGGTTCACCGTTCCCGACGGGTTCACCGCTACCCCTAGGGTTCACCGCTCACCCCCTGGTTTATAGTTTTGTCCGGGGGCGGCGGCCGAAGGCCACCGTTGGTGTCGAATCCGTGACCGATCAGGCACTGATCGGTCACGGGACTGATCAGACAAGAGCCTAATCGGTCACGGTGACCGATCAGGGCGCTCGGTCCGCACGCGTCCGCAACGCGCGGTCCGCAGCAGATCATTCCTCTATATATATAAATATAAAACTTATATATATATTTATAAGAACCCCCCCCCCCCCCCGGCCCCCACGGTCTCCCGTTCTCTAATTCCATCGCGGCAGTCCCCACTCCTTTCTAGCCTCGCGCAAGCAACCGGTGGTGACACCCTCTCCACGCGACCACAGCCGGCGTTGCCCGGTGCGTGAAGGAAGGACGACAACGCCGTCGACACCTTCTCTCACACACGATCGCCACCTTCCTTCCTTGATCAACCCATTGCCGATCGCCACCTTCCTTCCTTTCTTGATGGTCAAAGTATTACAAACCTAAAGTTCTGCGAGCACTGTGTTTTTGGCAAACAGAAAAGAGTCAAGTTCTCAGTTGGCATTCATAACACAAAGAGTATATTAGACTACATTCATTCTGATTTGTGGGGGCCTTCTAAAGTGTCATCTAAAGGTGGTGCTCTTTATGTTAACTATTATTGATGATTTCTCAAGAAAAGTTTGGGCATTCTTTTTAAGACATAAGAGTAATGTTTTTACTACCTTTAAAGAGTGGAAGGTCATGATTGAGAAGCAGACAGGGAGGAAATTAAAGCATCTTCGAACTGATAACGGATTGGAGTTTTGTTCTGGTGAGTTTAATGTCTTATGCATAGCTGAAGGTATTGTGAGGCATCATACAGTTCGGTATACTCCTCAACAAAATGGTGTAGCAGAAAGGATGAATAGGACTTTAATGGAGAAGGTGCGTTGTATGCTTCTTAATGCTGGGCTACCGAAGTTTTTCTGGGCAGAAGCGGCTGCGTATGCCTGTTATCTTGTAAATCGCTCTCCATCAATTGCTATTGAAAGGAAAACTGCACAAGAGGTATGGTCTGGCACTCCTGCTAGTTATTCTAATTTGAGAATTTTTGGATGTCCTGCGTATACTCATGTAGATAATGGAAAGTTGGAGCCTCGTTCGGTGAAGTGCATATTTATAGGCTTTAGACAAGGAGTGAAGGGATACAAACTTTGGTGTCGAGAGACCGAGAAAATCATCATCAGTAGAGATGTTATTTTTGACGAGACTAGCATGCTTCAGGGGTCTCCATCTAAAACTCTTTCTGAAGAAGATAAGCAGAAGACAAGCACACAGGTGGAGATTGAGATGGAGTCGATATCTACAGAGACTATTCTAGATGTTGTGGATGGAACGAGCTCATCACAAGCACCTTCACAATATTCCATTGCAAAAGATAGACCTCGGAGAGAAATTAGACGTCCTCAGAGATATGCAGAGGCTGATTTAGTCGCTTATGCTTTAAACGTGGCTGAGGAGATTGATTCCGGTGAAGAACCTGAGACGTATTCAGAAGCAATTAGCTGCAATAATTCTGGTAAGTGGATAATTGTTATGCAGGTGGAGATGGAGTCACTTGGTAAGAACGACACATGGGACTTGGTGAAATTACCTAAGGGTAAAAAAGCTATTCGCTGCAAGTGGATATTTAAAAGAAAGAAGGGAATACCGGAAGTTGAAGAAGCCAGGTACAAAGTCAGACTAGTTACTAAAGGTTTCAGTCAGATTCCAGGAGTAGACTTCACTGATGTATTTTTCCCAGTTATAAAGCATAGTACGATTCGAGCTTTCCTTGGTATTGTGGCCATGCATGACTTAGAGTTGCAGCAGCTGGATGTGAAGACAGCATTCTTACATGGGGTACTTGAGGAAGAAATCTATATGCAACAACCAGAAGGTTTTAAAGTCTTAGGAAAAGAGGATTATGTATGCTTGCTGAAAAAGTCCCTTTATGGTTTGAAGCAGTCACCTAGGCAATGGTATAAAAGGTTTGATTCGTTTATGATCACTCATGATTTCAGAAGAAGCAGCTATGACAGTTGTGCCTACTTTAAGAAAACTGATGATGGATCATTTATTTATCTGCTCTTATATGTTGATGATATGTTGATTGCGGCCAATAATAAGGAAGAGATAAGAAAGGTCAAAGCCCAACTAAGTAAAGAATTCGAGATGAAAGATTTGGGAGCTGCAAAGAAAATACTTGGGATGGAGATTCTGAGAGACAGAAAGGCAGGTAAATTATACCTAAGTCAAAAAGGGTATATTGAGAAAGTACTTCATCGGTTTAACATGCATTCTGCCAAGTCTGTTAGTACTCCGTTAGCTGCACACTTTAGACTTTCAGCTGATTTATGTCCGCAGTCAGATGATGAGGTTGATTATATGTCACGGGTTCTATATTCTAGTGCAGCGAGATCTCTTATGTATACTATGGTTTGTATACGCCTAGATTTATCACATGCAGTGAGTATAGTTAGTAGATACATGACAAATCCTGGTAAAGAGCATTGGAAGGCAGTTCAGTGGATTTTCAGATACTTACGAGGGACTTCTGATATTTGTTTGCATTTTGGGAGAAATAGAGATGCAATTATTTGATATGTTGATTCTGACTTTGCAGGTGACCTTGATAAAAGAAGATCACTTACGGGGTACGTGTTCACTGTTGGTGGTCGTGCTATCAGTTGGAAAGCTACTTTACAGAATACAGTTGCATTATCCACTACAGAGGCTGAATATATGGCTATTACGGAAGCTTGTAAGGAAGCTATTTGGTTGAAAGGACTTTTCAGTAAGCTTAGCGAAGACTTGCAGATTACTACAGTCTTTTGTGATAGTCAGAGTGTCATTTTCCTCACGAAAGATCAGATGTTTCATGAGAGGACAAAACACATTGATGTGAGGTATCATTTTATACGTGATGTTATTGCTCGTGGTGATATTATTGTTAGGAAAGTCAGTACTCATGATAATCCTGCTGATATGATGACTAAGGCACTCCTTACAGACAAGTTTAAACATTGCTTGGACTTGGTTGGTGCTAGATGCTGAGATTTACCTGTGAGGGTTTTGTGGAAGAGGTGGAGAATGTTCTTTTGAAGATTTATGGAATTCGCGTCAAGGTGGAGATTGTTAGAGTTTGGTGACCCAAATTCTGTTTAATCCGTTAATATTTATTAGATATTTTCTTATTAATATGTTAATTAATAGATTGTTTATAAATCTGTTAATTAACAATTTCGTTATTAATTTTTATTTGACTAAGTATTCTAAGGTCCCTATAAATTGTGTATCTCATAGACAAGTTGGATAGATCAATGAATAAAGTTATTTGGTTACCTCTTCTTTCTTTCTCTCTACCTCTCTTCTTTCTCTACTTCTCTTTACTTTATTATATGAGAGTTATCGTTTTTCCGTCGTAATGTCGTTTCATATATATATATATATATATATATATATATATATATATATATACCCCATAAATAAAAGTTTAAAAATGGAAACAACCTTAGGAAAAATTTTGGAATAATTTTCTAGAATTCGGCCGCTGTTACATCACACGATCACCGACCGTCCAATTTCTCCTCATCCATTCTTCCCGACGACACTTCCATCCCGAATTTACGCGCCCTCTCACGAGACCTCAACGGCACAGGCGGTTGCGATCGTCCTCATCCTCTGAGATCTATCGTCGGCACAATCAGATAATGATTGACCCCTAGTTCAGTTTCTTAGGGTAAAGATTGATCTGGATGGGTGATTGGATTGTATCTTCGAGTGATTGTAGTTTTGTTTTGATCCTCTGCTGTTCGGTTTTACTTTTCCCTTGCCGTGGGTAGCTGGATTGGGATGAGAAGTGATCAGACCAAGTTGGTTCATGTAGGGAACTTAGCACAATTTGGGTTTGGGGGATTGGTTTTGTGATTAGGGATTTTGCCGTGAGCCATGGGATATGGAGAGTTTATCATTTGCTTGATCATGATTTAGGTTGGTTTGTATTTGTAATCTGTTTTAGGTTTATGTTCTATGGCATTTGGATTACTGCCGTGAGTAGATTTATAGGTTTGAAAATTCATTTTGATTGAATTAGGTTATAGGTTGATTCCCTGCCATGGGCCCTATGGTATAGTTGAAGG